>CAXKVW010000332.1:0-110880 GCA_964058825.1 Carex arenaria | reverse complement strand
CGATCTCAACCATTCAAATTTGTTGAGATTTGTGCATGAAAAAGTATCTTTATCGAGATACACAAATTGAAAATTTTGAATGGTTGAGATCGGAAAAACAGCAGGCTGCTTTTGTCTAAGAAAAGCATCAGAGTCGGATCCCCAAAAGCAACCCTACCAAGTAGTGACATCAAACCCTTTAGAAATTTGTTCTTTGCATTTTCTATTACCAAGTTGCACTTGTATTTGTATCCAACCAAATTGGGGATGGCTCTTGTTAATTTATTTACCATTTTCCTAGAATGCTAAGTAAAATGTGTAAAGTTAATGAGTCAACCAATTAGAATATTACTAACACCAAGGTTTGGTAAGGAAAAAGTTATGTTATCATGGTTTGTGGACCTGTGGTGATGCGTTTCTTTATATCTGCTCCAAAATAGTACTTAACAGATACTCTTTTGTGGTATCCAATAAAATGCATGTTTTGTGTGTTCAATGTGGGTCACATTTTTATTATTATTATTTTTTTAGTAAAGTTGGAGGTCAAGCTATCTAACTATTTAATATCTTTGTTATTATAATAAATAATTTTTTCTATCTGGATTTTGAACCTATGATATCTCACACAGAGACCATGTGCCTTAGTCACTAGATCAAATGCTAGTTCTCCCACACTTTTATTATTATAAAAAGATACTCTTCTATTTTGTTGCAGTTGCATTTCTTTAGATTGTCTAATATTTTGAGCACGTTATATGTCAATCCTATTATGCAAACTACAACTTTAAGTTTCAATTTTATTAATAATTTATGTTAAGTATTAGCTCTGTATAAAATTTAAATTTATCAAATTAACATTTTATGTGAAAAATACAAAATGACTTGGTGTGCTTTGATTAATGAGTGATCAGATAACTGTAAATGTACAGAGGCGGAGTTCAGCACAATGAATGAGAGCTAACAGACCTTTATTTTTTTAATTTTTTTATTTACATATGAATTTCTATATAATTCAGAATAAAACGTTATGATTACCGTCAATTGATTTTGTTATCAGTATGATTTTTTTTTGGGGTTGATCCCATAATTTAAAAATCTGGCTTTGCCTCCGTAATGCACCTTTATTATTAAACATAGACATGACTGGCTATAAATAATTAAACATTACTAATTTGCTATCACACACTCTAAATTTCTTAAAACAAAGGGGATAATTATTCTTTACATAAAATAATGCCGGGGGCCACCTAATGCAATCATACTCCACTAGAGATAAAATAACTAGTCACATCACAACACGGGCATTCAAAATGTGAGTAGAATTAAAAGCATGCAATTATAACGAAGACAATAAAACTAGAGATCAAAGAAAAGCAGAAACCCTTTATTCAACTCTTTGCAGAGATAGAACTGAGTTATAACGAAGACAATAAAGGCTGGTTCTCGTCTTCTCGACTAATGAGCTAATCCCAGCTTCTCTTTTAATTTAAACCAGAGTTTGCTTAAACCCCTCCAGTTCGAAAGTAAAAGGAGAGAATAATCCAAAGTTCTCATTCATCTCCATTGCTATAAAAATGGAGTAAGTGTGATTATTTTCCCTCTCAATAAATTCGCAGTCACACTCTCCACTTCCACCCTTTTGAACTTAACAGAGGCTACAAAGGGTTTTTACTTTTTACTTTTTACTCTCTCTCTCTCTCTCTCTCTCTCTCCCCCTCTGTACGAACATTCAGAAGTCTCTATCTACCAATGGATTCACACCCCTTTCATCTGGCCATGGCGGCGGTACTCGGCGCCTCCATCGCTGCCATCTCAGCGTACTACATGCCCCATAAGACTATCTCAACTGATCGAGTTTACACAGTCAATCGATCGTAAGAAGGACAAAAAGAAGATGCGCGACAGGTCCTATCAGCGACTGATTAAAGGTAGTACCGGTACAGGTGATGGTACCGACGAGGAAGTGGAGGATGGGTTGTTAGAGGAGGATGTGGCAGCCTTGCGGACCCAGTATTTGCTCTCCAGTCTCCCTCCCTCTCCCTCGACTTAATTTGATTCATCCAGGTGTGACTTGAAGCTTTTTTTTTCTGACTGGTTTTCTTAGTGCGGATACATTAGGGACTAGGGAGAGATGTATTTATTATTATGTATTAGGGAGGAAGGGTTTTGTGCTTTACTGGTACCTACATTGTACCAGTAAGCCTACGAGCAAGTTTAGTTGAATTATTCTGCTGATTTGTGCGTAATTGAGGCCTAATTGCAGTATTTCTCTGGAAATTACATGGGGAATTTTATAAAATGCCCTACAATTTCAAATCTTCAAACAAAATACCCCTCCTCTAAAATCTTTGACAAAATACCCTTGTGTATTACCCCGTTTTCACCTCCCTTCCCCTCACTTCTACTCCCAATCTGATTTCTTAATACATCCCACCAAAATGAGTAAATATAACTTCTCCTAATCATATGCATTGTGACTTCAATCCACAGAGCTTTGAAGCTAATAATTGAAATTTTAGCAGCAAACTCGTGACTATTAAAAAAAATTTGAAGAAAAACGTTGGTTGTAAAAAATCATGTCTCTATAAATTAAATATGGATAAGTTTGAAGCTTAACTGTTCTTTGAATTGCAGTGTAATAAACAGAGGCAATACATTACAATACACATTTTTTTGTCATTAAAATGTCTTCCCTCATGGAGACTCCATTGATGTTCTCTGCTATCCTTTCTTGCTCTGTTTTTGTTAGGTGTTCTCACTTGATTTTGGTGTTGCGTGCTGCACTTCTAGAACTTTAATCTGTTTTTCTAAATCTTAGAAAAATTATAATTGAAACCACAACCAGTACAAAAAATAATTTATTTCTGCCTGCCTATAATAACTTATTTCTTTGTAATCAATTCTGCCGGTTATGCAATTGCATGACAATACCTTCTTGTCCATTATGATAATAGTTTTTGTTGTATTTAATTGGTATATGGGATTCTTATAGAACTTACATAATGAAAACTAATAGAAATTTTATACAACCATTATGCTGCACCATATGCTATGTTGGAAGAAACGGATAATTAGAAATAAGATGATTTTTTACGGTGCCTGGGACTTTACAAAATAGACTATTTACACTATATTGTTTTGTTTATTTCATGCATGGACGGAGGTAAAACATGAAATATAATCATTGTTTCCCTTTGTTGGGGCTTATTACGGAGTGTTATGTGATAGTTATTTTTCTTCAAATATATATGTATCTATTTTATTTTCTGAATTAATCAGTTTAAAATTCCTGGGTAGCATCAAAGGACAGCATATTTTGAGGGAGAAGAAAGGAGGGAGTAACTCATTGGGAGTAGGAGGGAGGGGGAAGGGAGATGAAAGTGGGGTCCACAAGGGTATTTTGTCAAATATTTTAGAAGGGGGGTATTTTGTTTGATGATTTGAAAAAGGTAGGGCATTTTATAAAATTTCCCAAATTACATGGAAAAAGCTCAACTGTACAGTTTCTGAGATCAGGGGAAGAACCAGAAATTTACTAGTGGGGGCTGAATTTGGTAAAGATAATATTCAGAAAGATATATTTAGATTGGTGTATATTTGTTACTTTAATTAAACAAATGCTTTATTAATAGTAGGGAGGATATAGAATTTTATTAAAAATAGTAAAAATATTACACATGATTTACAACTTTTTTTAACCTTACCCCTCGCCCCCTTTAAATCTGTTCCCGTATGAGATGGTCTGTACAAATACAAACTAGACAGATTAAAGAATTATTCAGTTATCAGAAACTTATCACAGTACTTCTTTTGATTATTTTTGGTCCTATTTAGGTCTGATTATTGAGTTGGTCTTGTTGGGAGTGCTACAGGATCCATAAGGTTGGTACTACACTACTACGCCTGGAAATTTAGTTTCAGTCGCTGTCTAGCTTTTCGACTGATGTTTTATGCTCATAATTCTTTTTTTTCTAAATATCTGATGATTCTTTTAATACTCTTTTGTAAACTAGTGAATAGGCAGAGTACCAATGAGGTTGCATCAGCATATTCTTTTTAATACTCTTTTATATAATTATAAGAGTATTTAATACTGTAAAATGAGGTTGCATCAGCATATTCTTTTTTTTTTTTCTGTTTGAAGTGACTATAACGACAGGAGATTCCAATCATCATTGGGAAAAGATGCTCGAAAATTTTAAATATATTTTTGCAGAACTTCATGAAGACTACTGGAAAGTGTCATTTCTTACTGAAAGCCTCCCAAATTACTCAATTTATGAAGTCCGTACGTTCATTTTTTTTTTCTTTACTCTTTTCACCTTTCTAAGTTTATTTTGAGTTTATTAAAGGATAAATTTTCTTCGTTTTAAAGATGAACTTTCTTTTGAATAACAACAGATTTATTTCCGTAAAGACGAGACAAGCATTTCAATAATTTATTCAAGTTCATTTAAAATTTAAAATTGAGTATGTATACATCTAAAAAGTTAGAATATGATAGATTTGATAAAACATAGATTTTACAGGGGCTGATAAGTAAAAATGCTAAATAAAATTATATCAACAGTGAGGTTACCATGTCTAATTTTGAACTACATCGTTTACAATCGTTCAATTAAAGCTGATGATTTTGATTAATGGAACTTGAAAATTAGAGTTGATAAAAAAAATTCTCAAAATGCTAAAGAGTCAATGCACAAATTTCGCTATGTGAAGAGAAGAAATTCACACACTAGTTTCTGTAACATTGTTATTTCAACCGAAAACCCAACTTGTTTTGGACTTAATGCTTGATTGCTGCTGCTGTTGTTATTTCAACCGAATACTATAGGTCATTATCATTATTTATTTATCTTTTTATTGTTGCATGTTGCATAAAAACTTGCAATTTTTGCTGTTGATATTTATGACTAAAAACAGATATATCTTAATCACTTTTAGATATTTTGATACAAATCAAATAACAAAAAACAATTTGAAAGGAAACATTAGAAAACTTAAGATTCTCAATCATGTTTACTGAGTATAGAGTCTCATTAACTCAATCAAGACAATTTAAATTAATAAGTTCATTGATACTTGTAGCAATTTAATAAATCAGGATTAAATCTTCTTGGACCATATAATGTTTTGACGGTTAATTGCTTGCGTAGTTATATGCTTTATGTCATTAAATTGACCAACTGCACATCCTTATTTATTTATTTTGATATTTTTTTTATGCATTAACTTATTTTTTTATGCATTATTTGTAAGAAAGATATAATATTCTCCAGGAGAGTTAAAAATTGACCACATGCCATCTGTGTCATACCAACAGTAGTTGTTACTCTGCATACAGTGGTACTAACAACCGATTCAATGTGGAAATTTTCTGCGTAACTCAGGCTTCTATGCACAGGTTCTTCAACAGGTGAAGCATTTGTCTCCATCCACGTACAACTCGAGCACCCAAAAAAAGAGAACCACAACAGGTGAGAAAAGGTACATAACAATGAAATATTTACATGTCGAGGAACACTGTCAACAATATATATCCATATTCATCAATCTCTTAGATTTCAAACTCAGGTCCCTTTATGCATCTCATAATGTTCTAACCGATGAGTGAGCTGTTCATTGTGAAGTTTTGACCGTGTTAAAAACAAAACTGAGAGTCTTCTTATAAAATGTCGTCTTTCTTCAAATTTTAATGTAGTGTAATGCTCTGACTGCCTGCTCAGACTTCGAAAAGCATACTTATTACTATATTTACCAAATGATCCAACATTAGTACAGCCATGCTCAATTTATTATTTTCATTTCAAAATGCAGGATGATTTCAAAGTGAATAAGTTAAAATCTGCGCTGTGAAGAGTACTACTTCCAGTATCTCAAGCAGAGACGCTGCTGTTGCAGACCCTAACAAAATAGTACTACCGAAATTAAATAAATCTCCTACTGTTACAATTACACATGTTCATCTGATGAGCTCATACTCACCTCTGCAATAAATCAATCATCTAAAAGGTAAATTACTTGTCTAGATTACATCATAATATTCCAACTAGGCATAATCTAAATCTCAAGCCCACTTAGATTCAAACAGTTATGAGGAGCGGACACCAGTATCACTCCACCTCTTCTGAGAAACATAAATGTTATATTGAATTTTCTTTTTCTGAAAATTTGCCTGAAATTTAAAAAATATTTGGGAACAGTAAGTTAACTCAGACCAAAAACAGCATACATAACTGGTACTTAAGAGCACTGGCTACAAAATGAAATGCTTCCCCTTTACGTGCTTACTAAATCATAGTTCATTAATGAAATTCACGTGCGGTATTGCACTAGCTTCTACAAATTTTTTATTTCATTCAAAAGTCAAAACATTACATAAGCTCCAGTTGTTCACTTAATCCTAAAATAAATATTCACACATATTAGGTCAAATAATTTGAAATTGCACACAAATCACGTACCTGTTCAGTGACCTATTGAATGTGCCAATTCTACGGATGCTGAATTTATTTACCATATTATTCCACTATTGTTTTATATCACCTTTGATTAGTTAAATTAGTTAAATTAAACAACTTATTCATTGTTTTATATCACCTTTGATTTCTTTTTATAATCCTAACCGTTCAAATCATTTTTGCACGAATGTCAAAGCATCAATGTTCCCTTTTTAATCTCTCCTTCTCTCTTTCCCTTTCTCTGGCCGCCCGTTCATTTCCTTTCCTCTCTCTTTCCCTTTTTCTTTTGTCTATGCTTTTAGAAGTTCATTTCCTTTCCTCTCTCTTTCCCTTTTTCTTTTGTCCATGCTTTTAGAAGTTCTATGACGTGTTGAAAAGTATCAATATCTTTTGTGATGCAAAGCAACTGCAACTCTTTAAAGTTTAGATTATCAGTATCTCTTTTGAGTGTTGGTACCAACATTAGTGTTGTACCTTCAACTCGTCAAGTTTAGATTAAGACAGATTCATGAGAAATGTTGGTGTGATGTAATATGATGCATTTTAGTGAAATCCTTGATTAATTTTCATGTACTTTGTGACTTCTTTGTTTCTTAATTAATCTGAGTTCTTAGAAAGATTATTGTATAATAGAGACAACATTTAGGTGGAAAAATCAAATAAAAGGGTTAAACGCCTCTACCAAGAGTAAAAATGGAAAAAACACAAAAAAATTACTGATGGTGGAGGCAGAATTACATTTGCTCCATCGATCCTGCGGATTGGGGGAGCTATTTTATGATCCCTTCATACAATTTAATCACATAAAACCAATGTTCTAAATAGCGCGCTATAACGGTTTCGGATCATAAAAGTTATGGCGCTATTGATGCTATTGCGTGCTATATCGCTCTGTAGCGGTGCTATATGGCAATGGCGTCGTTTATTTAGTTGCTCCGCTATAACGTGATAATGCTATTTAAACCTTTGCATAAAACAATAGAAAATGGCTCCATTGATCCTATGGATCGGTGGAGCAAATGCATTTTTGTCTGTAGATCGGTGGAGCTATTTTTTATAAAAACAAAATCAAGTGTGCTTGTTTGATTAAAATGTTTAAAATAGGTTCTATTTAGAAAACAAATCCTGTGTACGTAAGTGTAGGAATAGCTGTTTTTACCTCTTCAATATCAGACTTAAACACCTGCTTATTCTCTCTTTTCATCCAACCCGGGTAAATTAAATGTTCCCCAAATAATATACTAAGTGCATGAAAATTACCCCAAAAATACGGGTGCGTTTCTTCTGAGATATCTCAATTTTTGCTTGACCGACGTGTCCGGTGCCTATTCGGGAAAACGTAGGGGCAGTATTATTTGAGCTTTGAGATTCATGCAGAACATATTTGAACGATTGAGATATCTAAGAGAATGCGAATTCCAAAAATACACTCGGATTTAAAATAATAAAGGTTCAATGTGGTCCTTTTTTTTGAGAAAAGAGCTGTACTTTATACAGCTGACTGTGCTCCAAATATCTTTATTTATTTAAAAATCTTGACCTATTCCTCAAAAAATCTTTCCTCTTTCTTACAGTGTGCATTACTATATTTTTCTTGCAGCACAAACGCACACCTCTCTCTCTGAATTTGGTTATATGCAGCTTACTTGGTCTGATCATAAAGATCAATGCATATCTTTAGAAGAAAAGAAGCAGCAATGGTGATCATCAAACCCAGGAGGATGCCAATGACCAATTTTGTCACATTGGCCTGCTGCTCATTCATCGAAGGGTTCATAAGTAATGCTATCCAACTCAAACATGATACAATAGTACATATGAGAACAAAGATACCAACACGGAAATAAACATCGCCATGGTCACCCCCAGTATACAAAGCATAAACTGATGATAACAGAACGATGCAAGCGTTCGTCACACCAGTCAACATGCTCGGGATCTCAGGTTCTTCGTTGATGTAGTTCAGGTCTGGGTCAAGTCCTGCTCTAGTGAAGAGCAACAATGCTCGGTATGCGACTACGACAACCAATACAGGCATCATGACCAACAAAACCAACCCATCAAGGAATTTACCACCCAGTATCATTGCAGTTGTTGCTGTAAGAAACAGCATGGAGTATTGCATAAACTGAATATAAATAGTAATTTAGATCTCACGGTAAGCGGCAACAACTCCAAGGGCATTGCGGTAACCATCATTGAGAAAACTCCCAGTATTGATGCTAAGAATGTGACCGAAATATCAACTGATGGAAGTTGGTTAACCCGCAATGAGGGATTCTTGTAGTACCCAAAAACTACAGCTAGGTGCATCGAAAAATCACCTCCAACGGTCAAATACGCCACACCACAGCAGCTCTTCATAGCCGATTCAAAAATTTGATCCCTAGGTAGGTGGTTGGTGCCATTTATTAGACTTCCGCCATAAGCAAGCATGCCTATGACGAATGGCACGACAACCAGAAAACAAGCTAACAATGCATTTACCCGGTTTACAAAAGCCAAAAGCATAACATTGGTGCACATTAGGCAAACCACACCGAATGACACAAGCGCAACATGAAGCATGTACTGCCAGTTTGTTAGGTTAACTTGGTTATGCATGTAATTAACATAAAGCCATAACGCGTAACCAAAAACCAATGTCAAGATGAGGAAGAGAGCAGTTGTTAAGGTTAGAGAATCGAGTGGCTGTTTGACGATGTCCTTGTATCCTCCGAGTGCTGCCACAGCGATTACACCAAAGGCTGCCATCAAGGCCTTTGCAAGGATGTCAACCCGGTCAAAGCATGGCTTCATGGTTTCTCTACTTGGTTCTCTCTGGTCATAGATCAAAACCTTATATTGATTAGTATTAAATTAGTACAAATCAAGAGAACATACATCATATAAAATTTATAAAAAAAAAAGATTAAGACAGCCAAGAGTATTAGTTAATTTTACAAATTATCCATGGAACATACATCGTAATTTAGAAAAACAAATTGAATAAGAATTGAATTATCTTGATTGATCTGCAAAAAAAAACATAACAAGTATCTAAAGGGAGAAGACAAGAATCAATGAGAAGAGAGAAGAAAAACAAAAATTGAAGAATTTTGTATATTTACCAAAGGGAAAAGAGAATAATTCATCAGAAGAGAGTTAGTTCTTCTTCTTCTTCTTCTGTCAGAGAGTATCAAAGGAGGCAACCATGCATGCTATAACAAAGATTTTTTTTTTTTTTTTTAAAGAAAAGAAACACAATTTTTTTTTTTAAAGATTGGAAAATGGGTTTTCTTCAAAAAAAGATTGGAATGCTGATGACTGGCCATACAAATCTACAATCAATGAAATAGGAGGCTTGTCAGCCTCCTTCAAAAAAAAAAGATTGGAATATGGGTTACATCAGTATTTAATTTATAGCGGCAAAAATATTTAAATTCTTTGATTTAAATTATGCATGGAACTGGAACATACATTATAATTTAGAAAACAAATTGAATAAGAACTGAAACATCTTGATCCATCTGCAAAAAAAAAAAACATAACAAATATATATCTAAAGGGAGAAGGGGAGAAGAAAACAAAATGTGAAGCATTTTGTATATTTACCAAAGGGTGAAGAGAAGAATTCATCATATTCATCAGAAAGAGTTAGTTCTTCTTCTTTTTCTGTCGCACGGTAACTAGACGACAAGAGAGTGTACAGTGTAAATGCAACTATACAACCCGGGGTTATGGCCTTATGGGCCACTTTACGCCATTCTATGCCAAAAGTTAGAATCTTGATGAATCCAACGGTTAAAGACAGCGCACCTGCACCTAGCAACATGGAGTGTGACGGTGGGGACCAGAGAAAAGAGGAGGAATTCAGATCCATACCGTACCTGGCCGCGCAGAATGAAATCGAAATCGTCCGATTTAATCTAGCATGAATCTTAAAATGGATCCTCACAAAATTGATTTGATTGGTAGATGTAGGAGGAGGAAAGGCATCAAGGAGACTTGTTGGGGCAGACTTACAATCCATTCTGAATCACCAAGCCCATTTTGATTACAATATTAATGCGTCATCATTCTAAAATCATAAATAATAGAATATGTTAGGCTCACTGAGAGAACTCGATCTGCTTAGTTTCAAATAGAGTGGAAAAAATGTGTTGTGCCGTGTCATAATTAAGTGAACAGTCACACGTGTCGTACCATGACTAAAATATTGAGGGGTGGTCACGGCACGCGAGTCATGTCGTGACTCATGTAACCACGTGCCGTGCTGTGACCGAATATTTTGCGTGACGTGCCGTGCCGTGTCGTGTCAAATTTTTAAAAGATGACCACGGCACGTGAATAGTCACGATAAGCGACACGCGAGTCATGGCACGGAACAATCACACGTGCTATGCCGTTCCGTGCTGTAACCATACCGTTTCATGATGGAGCCGGCTCCGCCGTGCTATTTTTGCCACTCTAACTTCAAAATTGATCTCAAGTAACAAATTCAACGATCTACTTTTCGATTTATAAATAAGAACACGATATCATGTTTAATAATTATTTTAATATAAATGAAAAAAAAATCACTGTTTGTTAACAAAATATATTATTCACTGAGTTATAAAGTAAGAAAACCGTTCAATCAATTTTATTATATAATAATAAAATATAACTAATTTTAAACATTAAATTTTATAACATTTAAAAAAAATAATTTACAGACCAATATTTTAATTCTTATTGTAAAATACATTCAATTATTTTTTTTTAAAAAAAATCTTACAACATTATAGAACTTATTATCCTGAAATATTATAGCAGTTGCTATTAATATTATTTAAACTTGTATATTTAAGTATTTAACTATGACTTACTACGGCGTAGCTTTATATATAGTTTTTCAAATCATGGCTTTCCAATTAAGCTGTAAATTTACGGAAATAAATCTGCTGTTATTCTAGAGGGATAACAGGATACTGTTATTCCAATCTAAGCCGTTGACTTTTGTTGAGATTTGCACATAAAAAAGAACTTTCTTGAGATTCGTGCGTGAAAAACTTTGAATAGCTAGGATAGGAATAACAGGGTCCTGTTATCCCTCTAGAATATATAACAGCAGATTTATTTCCGTAAATTTAACATGATGCAATCAGTATTTCGGTCATTCGGGTAACCTCGTGGTTTGATTTGCTATTAAATAACAAAACTTACCAAACAGACTTAAAGCCTGCAAGTTTAGTTCGTAGTTTATTTTATATTTAATTTGAAATCGAAATTGACTTATTTGGCTCGATTTTTTTTATTGGTTTGAGTTCGAGTTCTGTGAGTAAATCATTCGACATAATTATTTAGTTATATTTGGATCTTTAGCGATTAATGTAAAAGATAAAATTGCTTTTTTAGTTATAAATTAAAAAATATATATAATCTCAATAAAATATCGGTATTGACTAATAATTGAAGAATATAGAAAAAGTGGCTATTAGTTAATTTTCTTTACCTTTTATATAAGATACGAAAACAAATATAGAAGAAAGTTAATAGTTGAGTGCTTAAATTAATTCAAACAAAGGAGCAAATGAAACACATGTATTTATGAATCTCCCAAAACACACGTGTTTAGACGAATCCGTATCACACCAGGCACCTTAGATGCAAGGGGTAAATTCATATTATTCTTTTAAGATGACACGAATCTCAAAGCAAGTTCCTATAATTTCAATAAACACCGAATTGAGTTTGACACTGCTAGAATTAATCTGAACCGTCTGTTTTTTAAAATTGTACCTCAAGTACCTGGGGGACACGGACTCTGTTTAGATGACCTTTCTGAACTGAGTGTATAAATAAAAGAAAGGTGAGGCATAAATGTAGGGGTGTTAATGGCACCATTGTAGTTGTTTATTTGACTCGTGCTGTATTTGATAAGACGAATACGGATAAGATATTTTAATTTAAGATATTTTTTTATAACTTTATCGGTTACTAGTAAAGCATAGTGACAAGACTCGTGTTTTATTCGCGTATAATTCGCGAATAAAACGGTGTTCAGGGTTTGCTACACCGAATCACGTATAAAACGTTGACCGAACATTTGACCGAATAATTTGTGAATAAAAAGCAAATAAAATGCGAATCACGAATTATTTGCGAATAAAATGCGAAAAAAACGTGAAAAACGAATTTTGAATATTGGGCCGGCCCGGCTAAACTCATTTCAAATAAAAAAAGTTGCTGCGCTGCCTTGATTTCAAGCAAACCCATGTAAACAGGTGGGTCCTGCTTCACTTGGCTTGGGTGTGGCTTTGGCAATGAAGCCATTCGTAAGGTTTTTTCTTTTGCTGTTTTTTTTTTTTTTTGCCTTGTTATTGTACCGAATAATTTCCGAATTATACCCGAATTATACCCGAATCACGAATTTTTGACCTCACCGAACCGAACCCGAATAATTGATTTGTTACTATGTAGTAAAGTGCATTATGTACCCGTTACACCAACGAGCAATTATATAATGTTGCAATATTTCTAATAAATTAAATTATATAGTATTTCTTTGTTAAAGAAATATATAAAATATTTCTATTATTTTAATAGAAAAAATATCAAAATTTCTAATTAAATAAAAACTTATAAATATAAAATAGGGTTTCTCATAAACCAAAGTAATTAAGTACAAAACTTTTGTTACTCGGCTGTCGAAAATTTTGACGGCCCAATTCTTTTCTCAGTAGTCGAAAATTTCGACAGTTTGGACACTTTTAAAATTCTTCAGAATACTTAGACATTTGTATTATTTTTTATTTAATGTTTGATATTAAAAACAAATCGGCTGCACTACGATACAACCATTTTTTCAAGATTTATTTATTTTTTTCCCTTTTTTATTGAAAAAGACGACAGAAGCCACATTGTGGTTACGCCACAACTGTTTTGTCATTGCATGCTGGTATATATGGGTGACAATTCGTTGCTCTTCTTATCTTCAGTTATATAACACTTGCCTTGCGGAATTAGAATCGGAATTTGGCAAATTGAATGTGTAAGGTAGTGCATTTAATTATTGTCATCAGACAGCTCGAAATATACCCTTACAATTTTTTACGATTGTTCTCAAGTCAAAGTGGAATGTAATTAGTGAGTCAACTGAGGTGAAATTTAATGTGCATTTTCCCGTATGAAAAATATAACCATTATAAAATCCCAAAGTAATTCAAGACCGAACCAAACATTTAAACTGAAATATAACACTTTTATTTATTAACCGAAACATTTAAACCGGAAAATCGAGCCATTGAGTTAAAAAATTTCGGTTAAGTTGAAAACCAAATAAACTAGATTCAGTGAACACCGATAAATATTTGTTAATAGGATCCTGAATTCGGCTAACAATAATCTACCAGTTGTTAAAACAGTGATTTATCAATTCTACTAAACCATAGGTAGAAAAGTTATCATGTTAGTTATCATACTAAAATCTGATAACAGTAATTATGTACTGTGTACTGGTAACATAATCTCACAGTACACATTTATTATGCTATTTAAGATACCATTTACCAGCAACAAAGTTGAAATGGTTGATCTCGATCATAACCACTTAACATGATTTTCATAAGAAAATGTACTTGTCAAAAATATAAAATTTGATCACAGAGTACAATTTTCATATAAAAATCATGTTGAATGGTTCAAATCGACTATTTCAATTTTGAAAACGCATAAATTGATCCATAGCACAGATCAATCTGCGCTATACATAGTACCATAGCCTCATTCAAAGTTGTTTATAAAGAAATTAAGTATGATCACCTACTCTTTTCTATTTCAACTTCAGAGAGTTTGAAGATATTGTCACAGTAATTAGAGGTTGTCGAGTGGTCGTTGGTAAGTTCTTTTACAGTCAATTTCAATTTATTCTTCTTACTTCCAACATGTACAATTCAACTTATGTAATTGTTTCCATGTTTGCAATTGTAATATTTCAAAATTAAATTAAAAAAAAAGCTAGCGTTAAAAAAAATCGTACTTCAATTTCCTTTTTTTTTCGATGTAATCGGATGAATTACTTCCATAGAACCTGTTGAGCAGATTAATACACAAAGTGATCTGACAAATATCAGAGATATCTTAATTAAAAATATAAGGTACACTAATCACTACTATGAGAAATTTCCAAACATGCATTCCTTAATTGTTGATATGTATTGACCACCTATACATCGCCGGATTCACATCTGCTGCGATTCAAAGTTGAGGAATAGTGTTTCTAAAATTCTTGTTTTTTCAAATCCAGCCGTTCAATGTTTTCTGTGCAGGTATCTCAAAATAGCTTATTTTTTTGTGCACGAATCTCAAAATAATTCAACAGTTAGATTTGAAAAAACAGAAATTTTAGAAACACTGTTCACAGCGAAGAGTCGCAGCAGATTCGGATTCATACATCACCTCATGGTTAACGAGTGAGATGACTCTACTTGCATCATGTTAAGAGAGCGGAATTTGCTTATTTTTTGTTGGATGATTCAATTGCATTATACCGGACAATAAGTCAATTACCTAATATCTGCCATAACCTACTTTTTATTTCTTATTGTACGGGAATATATAGGATAAATGAAAAAATGTGCTCAGTATTAAATTTTAGTTCACTTATCATTACAATAAGCTTCAACTCATCTCCTCCAACACAAATTTCTTTCTATCAATTTTAGTTAGCTAGAAAATGAACGGAAAAAATAACCCTGTGATCGGAACGAGCCTTTTCTTCGTCAAATGAGAAATGGAATGAGAATTCACACTCGTTGTCTGATCGGAACAGAAGCCTCGAAGAGAGATGATTTGATTTGGTGCGATTTGAGAGGGGTTATTTTCTCTTGTGAAATCACGGCAAACTAGAAGGTATTTGACGAGAATTGATTTCATAGTAATGAAATTACGTTGTTGCCCTTTCAGTGACGAGAGAAGTTACAGCTGAAGAGTAAGAAGCAGAAACGGAGGTAAAACTGAGGCAGATTGTGGCCCAATCGCCGAGTAGGTGTGTTTTTCAGCTTGACCTTCGTCTTCCTTTATGTTTTAAACTTTTCGTTGTTTCTCCCTCTTCGTATGAAAGTAGGGGTGTCAACGGGTACGGTAAGGGTCGGGTGGGAGCATTTTCATACCCGTACCCGTTATAAATTGTTCTTACCCGTACCCTACCCGTACCCGCTATAAATTATCTTACCCGTACTCTACCCTTACCCGTTATGGTTGTCGGATAACGAAACGGTAGCGGATAAATAACGGGTAATACTATTATAATAATTATTTTTATTATTTATTAAATAAAATATTAAAATATATACATTCATTTGACACATGTATAGTATTTTATTAGAAAAAAAATCTTATCATGTTAAGCACAAGTAAATCAATTAAAGTACTCTTTTCAATGTCTATTAATATATATAATATATATAATTTTTCTTTTATAATTATCCGATCGGGTAATGGGTACGAAATAGGCTTTACCCGTACCCTTACCCATTTAGATAACGAAAAAAAATATTTACCCATACCTGTACCCGATAAGTTTACGGAAAAAAAATCTTACCCGTACCCGTCTTATAGGATACGGTACGGGTCGGTTAAACGGGTAAAAGGGTGCCATTGACACCCCTATATGAAAGGCAGTCCATTTTATTTGATAATGGCATATGTTGTAATTAAATGAATTTTGGAGGGTTTTTTTTACCGTCAAATATTGAATTCTTCTTTCTACTTTACCTCTTCTGATTAGTAAAATTCAATTCCAAATCTATTCTAATTCTTTCTTTTCTATTGAATTGAATTCTATTTTCTATAATTATTATTCCGATCACAGTGTAAATAAGCTCATGAGAAGGAAAGTAGTAAGAAGAATGCAATCTAACTAAACATAAAGGTTGCCCCTATCTGCACTTGCAAGTTCTTCTCAATGTTTCCATCTCCTTCTGAAGAGTAACATATTCCTGGTACATTTAAAAAAACATTACGGGTGAGCCAGTATCAGAACCAATTGAAGAAAATATAATAATAGTACAAAAGGAGACATGTATGTTCAAAATTTTCGAAAAGAACCACATTTTTTTGGGGGGAGGTGCAATGATAGTGAATACTGAAATTCAATTACTGTTTATCAGAAGGAAAAAAAAATTGAAGTTATATAGATTATTCATCGGAAACACTTCATCTATCATCTATGAATGCTTATATATAGGACCTCTATTACTTCTGCAAGAATCATGTGTTGTCACTTTGTAATACTAGGGACCTTTGTTGTATAGAGAATTATCTTAAAAAAGAAAGGGTCTATTTTCTGCACCATTATGGACGATACAGTTGTTCTCATGGCTTTCTGAGTCTCTTTCCTTTGTTTACTTCTTTAGACGGTAACCCGGCTCATTGTAGGTTAAAAAAGGAATGGAATGTAATAGAAAAGAAGATTAATGTATTTAACTTTTTTATGTTTTGATGATTAATGAGGAAAAATAAATTTAACTTTTCTTTCCATCTTATTTCTTATTTGGTTGATTAAAATTTAGAAGGTTAATGAAAAATTCGGTAGCTATTGTAAGTTTGTGACAAAAAAACTTATATAAGAATTATATATGTAAGATATAGAGGTGGGCATTTGTGTTATTTTTTGTAACAATATTTACAACAATTTTTTTTTCCATCCAATACACTTCAAATCGGGAAGGAAACCGATTCTATTAATTTTAATGATATAAGATTAAACCTTTCACCTCCTGTATCCTTCACCTCTGACATAATTTTGTCAACCAAACACGATTCGACAGAAAGTTTTATTTTCTTTCCATTTCCTCCGTTCCTCTACTCTCCATCCAAACAAGGTATAAAATGACTTCAATGTAAGGAAAAATTCGAACACTGAACAGTCTGAACTACAATAAGTTGGGCCCAATGTTAGGCTGGTGGTGTCACGGCCTGAATCGGCCCATTCAAGTTTCATCTAGAAGACTCAGAATCAATCAAACAATCCGCTACACAACAGAAATTCAACAAAAACTCTTCCAAAAGCAACCCTACTTAGTACTGACATCAAGCCCTTTATATGATTAAAATAAATTTGTGTGACGTGATTAAAATAGTGGACAATAGTCATGTCACGCAAATAATTACGACACACGTGAAGTGACAATATGATTATTTTTCTTCTCTAAATATGAGGAAATGACAGCAAGCTAACGAGCAAATGATATTATTTCTTTTTTTTTTGGTTGGATATGGGTAATGAATGTGATTTTGTGGAGAAATTAAATCATTTATCTAAATACTTTGGGCTAAATATAAGAAAAAATAATATAGCCCTAAAATTTGGTTTTTCATTTAGCGATCTATACCTCATAAAAAGGCTTATTTTTTAAAAGTTCTATTCATGTCATATCATCAACACACTCATCCATCTGATTCTCTTCTCTCTACATTATTATTATGATCTACGGCTCATATCGTTTTATTAACTCTCTCTTCATTTAGAGATAACGGATCTTTGTTTCACCGTAGAAATTTCCATACAGTTAATTCTATTATTTATTGGGGATTGTATTTGTATCCAACCAAATTGGGGATGGCTCTTGTTAATTTATTTATCATTTTCCTAAAATGCTAATTGCTAAGTACAACTAATTATAATATTACTAACCCCAAGGTTTGGTAAGGAAAAAGTTATGTTATCATGGTTTGTGGTAGTGGTGATGCTTTCTTTATATCTGCTCCAAAATAGTACTTAACAGGTACTCTTTTGTGTTATCCAATAAAATGCATGTTTTGTGTGTTCTATGTGGGCCACACTTTTATTATTATAAGGATGTTATATTATATGTCAATCCTATTCTGCAAACTACAACTTTAAGTTTCAATTTATGTTAAGTATTAGATTTGTATAAAATTTAAATTTATACTAAATTAACATTTTATGTGAAAAATACAAAACGACGAAGTGTGCTTTGATTAATGAGTGATCAAATAACTGTAAATGTATAGAGGCGGAGTTCAGTACAATGAATGAGAGCTAACTGACCTTTATTTTTAAATTTTTATTTTTTCTATTTATGTATAATTTTCTATATATTTAGACAAAATATTATGGTTACTGTAAACTGACTTCATTATCAGTATGAACTTTTTTTGTGATTAATTCCCATAATTCAAATATTTGGTTCCACCTTTGTTAATGCACCTTTATTATTAAATATAGACGTGATTGGCTATAGTAATTAAACATTGCTAATTTGCTATCACCCACTCTTAAAGACCTGTGTGCGTGGGCTGATTTTCGTAAAATCTAAGGGCCTGTTCGGATGTCACAGGATTACACAGGATGGGATTTGACGGGAATGGGAACTCACTTTTGAAATTGTGGGAACCCACGAACATGGGTACACACGGGATCAATTATGGGAATGTACTGAATTAAGTATTCGGTTGTACTGTGAGATTAGTTGTGGGAAATCTTATTTTATTTAATATATATGAGGTTATTGAGTGCGTTTTTTAATCAATATGAACATTATTCTTTAATACCTCATGTTTTAATTGTTAACTGTGAAAATATAGATTAATTAATATGAATATTTTTCTTTAATGCTGTCATTTTTATTTTTCACCGTTTCATAACTAATTTCAATTTTCTTTGTTTCAATTCATTAATTTTTTCTATTTCCATCAAATATGTTTGAGTAATTACAAAACTATTCAGTTGCAATCCTTTTGTTATGTTCTGAAATTTTAATTAACTAAATAAGCTAAAAAATTTCTTATTTATTTTTTACAACTAATTAAAAAATTTAGTTAATTAAACAAGAAAATTTTAAATTTTTATATAACATGTTTTAAAAAAAAACATTAAACTACAACTTAATAAGTTAAAAGTTTACAAATAGAATTTTCATAAAATGAAATAGAAAATTTGTAATATATTACAAATAAGTAAACTACAAAAATAAAAGGGTGTTAATAATTTTTTTAATGATTATGTGATAAAGTTCACAAGTAAATTGATAAACTACAATAATGAACATTCGAAATTTAGTATTAAATCTTTAAAATGCAAATCTCATTTAATTTAGTTAATTTTGTTCAATTTGAAGTATCACCTTTATATATTTATTTATTCTAAAATTTATTATTTGCAAATTAAAAGTCATTGTTTTGATTTGGGACCAATCTCAACCGTTCAATTGATGCTGCACGAATCTCAAAGCAACCCCTCCCTTTTTATTTTTCTCCCCGCTCTACTTCTCTCTCTCTGTGCCCTGGGCCCCTTAACCCCTTTCTCTCTCTCTTGGCGCTGGCTGAGAGAAATAGAGGAGAGACACGATGCGGTTCCGTTTGGGAAGAAATAAATTGAGTCCGAGCTCGTGTGCATTTTCCCAACTTTTTACACTGCCTCGGAAGTGTTTTGGGAAATAAGCAAGGAAAAGAAGGGGAAAAAAAGGGGCTGACGAACAAGTCTGAGTTAATACGATGGGTTCTGCTCCAAACCAACCCATTCCCATCAAAATATTTGGCGTCCGAACAGGTTCCAATTGAATTTTTTTTCCCACACACACAGTAATCGGCTGAACAGACCCTAAATTTCTTAAAACAAAAACGGTAATTATTATTTCCATAAAATAATGCTGGGGCCACCTAATACAATCATACTCCACTAGAGATAAAAGAACCAGTCAAATCACACCACGGCAATGTTCCAGAACCGGACCGGACATCGACCCGGTAATGCTTCGGGTTAATGGTTTACTGGTCGGACCAGTGAGTTAACCGGTTCAACCGTTGAATTTTTTAATAATACTGAATATATTAATAAATAGAAACGTTATTCTCCAAATAAAATAAAGTATTATATATCTCTTGATTAATTTAGCTAAGTGCAAGGATATATAAAAATGTATATTTTTTAACTAATACATCAAATAAAAGTTTAATTTGTTTGATGAATATTCAATGTTGGATAAAAATGCATTCTCATATACAAACATCTTGATTTTTATTATTATATATTAATAATTGAAGATTTAAAAAAAAACACCAAACAGGGAAATGGAAACCAACTCTAAAGTTAATAACAAAAATAATATTAACATAATTGTTTGAAAGATGATTTCTTGTAGCAACACAGAAGACAACATAGAGTTGTTCACGGACTAACCCACTTTTGTTGCTTTTTACTTTTTTTCCTTGAAAAATTCAAAGCAATAAATGACACCCTGGGAGTTCACGGACTTTTCAGACTTCAGAGTAAAAAAAAATGAAAGAACCAATTCAAACGGTTCACTGGTTTTTGTGAAAACCGTCCGGTTTTTTTATTTTCGTCCGGTCTATATGCATATTCGATTCTTTATTCGAACCAAACCGGACTTGGTTCCGGGTCCGGTTTATTCCGGTCCATCCGTCCGGTCCGGTCCGGTTTTAATAACAGTGCACCACGGGCATTCAAAATGTGAGTAGAATTAAAAGCATGCAATTATAACCGAAGAGAATAATTTAAACAGAAAATAAAACTAGAGATCAAAGAAAAGCAGAATCCCTTTATTCAACTCTTTGCAGAGAGAACAATCATAGGTTCTCTTTTTAATTTAAACAGGAGTATTCTTAAATCCCCTCCAGTTCGAAAGTAAAAGGAGACAATAATCCTTGGTTCTCATTCATCTCCATTGCTATAAGAATGGAGTAAGTGTGATTATTTTCCGATCAACGGAGTTGTTTATCAACGCCCTTTTCCCTCTCAATAAATTCGCACTCACACTCTCCACTTCCACCCTTTTAGCAGAGGCTACAAAGGGTTTTTACCTTTTTACTACATTCAGAAATATCTCTCTACCAATGGATTCATATCCCTTTCATCTGGCCATGGCGGCGCTACTCGGCGCGTCCTTTGCTGCCATCTCAGCGTACTACATGCACCATAAGACACTCGCTCAACTGATCGAGTTTACACAGTCAATCGATCGTAAGAAGGGCAAAAAGAAGAGGCGCGACAGGTCCTATCAGCGACTGACTAAAGGTAGTACCGGTACAGGTGATGGTACCGACGAGGAAGTGGAGGATGGATTGTCAGAGGAGGATGTGGCAGCCTTGCGGGCCCAGTATTTACCCTCCAGTCTCCCTCTCCCTCGACTTAATTTGATTCATCCAGGTACGACTTAATTTGGATTGTTAGAGATGTTCTAATTATTATGTATTAGGGAGGAGGGTTTTGTGCTTTACTGGTACCTACATTGTACCAGTAAGGCTACGAGCAAGTTTAGTTGAATTATTCTGCTGATTTGTGCGTAATTTAGGCCCAATTGTAGTATTTCTCTGGAAATTACATGGAAAAAGCTCAACTGTACAGTTTCTGAGATCAGGGGAAGAACCAGAAATTTACTAGTGGGGGCTGAATTTGGTAAAGATAATATCCAGAAAGATATATTTAGATTGGTGTATATTTGTTAATTTTATTAAACAAATGCTTTATTAAAAATAGCAAAAATATTACACATGATTTACAACTTTTTTAACCTTACCCCTCGCTCCCTTTAAATCTGTTCCCGTATGAGATGGTCTGTACAAATACAAACTAGACTGATTAAATAATTATTCAGACACTTATCACAGTACTTCTTTTGATTATTTTTGGTTCTATTTAGGTCTGATTATTGAGTTAGTCTTGTTTGGAGTGCTACAGGATCCATAAGGTTGGTACTGAGCCTGGCAATTTAGTTTCAGCCGCTATCTAGCTTTTGGACTGATGTTTTATGCTCATAATTTTTGTTTTAAATATCTGATTATTCTTTATAACACTCTTTTGTAAACTAGGGAATAGGCAGAGTATTGGTGCAAGCTCTAGCAAAAGCATTTCAAGTTTAATCCGACCAATCTCTCCTAAATCACCAGTTTTGAGTGCCAGCTTTAATGAATCTGACGAAGATGAGAACTTTCTTGAAGATTCTAAGTTTGATGACGACAATACCTACTTGCACGCAAATGGCAATATGGTAAAGTTTATTCAATACATATATTTTAGTTATGTATTGTGAGGTATTCCCAAATATTTCCGAATATTTTGTTTGTACAAATATGAAGCTTATTTTTGTTAATTATCTTCAATAATAGTTAAATGGAGTTTACAAATTATTTTGACTGCCAATGATAATTGTTGATATCTATCCGGCATTTTGCAAGAATTACAATTTTGTACAAGAATTAAATACAAGGCTATTTCTAATAGGGATTAGAAACAGATCAAAAGGGAAGAGAAGCAGTTCAGGAATCAGCAGCTAATGCAGTTATTGGAAGCATTGAATTGAAGGAGTCCCAATCAAAGAGCATGATCAGGAACCACAGTCAATCGGGCAATTTACACGGGGCACAACCAGACCCGGTAGCAGCTGATATTCTTCGTAGACAACCCGAAGAAGACTCCTTTACCGTATTAAACATAACACCAACTGGTCTCTCTTCATCTTTATCATATATTTAATGCACGCATAAAACAATAAGCCATAATATAGTAAGAAATCAGTATAATTGTTATTTAATTTTCAGAGATGCCAACACCAGATGAAATTGAGGTGTACCGGGTTCTACAAAGATGCCTTGAGATGCGTGAGAGCTATGTATTTAGAGAAGAAGTTGCTCCATGGGAAAAGGAAGTCATAACAGATCCGAGCACCCCTAAGCCGAATCCAAACCCATTTGACTATGAAGCCGAGTCGAAAACTGATGTAAGCAAAGGGTGCTTATGATGCTCTATTGCTCTTCTTCTCTGTTTATGTCTCTAATGATGCTGTTTGTTTTGTGGCAGCATTACTTCAAGATGGTTGATGGTGTTGTTCATGTGTATCCAAATAAAGAATGTAAGTGGCATCAATCTGCATTTGGTATTTGTTTATTATCAACATGGGTCAGACTGTGCTCTATTAAATTTAGGCTCTTTTTTTTATAATGGTGGTCACTTTCTAAGGTTTTCTATCTTGCAATGCTTTTTTCTTCCAAGCAATCTCAAGTTTGTGGACTTCTATTAATATTGCTAAACACATGTGGTTCACATGGGCTAGCCATACAAAGGATCGTAGCATATATAGTTGCTTTTACTTACTATTTGTTTCTTGGTAATTTCTTTTCAGCGAAGGAGAGACTTTTCCCAGTTGCTGATGCAACCTCATTTTTCACTGATTTACATTTCATTCTTCGCGTAATCGCTGATGGGAACATCAGAACTGTGTGCCACCATCGATTGAATCTCCTAGAACAAGTATTTGATGAATTGAGTTCATTATCGTACTTCATTACTTTCCTAAGATTATGGTTTGTATAATTATTTGTTTATATTTGGGGCAGAAATTTAGTCTACACCTGATGATGAATGCTGATCGGGAAATTCTTGCACAGAAGAGTGCACCTCATCGTGACTTCTACAACGTAAGAAAGGTCGACACACATGTGCACCACTCAGCATGCATGAATCAGAAGCATCTGTTGAGATTTATCAAATCCAAATTGAGGAAAGAACCTGATGAGGTGGGTTCACTTTGCTCCTTTTTTTCCTTTCATCCTTTCGGTCTCCTACACATATTTAATTTAAAACATATTTGTTATACATTCCAGGTTGTAATTTTTAGAGATGGGACCTATTTGACTTTGAAGGAGGTCTTTGAGAGCTTGGAGTTAACTGGGTAATTTTATTTTGGGGTGTTCATCAGTTCGGTTCGGTTAAAACCAAATGAAAGTAGCTAAACCGAAGTTTTGTTCGGTTTTTAAAAAATAAACTGAACCAACCAAATTAAACCAATGAACCGAATAAAAACCGAACCGAAATAAGATTTTAATCAATTCAAATTTCTGATTTTTCATTCAAGCCCCTCTGACAAGGGGTTATTACATGACTCATAGATTGAACAAATTTAGAAATTAGTTGAACAAGAGACATCCTTGCAATTTTTGTTCAAATCCAACACAAAACCAGTATGGGACTGGTACAGGTTTTCCCTTGGACAACATATCAACTAAACCCAAGCAAATTTCATAATAGCTAACAGTATATCAACTAAACCTAACTATGAAACTCATTAGAAATAGCCACATCAGCACAATCTGGTACATAAAATCAGTACCAGTAAAGCTGGTACCTACCAGCGCAAAATCAGAACAATCCCTTGAATCCCAAGCTGGTACCTGTCAACACAAATCAGTACCATTAAAGCTTCCCAAGCTGGTACAAGTAAGACAGCATACTCGTTTAAAAAAGAAAAAAAAATGAAACATTACAGAAAGGAGAAAATAGATGACAAAAATACACTGAGGCAAAAAGAAGAAAATAGATAACAAACAAAGAAAATACAACGGGCTAGGGTAGAAAGATAATAGATGACAAAAAGAAAGAATAGGCGGCGATCAGTTTGAAGGAGGAAGGGGGAGAAAGAAGGGGAAAGAGTAGAACAAGAACAAATTTATACTCACAACCAAATCCAGAACCCTAACTCAAAGGAGGAGAAGCGGAGAGCCCACAGGATGGCCAAGTGCAAAAACTGCAAGGATGGCCACGTGTGACCATTGCTGGTTCCTCTACCTGCATTTCCAGCCAGATAGAAAAGGAGAAAAGGGTGGCAGAGAGAGCAGATCGAGGGAAGGAAAATAGTTTTGAAAAGGGTTATGCGTAAAAGTTCTAAACCGAACCAATTAACAGTAACCAAAATAAACCAAAAATTGAACTGAACCGGTCCATTTAAACCAAACTAATCAGTCCAAACTTTTCCAGTTCGGTTAAAAACCGAAAAACAAGAACCAATGAACACCCCTAATTTTATTTCATTTAATCTTCTAATTTCTTTATGTTTTGTCTATCAACTACAACAGTAGACTACATCCTTTTCATTTTCCCATCTCTGTTTCAGGTATGACTTAAATGTAGATTTGTTAGATGTGCATGCTGACAAGAGCACATTTCACCGATTTGACAAGTTTAATCTAAAATATAACCCGTGTGGCCAAAGCCGTCTCAGAGAAATTTTCCTTAAACAAGATAATCTTATTCAAGGTGTTGGTTTCATTAATAAGTTTCCTATTATTTAAATTTCTTGTCCTTGTTTTCTCTTCTTAAAATATGTCTTCTGTTCCACTAGGTCGGTTTCTTGCCGAGCTGACTAAGGAGGTGTTTGCTGAGCTTGTTGCCAGTAAATATCAGGTGATACTTCTTTCCTTTCCTTTTTTTTTTTTTTTCTAATTTTCCGATTAAACATAATTTTTTTTTTCTGTTCCTTATATTTCTTTTAAAATTATGGATTTAGATGGCCGAGTATAGAATCTCAATATATGGAAGGAAACAAAGCGAGTGGGACCAGCTTGCCAGCTGGATTGTCAATAATAATCTATACAGTCAAAATGTTGTTTGGCTAATCCAGGTACTAGTAAATTTGTTGTTTGTTATTAAATTTCGTACACTTTAATGTACTGGTTAGTAATTAAATTTCATAATTTCAGCTACCAAGGATATATAATATATACAAGGAGATGGGGACAATCACGTCATTTCAAAACCTCCTTGATAATATATTCCTTCCACTTTTTGAAGTCACAGTTGATCCCGATTCACATCCCCAATTACACGTCTTCTTAAAACAGGTTTGCACTAGATGTTATTTTCAGCAATATGTAAAATTCACAAGCTAACAGTTTGTTCGTGAAGGTGGTTGGGTTAGATCTGGTGGATGATGAGAGTAAACCAGAGAGGAAGCCAACTAAGCATATGCCAACGCCTGAGCAGTGGGTCAATAAGTTTAATCCAGCGTTCTCGTATTATGCATACTACTGTTATGCAAATCTTTACACACTCAACAAGGTTCTGATTAGTATAATTGTAATTTCAAACAAACAATCTTGATTACTTTTGCATATATTTTATTCTAATTGTGAAATGTCGGATGATAGCTGAGGGAGTCAAGGGGCATGACAACTATCAAATTTCGTCCACATTCTGGGGAGGTAATTGAAAAAGTGTAACTTTTCCAATAATTTGATGATAATTATGCATAAATTAATTTAATTAGATACTTGGTTATGCATAGGCTGGAGACATTGACCACCTGGCGACCACATTTTTGACGGCTCACAATATTGCACATGGTATTAATTTAAGAAAGTCTCCAGTTCTTCAATACCTGTACTATCTTGCTCAGGTGATCATATTCATCAATATTTTTTAAATAAAACTAGTATGTATATGCAGATGACAGTCATAGACTGAAGCTTATTGGTACAGCAAGATTTCTTTTGTACTCTTCCTGTTTTATGAACAAAGCATGTATTAATTGGTGCCGTAAAGGTTCATTACCCTACCAGTCAAACTTGATACCATTTTGGAATACAACTGAATGGTCCACCTCAAGATTGATGATCAATGGACGATGAGGACTTCAATTTTGAACACCAGAATTCCTGCCAGTATATGCTGATGACATATCTGATTGTTTCTGGTACCTGTTGTATATAATATAAGCTTAGCTGAATGTAAGCAGCTGGGCTCCACCTTCCCTCTTTTTTCGATGAATGGGATAACCCTAGAAGATTCGTCATCCTACCAAAATTTTCTTCTGAAGATACCCTTCCAGTTAAATCTAGTCTTTGCCATTTGACTGTCTGATTGGAAGGTTCTTTTAGTAAATGAACTTGAAACCAAAAAAGATGAAATATCAGTAGGAGATAAATTCATTGCCAATCTCCTCTCTCTCTCTCTTTGAAACCTTGGCAGATACTGCCAAGGGATTTATTAAATGTAAAAAGAGTATTACAACCTGCATCATTACACCTCAAAGAAATTTACCCTCCAACTTCCTGTTCAAATGAAAACCCTAAGATACAATTCAAACCCATGCTAACTCCATAGCGCCACCCCTGCCAGCTAATAGCCAAGCCTCTCCCATTCAAAACTTAAACTAATGGCAGTATTTGGTTGGAAGCGCACTCGAGATTTCTAATTTGATCCATAATTCTCCATCTTAAATGATTCTATGCAAGTTGAAGCGGTTGCAAGCTTCTTCCTCCAAACACTACGTCGTTCCTCTCTCTCTCTCTTTAAATTTCGGGTTGCTGATAACCCCCTTCCTCATCCAACAAAAGGGTATGAAAACAAGCTATAACAGAAGGTTTGTAAAACCACCATCCAAGGTCTCTGCTAATGCTTCCTCTTTCTGTGTAAAAAGAGGACACCAAAGGAGGACATTTCAGTGCACCAGAAATATCTACTTCAAAAATAACCAACAAAAAAAAGAAGAAGGGTAGATCTGAGTCAGAAGGGTATGTACCTCAACATGTATGGTCCCAAAATTTGAGACAGGTTGTTTGCGGGAAGACAATCAGCTTCTGATAATATATCTGAGCTTTTGGTTAGCTAATATTTTTAACACTATTTCCCTTTAATTTTTTTTGCTATTTTGTTTCTCAATAGATTGGGTTAGCGATGTCCCCTCTAAGTAACAACTCCCTATTCCTGGACTACCATCGCAACCCATTCCAGACTTTCTTCCTTCGAGGCTTGAATGTTTCTCTCTCTACTGATGATCCCTTGCAAATTCACCTGACGAAAGAGCCCCTGGTTGAAGAATACAGTATTGCTGCTGCAGTATGACTCTCTCTCTCTCTCTCTCTAATTGAAGTCAAATTAATTGCCCCTTAATTTTGCACTTAAGCCTTCAGTTGAAAAAGTGAAGTTGAGCTGTTGAGGATTATAATGTTGCTGCAACATACAACTCTCTTATTTTTTGAAACCTTGGCAGATGCTGCCAAGTGATGCTATATATAACACACTCTCTAATTATAAGTCAAGTTGCCACTTGATTTTGCTTTTAATCCTTTAATTAACTAATTCTGCGTAAATAAGTTTTCTCTGTATTTTCCTCAATTGTGCAATAAAGCTTTTGATTTGAAACCCCATATTTCCACTTTTAGCCTTCGACTAAATCTCATTTTCATGCAATTTAACACCAAAAAACTTAGAAAAGAAAAACCCTAACAAAAATAAAATGGACAGTACATTTACTGGATGTTAACCATTGTTTATTTTCTCACTGCAGTTGTGGAAGATGAGTCCATGCGACCTCTGTGAAATTGCTAGGAACTCAGTTTACCAGTCGGGCTTTTCTCATGCTTGCAAGGTATACTTATAAAGGGTGTTATTGTCTGTTATATTTAATTTATGAAGGGTGTTATTGTTATGGTTCCCATAAGCTTGTTTCTATTTTCTGTTTGCATAAATTTTTTGAATATATTTTTTATTTTGTCAGTCACACTGGATTGGTAGAAACTACTATAAGAGAGACCCTGATGGGAATGATATTCACAAAACAAATGTGCCTCGAATTAGGATTGAATTTCGTCATACGGTATGTCTTCTTCATTTCCCTTTAAAATAAACTCATCATTTTAGTTGAAATTGGTCAATCACGTAAATCACCTATTTAATAATAGAAACCAAGCTCCTCGTGAAGTAGACGACACACACACACAAACATGCTTTCCATTTTTATCCTTCTACTGCATTCTGATTATGGGATTACAGATATGGAGCGAAGAAATGAAACTTGTGTACTTGGGTAATGCAAGGTTACCCAAAGAAATTGACAAATGAGAATCTGAAAAATACTATTTCTTCCTTGATGCTGACTCGGTCTCAATCTGAGGTATATTTTATTTGTTAAATGATTCCATGCATAAGTTATTGAGTTTGAAAATAATTGTCTGATTGTATGCTAATGTTTAAATTCATGATCTTTGCAGGGAAGAAAGGGTGTTGTTGGTACTTCATACAAAATTTCATAAAATGGAAAGTTATTTTGGCCGTGCAATAATCAAATAAAATATTAAAAAAAAAACCAACGCAGGATATATTTTAGAAAGCATAGGATAGTTTAAAAATATTAGCAGGGCTTAGAAATAAATATGGAAAAGAAAATCTGTGGAAGAATGTTGGGGCCTTCCTCTAAGATGGACATATCAAATGGCAACTTTGTGATTCCTTTTTAGATGCCATTCTTTAATTTAATGTTTGAAAACTTAATTTTGAAACTTATGATATTATAGGATATTAAATCAAATATTTGTTCGTTTTGTGTGTTTATTTGCATGTGTTCCAAAGCAGTGAAATTATAGAACTGTCCGAAACTAGAATAGTTAATTCAGCTAAGGTGTGGTTATCTCAAGGAAAGTGGTGATGCAATTTAATGTAAAGATATATTAGTGTTAAATATCCAAAGAAGACATTTTACGTGTCAGAAGCAAAGAAATTTCGAAGATTCTAGATTCTAGCTGTCTATAAATGTGCTTTTGAGGTGAGTTGATCCAGCTCTTGCTGGTTGTCTATTTAATTGTTTTAGGTGTCCAAAATTGTATTATTTAATTAGGAAATGCGGTCAAACCTTGCTGTGGTTAAATTTATGAAAAAAGAAATATATATATGGACCTTCCTTTGACGAAAAATGTTTTATTATTTAGCTGTGTTAAAAAATACCAGACAGCCATATATCGGAAATAAAAATCATAGAAAGAAAGAAAAAAAAAAACAGAGAGAAGAAAATAAAGAAAAAATTAAGATTGTTACCTTTAAAATTGGAGCGAAATAAGTAAGTTTTAAATAAATAAATAAAAAATTCGTTTTCTTTTCCAATTGGCTTTCTTCATTTTATTGAATTTTAAGCTTTTGGAGCCTCATTTCTATTTACCTTCTTTGCTCAAATTCGAGAGTGCAATCTTCTGATTTTGTCTGTTGTTTTCCTTTGTTATAATTGTCTGCTACTGTCGTAGATATATCCTTTCCTACACGCCTAAATGCTACCAAGTTAGAACCAAAAAGGCATTTCCAAACTACTGACATATATATATATATATATATTAAATTTCTTCCCATTTGTTATTTGGTTTTACTTATCTATAATTTGGTGGCATTGGTCTAGCTTTCCAAAATCATTTGTTTTTAATTTGAATCCAAACCGACACCTAATTTGTGTTTTTCTGCCTCTTTCCTCCATCCTCTCACTAATACACCAGACTTGCGTTTTTTGTCATATAGCAGTAGTTAGCGTTAAAAACAAATTAATTTTTGTTTGCTTACTACCAAAGGAACCAGTGACATTCTCTGGTGTTTCTAGAACAGCAGCTCAATCCATCCACACTTCCTTCCTTGCTCATTATTCTATTCTATTTTTTTATTCTTTGATACTGCAAATCTGTAATTCCATGATTCCCATAATAACATAATAACGACTAGTGTTTTGTATGATTTGAAACGAAAATCATTATTTTTTTCTTGGTGTAACATAGTAATTTATTTCATGGCCTAGCTAGGAGTAGGAGGTAAGGTGTCACTAACAAATATTTGTCTGTTTGTCAATTATAATATGTTGGCACCTTTTCCCTTTAGAAAGACCTTTTGACTTGTTGATTCATGCTCCCTTATAAATCAGTGCACTTTAATTTTATGATAAATTGTTATCTCAACCAATTAAGAAATTGATGTTTAATTATCATTTACTGTAAATAATGATTCAGCCGCTCAGTAACTAATAATTATTATTCACTCTCAACTCACTCTTAATGGATATATAACTTTAATTTGTCCAGCTTATTACTTTGGTTACAAGTTCTTTTAACCTAATATTCTAAACTAATACATAAATACCACATCTTTTTGCACTAACTATTTTGGTGACAAGTTATTTTTGCACTAGTCTTTTTTAGGACATTTACCTACTCTTTGCCTCTATTCATTTAATCCTCACCTAAAAGCTGAGATAAACAATAAATATGAGAAAAGGAGATGAAGGTGGAAGTCACAAAAACTAAAATACTAACTGTAGGTTAAAAAAAGGGTTCAGATTCTTGAGCTTTGTCTTTTATTATTTGGTAGTTAATTCTTCATTGAAAGATCCTGATTCTAGTAAGGTAAAACGTGGTATGTACTTAACCAACTCCAATGAAAGAGTACTTAAAAACCTTTTTCCATATCACAATTTTTTTTTATCACTATTACATTATTATAATATTTTCATCCAGAGTAAAACTTAAATCTGAATATTTGTATAGCACAGGATTAGTTATAAATTAAATCTTAAATTTGAGCCACGCATGTGACGAGTGGAGACACTATCCGCGAAGGATTCGGTTGGTATACCTTCGTAGATACTTTCGTCGCTTAATAGAAAAATCACTTTTCTGTCAGCATACCCTCCCGGATAGTCACTATTTACTCTTGTGGATACTCTCCCATTCTTATAATAATATGAGGAGGGATCCAATTACACCATTTTTTTTGACACATCTTGACATTGTTTTTTTTATAGGTCAATTTTGCAATTTCGAAATCCAAACAGTCGATCCGAACCGTTCAACATGATAACCATATTAAAATATGCTTGGAGATCAAATTTTACATTTTTTTGAATTTTTTTACTATATATTAAGATGGTTACAAAATCGCTGTTTTTCAATGGTCCGAAAACAACGATTTTGTAACCATCTTAATAAATAGTAAAAAAATTCAAAAAAATGTAAAATTTTATCTCCAAGCATATTTTAATATATCAATTATGTTGAACGGTTTGGATTGACTATTTGGACTTCGAAAATGGTATTTGTCAAAATGTGTCAAAAAAAAGGGTGTAATCCGATCCCTCCTCTAATATTATATATAATAACGAAAATTGTGAATATTTCTATTTATTAAGATCAGTCTACTACCAAAGAAATGATTTATTATTTTGAAAATACTGAAGTTTACTTGAAATACGGAGTAGAACTAGGGTGTTCTTAAGCTCACCAAGTCTCTTTGTGAGCTTAATTAAAAAATATATTGAATTGGCTTCAAACGATGCATTCAAACCGTTGAAACCGATTTACTTCACGAGTGATGCGTTTAAATGTCAAATTTATAAAATTTTGAACTAATTTAGCATAAAGTCAAGCGGTAAAAAATGGTTTATAAAATAATTTTAATGTGTTCATTTTTCATCATTTTTTTGACCGCTTGATTAATTTTAAATTAAATTAGTTTGAAAATTTATAAATTTGACATGTAAACTCATCACTCGTGAAGTAGATCGGTTTCAACAGTTTAGATGCGTCGCCTTGAAACCAATTCGATGATGGGTTTTTGAGTTAAGCTCACAAAGAAGCTTGGTGAGCTTAAGAACACCTTAGTTCTACTCTGAAATATGAACTAAAGTTGTATAATGTAAGCGAAAATCGGAAGAAGATAAAAAAAAAAAAAATTGTTTTTAGTTTTTCTGATTGAAACTTTTTGGATGGCCCAAACAGTTCAGTTTACTAACTTTTATAATAAGTGCTTGCTTGCCACTTGCCCAGTTGCCAGGTAACATTAAGCATGTCTTGATTTGCTTGTCAGTTTGTGTAATTGAGGAATATTAATTCCACTCTGATCAAATTCCTCTTTACAAATGGACCATTTTGGTACCGTTATTTATTTTGACAGACATGGACATGCTCTGAGCATATCCAGAAATCAGATAAAAAAAATATCACTGTTATAACTTATAAGCAGGTTTAAAGTTACTTAATTACAATTATTGTCACACTTCATTTAAAAAAATAATTTTTTAAAATTGAGATATATACTATTTAAATATAATTATGTAACATCATTAATTGTTAGCATGTTTTTCATTCATCATTTATCTGTTAATCCTTCAATTCCTTCAATTTAATTACTTTTTAAAGTATTCCTATTAAGAAAAAGTGACATGCATGTAAAACAATTAAAGAGAAAATAGTTGTTAGTTGTTATCATGAGAAGACCTAATTAATTAGTTAAGCTTTGTTAGTTGTTAACTTCAACATGACATCTTAACTAAAAGCATAAAAGAGAAAAGAGTTAGTATATATGCTCTTAATTAAATATAGTTAGTAGCTAATGTCTAGCTAGTAATAAAGACATGTAAAGATATGCATGAACATTTTCTTTTTACATGCCTCATTATGCTCTCTTCTTAACAATTTTTAATACAATTTCCTTTGCATGTGCCAATATTCCTCTTTGACTGCCCAAAACCCAAAAGAACAAAAAAAAGCTATTACAGAGCCTGCTTTTGAAAATTTAAAAAAATTAAAGAAAAAAAAAGAAGGAAACGAATATGTCCTAATTGTGACTTTGTGAGTACCCAAAAAGCTTCTTTGAATTTTAAAAATAAAACAAAAGAATTATGAAGATTAGATCAGAAGTGACCGTTTCTGTGTATGTACCTATGTTTTGCACCATTATTGATCCATTTCTCGCAAAGTAAAATATATATCAGTAATCAGTCTCGCCAAGGTGCTGAAACAATGCGAGCATAGAGAAAGAGATTCCACATATCTGGTAAACCAGGGAGACACCAGTGAATGCAATCAGCATAGGTTTGTGGATCAGTTTGCTGCTCTTTCGTTAACAATTTTCCTTGCCGAAGTGTGTGTACCGATGTGTGTGCATCTTTGCGAAATTCTGATAATCCTGTTATGTTTACGTAGTGAACTGGTACGCGTCTCATCATTCGTACCGTTTCCTTTGCCTCCCAATATAATCTCCAATCTGTTCCCACTTCTAATGGTTGTGTCCAGTTTTGTACTGGCCTTGTTTCCATTGCACATTTTATTCCTCCTGTGTTCCCCCACGCCTCCGGTCTGAAAACAAAAACAAAATAAATTATTTATTCATTCAAATTATAACTTGCAACATGAATAATATCTCTGAATGTGTATTGTCATAGTATATACATAGCAGTGCTCCATAAAACTAGGGCTGAAAAATCGTGTGAACGAATCTCAAAGTTGACAGAGAGCGCACAAAATCTTGAAGCGCATCCAGATGCGAATCTACATTGCTTGAATTGGGGATCAATTGACCCCTTCAATTTCAATTTATTTATATCTTATTTTTAATATATTTTAAAAGAAAATACTATGGATAGTGTGAAATTGACTCTATTCATAGTAAGAAAATTTTATATACTTGATCCTATTCACGTTTGATCCTCATAGTCTGAAAATCTGACTCCGCTTCTAAGTGCATCGGACAATTCCAGTGTCCATCAAACTCAAAAATAAATCAATGCCCATACAACCTACATTTTTCTCGTTCTAAAAACTTTAATTATATATTTATATGGCCATAGATGTAACATATATACACACACATTTATATGAACATGCATTGAATGCATATTGCAATCATTGTAGCATACAACTCAGTTCCAGGCGGTGCATGGGGGCTTTTTTTTTTTTGATTTCATAATAGGGTGAATTTCACAATTGCAGCATACTATTATGTGAAATTTCAACTCAGTTCCCTATTCCTAGTGTGAAATTGACCCTAAACCCTAGGGCTTCTAGTTTGTCATATTTTTAGGAATCTTGCTTTTATATGTGGACCCTATTTTTTTTTCCCTTATTGGTGTTTCATTGCACCATGATTGGTTCCGGTCTGGAACTTAACATATATACTCTCATGTCATGCTAGAAATTTCAAATTGCCAAACTAGTTAAACTTATGAAATTATGAGCTGGTGTCATGTGTGACTTTTAGAACAATGAACGGTTGAGAGTTGGTGGTTGCCACGTGCAATAGAATGGTCAATTTATCCTTAAAAGAGCGAGAAAAATACAAATTGGTAACAAATATATAGATGCTGAAAACCTACTAGGTAACAAATGCTTTGTTAGGTTGCTTTCTTTTTTAATTTAAGTAAATTAACAATACTACCAAGGTCTCTATGTACTATGTAAAATAGTTAAAGATACCGCACAGAAGAATGCACAGATGAGCGCCACAGAAACCTAGAAGACTCACCTAATCACGTTGCAATTAAAATGGGAACAATATGCATGCCAGTATTTTTTTTTTCTCTTATTAATTAACAATATGACAATATTGGTTTAGCTGGTTTGGACCCACATGTTAAACTAACCTTGTAGGACCAAATTACAGCCATGATTAACTTATCATTCTCTGTTTTCATAATTTATATGATTTTACAAATTTGAACTGCTTCTAGAAGATGAAGAAGAAGAAAAAATGAGGATGGAAAGGGGAAAATTGAAATTAAGAGCTTACAAATATATCTCATAATAACATTGTGAAAATTATGTATATTGAGAAAGATATGTTGGATGAACCAAACTTAAATTGAAAAAATAAATAAACACTGACCACCATTCTTTATATCAATGTTTTTTTTTTGTAGGCTTGCTCGAGTATATTTATTTATGGTTAATTTATTAATAAAAGCTACTTTAGTGCAAGATTTTAGTTTCTCAGAATCAAAATATAATTCAGACAACTAAAGTACAATAATTGATATGTACCCAATAATTATTTTATATTCGGTGGGGTTGGAAATTAAATATATATAGATTTGTCCGGATTCAATAACAAAGCACTTAATTAATATGTCATAAAACAAATAATGAATGAATTAAGGGGAGCAGCTTGGTTCCATAACCGTCCGTTCCACTTTAAGATCCGTGCGCATCCTCATTGATATCCGTGCGCACGGATCTTAAAATGAATCGGACGGTTATGGAACCCATCGGCCCAAGGTGCTTCCTGAATTAAAAGGGAGAAAAAAATTAGAGAACAAATTACGTGATGTGGTTGGGAGACATGCCCATGAAGAAAACGGTGGTTTTGGAAGGATTAATGTTTCGCTCCACCCACCGTGCCCACGTATGCATCACTCTCCTATAAGCCACCGGTCTATCCACCTCTATGTACTTAGTTGATCCTCTGCTAAACGACCCCCTCCTGTTACATCACCAAAAAAATCACCAACTCATCAAAATTTAATTAATTAATTTCTCAATATATATTTAAAAAAGAGAGATAAATCATTAAGGCATGTGATTTACTTACAAGATGTTCATATTCATGTTGTTAAGCCACCAAATGTAGGTGTTGAAGACAAGATAATCTACTCCAACCCAATTAACAGCATGCTTTTTAATTGATTTTGGCATGATCACACGGTGTTGAATGCTATGCACTTTTGGGTCATCAGAATTTGATTCAACCAAAAATGGCGCCCAATAGAATTCCACTGTGGCGTTATATTCCTGTTAAATAAATGTATTAATTAGCTACTGTTATTTATTATTAATCAAAAGTCAAACTAGAGATATCATATAACTGTATACCAACAACACGGTTTCTATGTTGTAACCTCATAGCTTCCACAATATTCTTTTTTGAAAAAAAAAAAGAAGAAGTATATATCATTGTGTGGGCCCAGGTTTGACAATCTTGAAATTAATTTCAAAGAAAATGCATCCCCAGCAGAGAAACTTGTTTAAATACACTACAAATTTAATTCTACAAATGAAAGCTTTACAAAATTCAAGACAGGTCTCCAGGTGAAAATGTTCCACAAATAGTCCGGTTTTGACCAGTCACAATAAATTTATACACAGATAAAATTAATGTAGCTTAATTTAATTACCTCAGCTCGGAAAACATTGAGAGAGCCACCATTGACAAATTTAGTGAGAGATTTTTTGCCAGGAGGGATTACAGATTGCACCAGACACACCATAGACTCCCATTGATTGCGGTTCAGAGAATCTCCAACGAACATCAATCTCTTCCCTCTCAATCTCTCCAACAGCAACCGAGCATCAAACCTATACATGTGTGTGTATATATATTCACCAATTAATTTACCAAACCAAACCCATGGTATGATGGCAATCAATGCTCCTAAAAGTAATGTATCTAAAATAATACTAAATAAGTACGCTTAACTAAATCTTTTATTAGTTACCTAGGTAGATTACAGCCATGAGGCTGCCACCGCCATTTTTGGTAGCTGTCATCCTTCCTTCCATTTCTCATGCACGTGACCTAGGTCAAACATCAACACTCATCAAAAGTTCAAAAAATAAAATCAATGAGGAAATTTAATTTAATTTCTCTCCTTGATCAAATTTAAACCTAGCTATGATCTATATGTATATATATATACCTGCTCGGTGAGAAATTCGCACTCGGATTCTTTATAAATCGGAAAATTCACACTGTCGTAAACCCATTGACCGTCGTACAAGTCGCATGTTTCGGGCAAGTACAGCACCGGGCGTTCAGGCGGTACGACTTGATCAATCACCTGAGCCGGTTTGTCGTCAGCACCGGTTTCGGGCTGAGTTTGAATTTCTTGTGCTGAATTTTCCTGTTGAATTTTTACTGGTACTGATTCAACCTCGGGTTTGACCTTGGTAAATCGGGTTGACTCTTCCTGCCTCTCCTCGGTTACTTGCCTGATTGCAGCAGCTGCTGTTTCCTTTACCAATGGCAATTGAACATCCCGGTCGTTTTCGCTCGGTAAAACTTTAGTTTCCATTCGTCGTTGTTCGATTCGGGATGATTCTGTCTGAACTTCAGCCTCAGTTTTCTTCTTCTTATCTTCATTTCCCTTGACTTGTTCAACCTCTACATGTTCTCCCTTGACTTCTTCTTGTACCGGCAATCGGGTAGGCTCTTCGATGCGTACCACTGTCTCCTCTTCCTTTTTATTTTTCACCGGCTGCTGATCCGTCGAGGCAACATCAATCACTAGAAGCATCTCTTGTGCTTGTAGCTTTTGTGGTTTGTTACCAGTACCCGGGTGATCATTAGTTTGAAATTGAATTGCGCGGCGATCTTCTTCCTGGATAGTAAGACGGTGTGTTCGTGTGTGTGAAGTGAATGGATACTCGGCAATGGATTTGATATCTTCGTTGTATAAAAATGTGGCGAAGAGAAAAACCGAGAAGACTAATGCCACTAGGGAGAGGTTTGCACCGCCTTTTCTCCCGGCGTTTAAGGCCACTTGATTCACATCAAAAGGCGCCGAGGCAAAAACCGACTTGCGCCTTTGTTGCACCATGTCAGAAGTGGCAAAATTATGGTGATGTGTGGTTAGAGAGAAGGAGGGAGCAGGGGAATTATAGAGGTGTAAGGTAACAATAAAAAGGAGAAAAAGAAGAGGAAAGTAAAGGGAAGGGGGGGTGGTTGAAAGAGGTTTCTTTCTCTTGGAGCAAAGGCTCCTAATTAAATCTGCCTCTTGGTACTCTTTTGAATTTGGTTTGGTTTGGAATTTAGTTTTGATTTAAGGGGGCTGATGTGAAGGAACCAAGAAAGGAAGAAGGTTTTGGTTTTGATTTGGTGGGTCAATGAGTAACATGTAAGATTAAGGCAGGGGAGAGGTCCTAAAAATAAATTATTAATTATATATATATATAAACATGGTTTGAGGGGGTATTTGCATCCATCCCCAGAATTAAACTGTATTTTCAACAATATCAAATAATTGTTTGACTTTGACAATAACCATACCCTTTTCTTCTTTTGAACTGATGCAAAAGTATTAAAGAAAAATATTGCATAAATCTATTCTCTATAAAGATTATTCTATTTAACATTTTTTTTATAATGTTGTTAATTACATGTTGTCACCAGGGCTTCCTTCTTAATTATATATTGTTTGACTTTGACAATAACCATACAATATATAACTGCAAATAACACAATACATTTGTAAATTATGGGAAAATTGAAGGGTTGGTATTTAAGGAAAAGTGTGTTGGTATTTGTCATTTTTAATGGGTTGGTGATAAAAGTGTGTGTGATAATAGAGAGCGATGTATGAGAAAAGAGAAGTAGGAGAGATGGGGAGTAGTAGTTAAGCTGGAGCTTTCTGGAGCTGGTTGAAAATTGAGATGGCAAATGTGAAATCTATAATTCTTTATTTATTTCTTCATTTCTTTAACCATTTTCATCTCCTCTATTAATAACCGAACATGTTACATTTATTGCTTGCCATTTTCCTCTTGCGTCGGTCGGTACTGCTGACACGTTCTCTCGGTTCTCCTCAATATGTGTTCCTCTTCCAGACAAATAATATTTGTCAAACTTGATGGATCTCAAATTTATTGGTAAATGGCAAAGCAGTCAGCATTATTATACATATTTTATTTGATTATTTGGGCAAACCATGCTACTCATACTTTTCCAAGGAGAATATATATATAGAAAATATTTAACAAAACAGAGAAACAGCAATTAGATCCTTTTGACTGATAAATATATTATATTGTAAAATTTCTGAATTACATTAGTCAAATGTAAGACAGGTGTGATTGGGAAACAATTAATTCATATAAATATATTATATTGTAAAATTTTACAAAGAAAATAAAATTCTGTATATTATTTAAAAAACATAATTCGAAATTTTGTCAATAATTATAAACATTTCGTAAATTATCGGTTAATATTGTAATTATAATCATGCAACGTTAGTTCCCAATTTATTTTGCAAATGAAAGGGACGGGCCAGATATAATCACAGCTGGTGCCTATTTGGGATGGCGCATGGGCCTATATTATTTGTGCTTTGAGATTCGTGCCAGTTTTATTTGCAACTGCTCCGTGGAATTTGACAAAAGTAATTTGATTTAATAGATCTGAATTAATTTTTCTCTCTAGGTGTTTGTGTTGTTTTCTATATATAAAATTAATACTATTTTGTTGTTTTTTATTATGTACGAGGCTAGTTTTATTATTTTAATTATGTAAGAAATTATTATGTTGTTTTTTATCTAGTACTTAATTAGTTAATAAATTTAAATCTTATTTTTAGCACATTCTAACATAAATTATGAATCCGCCTAAACAATGATATCAGCTACGATCCGGATTATATTACTTCCATTTGATTTATTTTAATTAAGTTTTTGAACCTGCAGAATTTTCTGAAGTTTTAACCCCAACAAATAAAACATGTTTCTCATGTACATAAAACATAGGGTTTAAGTTCCTCATTTGTAACTAATTAGTTAGTTTTGTATGAGTTGGTGAGACGATCACTTTAATTAAATTCATTACCGATATAAAGACACAAAATTTCTATTTTCTATTATTCTTATCTTACAAAAAAAAATCATATTTATCTAAATTATTAATTTTGAACTAAATCATTATATATGTCAAGAATTATTTCATGTGAATTCCGTTTTGCAAGGTCGATCAACAAACTATATATAACTCTGCTTAAAAAAAAAAAAGAAAAAAAAGAATCAACTTTCAACGATGGACGAGAATGTTCTTTCCTTGTGTGTTAAATTTCTTTTAATAAAATTCTTTTTGCACTTTCGGTTTGTTTCTTTCATATTTTTATTATTATTAAATTGAGGAAGATGTGGGCCCATAACCGTCCGATTGTGCGTGTCGCTTTAATATCCATGGAAGTTTGCTTTAATATCCGTACACACAGATTTTAAAGAGAATCTGACAATTATGGAGCCCATCGGACCCAAACTGCTCTCGTGGGGCCTCCAGAAAGAAAAAAAAATTGATTTAAAGGACAATTTAAATAATTTAAGTATCGCATGAATCTCAACACAAATCAGTCAGTTTATAATATATTTGGACAAAATCTAATTCCTTCACATTTTTTGAATAACAGAATATGCTGGTCTGATTGGAAAGAACTCGAACAGTTACGAATTTTAAATTTTAACCGTAAATTTTAAAATCAGTCCGTTATTTTTAAAATTAACTCGATCGGACATTGAATTGTCATGTAGGATTTCAAATGAGTGAGTCAATAGTAAATAGCAAATAGCAAATATGTAGGATTTACCATAGTACCATAGACTCACTCATTTGCTCTCGTGGGACCTTGAATTGTTTCAGTTTGTAAATTCTAAATAGTCAATAGTAAATAGCAAATGAGTGAGTCTATGGTACTATGCATATTACGATTTGGTTAATAATATGGATCAATATTTTTATTTTTGAAATCCTACATGTCGATCCGAAGTTCCGAACTATTCGACATAATTTTCATAAGATATGTATTTTCAGACGGAATTTTATATTTTTTAGAATTTTTTTTAATAATTTTTATGATAGGTAAAAAATTATTGTTTTTGGATTGCCTAAAATTTTCAAATAAAGTGATTTTTTAGCTATCTTAAAAAATAGTATTTTTAAAAAAAAATATAAAATTCAATCTGCAAGTATTTATTCATATGATAATGAGAATCATATTTAATGGTTCGAATCGACCGTTAGAATTTTGAAAGCAAAAATATTGATGCATATTAAGCATCAACATATAATATGCATAGCGGGATAAGGTTTGGTCCAAATGGCTTTGGACTGGACACCGTTCAAAGCATCTAAAAATCGTACAATTAAAGTCTGAACAGTCGATCCGAACTGCTCAACATGATTTTTATATTAAAATGTGCTCAGAGGCCAAATTTTATATTATTTAGAAAAAAATTACTATTTTTTTCATATACGTACAAAATCACTGTTTTTTTATCGTTTAGAAACAGTGATGTTGTACGTATCTAAAAAAATTGTAAACAATTTCCAAAAAAATATAAAATTTGGTCTCTGAGTAAATTTTAATATGAAAATCATATTGAGCGGTTTGAATTGACTGTTCGGGTTTTAATCATACAATTTTTAGAGTTTTGGACAGTGTTCGGTCCAAAGTCATTTGGATCACATCTAGAAGTATAGACTCACTTATAGTAACTACTGTTCCCCAACAGACAAGAGAGCTCAACTCCGGATTCTTTGTGGCGAATACTGAGAAGATATTATGTGATATGAACTGTAGAGTTGGTCCTACTAAGACCAAAATAGGATCTGCTGAATACCAGTGAGAAGCCACATTGTGTAGCTATCTATACCCAAAGTAGAGGATCAGGGCTTGATTGAGGCTAAAGTAGAGAAGGAAATACGTGACACGCCGTGACGTGACGTGATCAACTTTTTTTTTCACGTGACGTGACCAAAATGGTGGCGGATGGTCACGTTATGCGTAGTCACGCCGTGACCATACGTGACGTGATCACACGTGACGTGACGTGTCGTGATGTAAATTAGTCATGTCAATTTTTTTTATATTTTAATTTAAATTGTTGAAAATTTAGAAAAAAAAGATATAAAAAATTCTTATATAAGTAAATAATGTTGTAAATATTATTTTTTTAAGAAATATTGCATCTGACATTACTTTAAAGATTCAAATTACAAACATTCATTAGACTAAACTAAAGAAAATAAAAATCAGTACTATATGAGTACCAATATCATTGAACTTACACAAAAATAAAAATCTAAATATTTTATACATATAAAAAAAGTTGGATACTCTATGTTTCATATCGTGACGTGACGTGACGTATATTTTCACTGGAATGTGGTCACGTCACGCGAATGATCACGTCACGCGTCACGCGAGTCACGTCATGTAATCGACACATGTGACGTGACGTGACGTTAACGTGACGTGACGTTCCGTGACGTGACTAGTCACGCCGTGACAAATTTCCTTCTCTAGGCTAAACGATGCTAACAGTGCCATCTCATCTAATCTAATAATTCTTTTTCTTTTTTGACAGTATCTAATGATTCTAATCTAATGATTAGATTCTTCGTTATTGGAGGATAAAGCAGCCATGCATTAAATTCATTCTTTTGTATCTTTTGCTTCGTTATTATGTCCTTTGAAGTTTGAACAATGCTTCATGTGCCACCACCATTTGTCATTATTGTTCACGAATTGGGTTTTATCAAAGCATGATTATGTCTTCATTGATTGAATTAATAATATGGTGCTGTTTTTATTTTTCCCAACTTGTTGGTAACGTACCAGTTTACATTTTTTTTTGTGGTAATCCAATATACTAAATAGCTTTTTTTTTTTTCTATTAAAAATTGTATTTTATATTTCTACTAATTATCAACATTATTAATATTGAAAAATTGAAAAAATCATTAAATGACGACTAATCCAAATTTATATATATTTTTTCAATCATGCAAATAAGAAAAACAAAAAAGGATCTACAAGATAACATTCGTTAATAGTTCATACCTGACATATTATAATAGATAAAGAGCAATTAATTTATCAAGTGAAACAAAGTCAGTACATATCTGATTATTTTACAGATTACAATAACTAAAATAAACTTTCAATTGAAACGAATGACAATAATTTTACAAGTCAATAATAGACAATAAACAAATGAATACAATTATGCGTTTGTTCCTAGCCAAAAAAATGAATACAAGTATGCGTTTGTTACTAGACAATAGACAATTAATTCAACGTTTATTCCTAGCTAAAAAACAAATGAATACAAGTATGCATTGAGTAAAAAAAAATGTTTTCCGACAAGTAATTAATTTTCAGAGGTCATTTGTTTGTTTTGTTTGAACACTTTTCTCATTGGTTTTATTGGGGAAATGATTAATCCACAAACAAGTTACTTTAATTGTGTAATAATATTTGCTTGTAATTTTAGGTGTATGATACAACTAGTTATATCAAACTGATGTAAAATTATTTCTGATTTTTCTGGTAGAAATTTGAACTTCACACATCCTCTGATTTTGCATTTTGGAGTGGATATATAATTAAATACGGAATTTCACAGAATAAGTAAACATTACATTGAGCTTATTATGTCATAAACAGTGCATGTCATAAATTACATAGTTGGATAAACCTATCATACATCTAACTTTTATGGTATATATATCAATTTTATATCTTAAAATTTGAAATCAAGAAATTAAAATTGTAGATATGTTCTCAACTATTTAGATATTTAGATCGGACATATATCAATTATAAATCTATTTTAAAATTGATTGTCATTCATTATAAATCGGTAAAACTCTACCGTTAAAATTTTATAATGTTTGATGAAATGCTAAATCTCTTTTAAGTCAATCCAAATTTGATATGTATGCTATTTAACAAAATCAAGTACACATTCATAATTTGTTTTTTAATTGAATAATAATTTTGACACTTTAAAGAATTATAACATTTGTGACAATCTATTTATGAGGACCACATTGTTCTCACAATTATTACACTTACAATGATTATATGACTAGCTTGTTGCGGTCCTTACCATTTTACTGTATTATAGTGACAACTTAATTTGTCATCCATCGAAATTGTGAGGATCAAAATGTTATAAAAATAATTATCTTTTAATGGAAAATTTATTTTGATGAACTTTTATATTGGAACTAATTTTGCATACAGTCATGAAACTCAATTTATTTTTATTAAGATAATAAATAGTGAGAATATATTATGAGTATTTATTTTTTACAAATGCTTAGTCATGTTATATTTTGAAAGGGTATATAAGTCATTAGTGAAAAAATAACTTATTTTGTTGCTTATATATTGTGTTCCAGAAGCATGAGAAACCTTAATATAATTCACTTACTAAAAGAGTGATAAATTATGTCTGAATTAAACCAAGTTCGGTGCTATTAACATATATATATATATATATATATATATATCCTTCACTCCCCAAGATTGATAACTTGTGTCTGAATTTAGGATCCGACTCCGGTGCTTTTCTCTAAGAAAAGCACGGAGCTGCTTTTCCGATCCCAACCATTCAAATTTGTCGAGATTTGTGCATAGAAAAGTTTCTTTATTGAGATACGCAAATTTAAAAATTTGAATGGTTGGGATCGGAAAAGCAGCTCCGTGCTTTTCTCTCAGAAAAGCACCGGAGTCGGATCCCTGAATTTAACAGCATCAGACATGTCACATGGTGGTATTTGCATTATTTTATATTTTAGATTGTTAAATATATGCATGAACATTATAGAGAATAACATGCATGCCAACCTCATGTAGTCATGTATGTACAATATATTTGACTTAATATATAATTGTGTGGTAAGTAACATATACCGTTATATAACTTGTGGTCCGTTTACTATATTTAAGTCAATAACTACTAGTTCCGGATTCTTTCATTTAATGTATCCTCTTGCAAGTAAACAATGTCCCAATTTTTTTTAAATAACAACAATTAATTTTGAAGCTAATTATTAGTTACTAATTTTAATTAGAAACTAAAATTTCAACATAGAAAGGAAGAATAATTACTTTTTCATTTTTAATTTCCTGTCAACTGTCATGACTCATGTGTGCATATAATGTATAAACATTTACAAAAAAAAGTGCGAATATAATGTATTAAAATAAATTTGAATAGGGTTCAAATTGGTAATGATTATTTGAATTGGTGTGGTAGCAAGCTGAAGCTAGCTAGGTTTAACGTAATTTGAGCTTTCTTGTAATTAAGTTTAAACCCTTTTGTCGGTGATCAATGGGACCAACCATGATATTTGACTCAAAGAATCAATTTAGGTTAACAACACATGTCATTCTCATTTATTTATTTTTAAAATTGAGTGTGGGTCCTCCCTGTCAGTAGCGATTAAAGTTTAAACTGCAATAGTACATGAGTTGTTGTATGAATATATTTGACTTGTAACTTTATTTTTATTATTTACAGAAATACATACCAGAAACACCTGGAAACTGGATCTAACATTTAATGCAGCGACAGCCAGTACAATTAATACATTCATAGATTCTCTTTAATTTTCTGTTTCAAGTTTTAAGCAAATTAGATCATCTGCTAACAGCGTCATTACTGTGTGCCTGGGAAAATTCAGTTCTCTACTGTACGCCGAAAACACCCTTAATTACCTTGATTTTGAGATTTTGCATTTCATTTCAAACAATTGATTGCTTCTGATATTACTGTATCAGCAGCAGAGACATTAATTCACATTCCTTCTTTGAATAAACAGAATTAAAATAAAGAATCCTGGATCTATAATTATATATGTTAGATGGAAACAAGCGAACCCTTCATAATTATATTTAACCTTTTGTTAGTTCTTCCAACCTTAATTTGTAATTGCAATTCCTCTTACTAAATTAAATCTTGTGACGTTGCCACACCTGCTGGTACCAGAAACCGTACCACACACTAAATTCTCCACCAAATTCTCTCTTCCTCAGTCATGGAATGAATCCTCACCGAATTGGCTGGCATCTGGTATCTACTTTTTCTTTTTTTAAAGGAATAATTGATGCATGCAATTTGTTTAACTTCTATATATGTTATGTTGTCCCCTAATTGCAACCCAGGAACAAAGTGGTTATATAAAGATGTTGTAATTTAATGAAAATCGTTTATAAATTCCCCCCAACTTGAGCTAGTCTTTGTGGAGAATCAGATCCTCTGATCCTCAGCCAGACAACATATATGTGTGTAGTGTGGAATCCAACAGTAAAAAATATTTTGAAATTTGTACAACTTAGCCTTTAATTTCTTGTCAAAATCTTCTCCAGAAATCCAAAACCAATAATAATTTGAGGTTTAAAAAAATATATAATATTTAGTGAATCAAGTCTAATTTAGTAGCTAAAAAAGTGTTCTTGGTGTGAAAGATGGCATGTTTAAATAAATTAAAGGATTTTGAACCTTATTTAATTTTGGAAAATTTAATTTGATATGATGAATTGTAGGAATTTAACAATATTGTTTTCAAAGAAGCGGAGTAAGTAAGGCAGACAGTAGTGGAGTAGTACTACATGAATTAATGAAATTAATTAAGGTAGCTTTCCTAATAAATAAAGTGGACACAAAGCAAGCCATCAAATCCAAACTATATATTCACATATAAAATAAAATACACTTTTGTATCTATATGATCTCTGAATAAACTACAAAGGCGTTTCCAAGCAAACCCAATTTTTTTGGGGTCAAGAATGGAGATATTTCCCTTTCTCTTAAAATGAGAGCAATCTCCTCCCCTTTCTGACTGAACTTTTAGCTGAACAGCTCTTTTCTGTAGAGAGGTGGGATCTCCTCTACAATCCTTCCAGTACAATCTACAATGAAATGTACCCAAGTCAAGGATTTTGATTATATTCCGCGTAGAAAATTGTAGAGAAGTTGATGGGGGTAAGAAATCAAAGTATGTCGTGGAATTTGAGTCAAGAATTGTCCTGAAAATGACTTTTAGGTTGGTGGCAACTGGCAAGTATAAAATTTTGAAATTAGAATTTCAGTTTGGTGCGCATTTCTTCAACTGTTTGGGGAAATATCAGTAAATTATTTAATAAATTATCAATTTATTAAGATTTTAACTCATGAATTAATGTAAATGTTAATTTTCAAAAGGAGACAAATTGGGCTAACACGTGTCAGGTTAGAGCCCAATTATTTAAATGGGCCCATAACAGCCTGTTTGACCTTGTCTGATTTCTCACAGACCGTCATGTGTTAACCAATAGAAAAAAGAGACGTACTGCAAATGGCAACAGCGCTATACCAGTACCACTGTTACCACTGTACCATTCCAGTAACAAAATTTGATCTCTCCTTTGTCTAAAGAGGAATTGCTAATGCATCCAAACTTGTTTTCTTTTGAAATATATGAAAACATATATACAGGTTTCTTGTCTTTGGCTATTATTGGTTATTATATATTAATTCTGTCTAATTTTGCAAGACTGGTTTTCATTCTTGATAAGCTGGAAAAATGAGAAAAATAATCCTTATATTATTTTTATTTTTTTAACAAAAATTACCAGATAAATGTGCATTACATGCTCTCAACAATATCGCACGTTGAATGGGGTATTCAAAATTTTAATATTTGTATTAGCTCATTGCTTCGATGATATTAAATTCAAAATATTGCCAACTTAGTCAAGGAGAGATCAGATTAGAGAATTTTTTTTTTCTAAATCAAATCGTGTGATAGTCCGGTCCGAGGAATTATGTAAACTATTTAATTGATTCTAGCTAAAAATAAAATTATTTATACTAAAATTGTCAATCGTATTTCGTTATAAAAAGATTAATTTAAATTTACATAATGATAATTTCATAAAATAATCTAGCATTAAAAAAAATTGTGGACATCAATATATAGTTTTTATAAACTCTAAAATATTATCTAATAAATAATACAATTAATTGTATGGAAATTTCTAAGGTGAAACAAACATACGTTCTCTTTAAATGAGGAGAGAGTTAATAAAACAATATGAGCCGTAGATCATAATAATTATATAAGAGAAGAGAATCAGATGGATGAGAGTGTTGATGATATAACATGGATATATAGTTTTAAAAATTAAGCCTTTTAATGAGATATAGATTACTAAATGAAAAACAAATTTTAGGGCTTATTATTTTTTCTTAGATTTAGCCCAAATTATGTAGATAAATGATTTAATTTCTCCACAAAATCACATTCATTACCCATATCCAACCAATAAAAAAAGAGAAATAATACTATTTGCTCGTTAGCTGTGGTCATATACAACAGAAGAATAATGGCATGAGGACACAGATGTGTTACATTTTATCTTGAAATTTTTATATTTATCATTAAAAAAAAAGATAAATCAATAAATCACGATTTTGTGGAAATTAAAAAAATGAGCATAAATAGGCGTATTCTCAAGTAGCGTCCGCAGAAAAGATGGCCACAACTTGAAATTGAGTCTACCAAAAACTGTAGAAATATATTGGTTCCTACTCAATTTTAGCATTTTTGTTGGACGCAATCTTACGTTACATCCGTGATATTTTCGAATTCTATTGTGATTTTTCTGTTTAAATTTTTTTGTGTGGTATTGTAAATTAAAAAATTTCAGCATTTTATCATTTGATTTAGGTTTTGCAGCGGTTAAGGTTCTCACATGATTTGATTAATTTATTTAAAAGCATTAGAACCACCGGAAAATTATCATTATATTTTTTTAAATCATGCCATGTAATACAAATGATCGACTGAGAGAGTTTAGACTTCAACACACCCGTAAAGAATTTATCATTGTTATTTTAGAGAAATCCACGTGCATTAGCCACGTTTAGAGAAAAAAATTAGTCATATTATGTGATGTGATTATTCTCCACTATTTTAGTCACGCTATGCATATTTATTAATTTTGACAATATTATGATATTATGTGATTAATTTTTTCAACAATATTTCTTAATTATTAGTAACATTACGTGTGGTAATGGCGTAACCACATATGATGTGACTATCCACCATTATTTTAGTTACGTCATGTCACATCACGTCACGTCATATTACGTAAAAATTAATTATAATGTGACGTGATGTAACTAAGTCACAGCTCGTTTATCATGTCACGCCACGCCACATCACATCATGTATTTCCTTTTCTAATCACATTCATAACTCATGTTGATGAAAAATATAAATATACAATCTGTGAAACCAACTAGGTCTGGAAATGATACGGACCTGAAATGAACATCTATATGGACCATATAACTCTAATAAAAAATATCTTTATAGATATGAAGCCCAACAAGAAAAAGATAAAGTGATTATGGGCTTACATTTACGAAAATAAAGATTAAAGGCCCGAGGCCCAACTTTTGACGCTTCATTCAAAACCCCATCTGATGTCATTCCCCCTTTATTTCAGCCTAGTTGAAGGTCCCTTTCCCATTTAAATTTTTTGTTTATTACTTTTCTACTTTGAGTCTTTGATATGGAACCAAATCTTCAACTCACATATTACATCAATTCGTCCATCCATTTATAATTTGAACGGTTACAATTGAAATACATTGAATTTTGAAAAGATACAACTCATATTTTAATTCCGTGTTGGTGAGAGATTCAGTTCCCTCTTGACATTGCTTCCCTTAGTACTTTTGAAATTGATTTAATATAATGCAATTGATTTAATATACTATGTTATTTTAGACGAGGGTTCAAATGCATCATAATTTTGTAGTCCAATATGCTCCACATCTTATATTTCTTTTTCAAAGTGCGAACAGTCGATCCGAACCGCTCAACATGATCTCTATAATAAAATATTTTTGGAGACAAAAATTTTATATTTTTGAGAATTTTTTTTACTATTTTTTTACATAAGTACGATATCACTTTTCCGGATGGTACGGAATCTTCTTAAAATAGTAATTTTGTACCTATCTAAAAAATAATAAAAAAATTGTAAAAAATAAAAATTTTGGTTTTCAATTATGAGTGGTTCAGATTGACTGTTCGGACTTTGAAAATAGAAATAAAGAATATAGAGACACAAAATCACTGTACATTTGAATCCTCATTATTTTTATATAATTTCTAAAAGTAAAAAATTCTGCAAATTAGCATTTGAGAAAATAGATAGGAGTAAGTCTTGATGGACATGAGACCTACTTTTAGGTCCAATTAGCTCTAACACTATATAATTAGCATTAAAATCTATGTATACGGAAATTGAAAACAGACGTTTACGGATTTTAATTAGTTCACACAAATTTTGATACAAATCAGATAATCATTACACTCATCAAACCAAAACCGGTCATTATTGAGAAAAAGGTTGGCCTGATTGAGCCCAGCGTGTCATGATTTGAACGGGTGCGTGCCTTATTAATACGGTCCTACTACCTACCTACTGTACAAGTATTTATTTGATTGAAGCTACTGGACATGTAAAGTTACGACAATAGTGATAACATTTAAAGTTTGAACTGATAGTGAGTCAGTGACAGGTTCGTTTTGTCTCTTTTGTTCTCTGTTCCGGACTTCCGGTACCAGCTGACACTACCTGACAGCGACCACGATGCTTCTTTCATAATTTTTTCTATGGAGAATAATACGACGAGATAATTCATTCAATATTATATAGAACTGGATCACAGTCACACTATATTTTCATTTTGAAAATTCAAACAACCGATCCGATTCAACATGATCTCCATATTGAAATGTGTTTAGAGACCAAATTTTATATTTTTTTGAATTTATATACTATTTAATCCGATAGGTTTTAGAGTTAAGAATACAAAGGAGTTTGATATTCCTAGGAGCACCCTAGTTCTACTCTTTAAAACCATATATGTATATGTATCCACACAGATATTATTCGGATATTTGATATCCAGATCTAATTTTCAAATACAGATTGAGATACGATCAAATAATATCCAACCAGTTTGCACTCCTACATTTATGTATTTAGATGAATCAACAGAAGTTTATTATTGTGTTAGATACTTAGGTATAATAGCAACCAACTAATTTCTAATTTGGGCAAAGATTCTGTAATTGTAAGAACCAGTTTGAAGTTCTTAACTAGAACTCTCTCTCTCTCTATCTTTTTTTTTTTTTCCTTCAATAATATACATAATAATATACATAATCAAAACAATCATTTGTATACTGTAACAGGTAGGGGTGAAAACGGTGTGGATATCCGTATTAAAAAATTTAGATGTAGATATTGATATCCGAATATTCATATGGCTTTGAATACTGATATGATTTTACGTTTTAATTATCTATATTAAAATAGTAGACATATACCATATATTTTAATATATATTATGAAAAATTTATCTTATTCACTATTATAATTGGATAAATATTATGAACTTTAATATTTTTTAAATTTTAATATTATTTTAATAATATCCAATCTGATTGGGATCCGGATCTATATTCGTCTGATATTCGCTCTGTATCTGTATCTGAAAAATAAAAATAAAATATGGAAATGGTTTTCATTATTAAGATTTCTTCTGGAAACTTGGATAAGGTAAAAGAAAAATCCAAATAAAATATTGGCACTTGGTAGAAGTTAAAATAATATATATATTGAGCTTTTTTTAGAAGAGCGTCACATAATCCACTTGTAAGTTGAAAAAATTTACAATTTGAGAATTACATCTAATATGGACAATGACTCCGCATGAAAAAAAATTACAAGTTTGAAATTTAATATCCATCACTTTATCTCATCCGTCACAAAATCCGCCATTCAAAAAGGTTGAAAAGTCTAATTACATCTCATCCTTAAAAAAAATGTAAAAAAGAAAAGAAAAAAGAAGTCACACTTGACTTTACCTACCACATGACGAGGATATATTATTATTATTTTTGTAATCTAAACATTTGACGGAATCTTGATCGATTAGTGTTTAGCACAGACTTTTCGAGAACTGAAACAACAATAATAATTGAAAGTGTTAAAACACCAGTTCATTATGCTGTTCCGCTAGGGGTGTCAACGGTTACGATAAAAATTAAATATGGAGACATTTTTATACTCATACCTCTTATAAATTGTCTTTATTCATATTCTATTTTTATTCACTACAAATTATCTTATCCGTACTCTACTATTATCCGTTATGGTTGTCAAATAACAAAACAGTAGTGGATAAATAATGAGTATTATTAATATAATAATTATTTTTACTTATTTACTAAAAAAATATTAAAACACATTCTTTTCATACACACACACACACACACACATATATATACATGCATATTTTAAAGGTCTCAACTTTATTAGGATACGCTGGAAGCTTAGAATTTAGTTACGCATTTTAATGGTTAATTAAGTGTAATACAAGTATACAACTACCAAGAGTAGATGAAAAATGTATATTTATTGCTTATTAATATATATATTTATAATTATCCGATCGGATAACGGATACGGAATAAGCTTTACCCGTACTCTTATCCGTTTAAATAATATGAGCAAAACTAGAGTGTGATGTGATCATCAAAAGAGGTTAGTGAGTACATCTCCAAAAAGCTATCGGATAGACTTCGAACAACGAATTCAAATCGTTGAAATCAATGTACTTCATGAGTGATGCATGTACATGCAAAATATTTAAAGTTTCATCGTTTTAACTTTAAAAAATTTGCATGTACATGCATCACTCACGAAGTACATTGATTTCAATGATTTAAATTTGTTGTTCGAAATTAATCTGATAGCTTTTTGAAAATTTGCTCACCAACTCTCTTGATGAGCACATCACACTTTTTTTTTTTTTGCTCTAATTATATTAAAGTCAAACGTATTGTTTGTATCCATTATATACAATCGTTTAATTAAAAAAGGGACCATTTGATGCATATCTTTCAAAAACTTATAAGTTATATAGTATTCCCTCTGAAATTCATAATATCAGATTTACTCTTATAAATTTCAAAAACTCACAAATTTACACAATTAATTGTCTTTCTATTAAAACTCATTTTTAAGTTTTGAAATTCCCATTTCACACTTTATGAAAAAAAATGTAGCATACATGCTTAAGAGAAATGTTCAGTCTTTTAATTGGCCGATTGCGAGAGTAAATGACTTATTTTCTTACTCGTGACACCCACATAAGTGTTTGCCTAAAGCCACCGTGTCAGTATCATAAGTAGATAAATGAATCATTTGTCCTTAAAAACCAATCAATTAGAAGGGTAAATATTATAATATGAATTTTAGAGGGAGCAATACATAATTTTGTGATATTTTATGGGTATATATGAAATTCTCCCTTAAAAGAAATATAACTTTGACAACGATAAGAATTTGATTTCCTTTTACAATTCATAATAATATATATATATAATTACCACTGGATATATATCTATTGACAGTAAAAGCAAATTTGTCTCTAGTGTATTATTTATTTTTCCCTTTTGCGTGTAACTTGCGTGCAGATAACTACATCTCATCTGATGAATGTTTCTACTTTCTACGCATCTGAGTCATAATACAAATGGAGAGAGATTTGAAATTCATGAAAGTTCATGTAACAACGGTGCCTTGAAAACGACGTTTGTAATTAAAACAATAATGTAAGCATAGTTGGCATAAATAGTACATTGAACATATACATATATGAAATATATACAAGGTACATTAATTATTGTTATTGGGATCGATGTAGATTGATAGCAACACTTGAGCAAAAACATTGTTGCGTCGCTGCAAGCGCATGCGACTCTGTCACTATCGCTATTCTATCTACAAACTAAAATCATATATTTTGATACAATTTTTTAAAAATCTTTGAAGATGACAATTAATTCTTTAATGAGGCTACGGTCAGGGGCGGAGCTATTCAAAGAGAATGGGGTCAATTGACTCCTATTTGTTTTTAAAAAAAAATGAAATTATACATAATTTTCTTTATAGTTTAGAGTAAAATGCTACGGGTACTGTAATATTGATCCTCATCCGCAACAATTTTTTTTTATATAATTGACGTTTTCTCTCATGGTCAGAAAGTCTGGCTCCGCCCCTAGCTACAGTACTATACCTAGTGCGTATTACTCTATACTATGAATTAGTATTTTTATTTTTAAAGTTCAAACAATTGATCTAAATTGTTCAATATAATCTTCATATGAACATGTACTTGTAAATCAAATTTTATATTTTTTAGAATTTTTTAATTATTTTTGGAGATTGAAAGAAAATCAATTGATCTAAAGATTCTAGACCATTCAAAAGTTGTGATTTTTACCTATCTAGAAAAATAGTAAAATAATTCTAAACAAAACTAAACTAAAATTTGCAAGTACATATTTATATAAAATTCATGTTGAACAATTCAAATCAATTATTTTAACTTTAAATATGAAAATATTGATCTGTATTACGACTCAATCCGCGATATACATAGTACCGTAACCTCACATTATTGTTATTGGGATCGATGTAGATCGATAGCAACACTTGAGCAAAAACATTGTTGCATCGCTGCAAGCGCATGCGACTCTATCCCTATTGCTCTCCTCTATAAATTAGAATCATATCTTGATGCAATTTTTAAAAATCTTTGAAGATGACAATTAATTCTTTAATGAGGCTACGGTCACGGGCGGAGCTATTCAAAGAGAATGGGGTCGTCAATTGACCCCCTATTTGTTTAATTTTTTTTTTAATTATACATAATTTTCTTTATAGTTTAGAGTAAAATGCTACGGGTACTGTAATATTGACCCTCATTGGTAATGAGAAAGTTTTATATAATTAACTCCCAATCACGTTTCACCTCATAGTCAGAAAGTCTGACTTCGCTCTTGGCTACGATACTATACCTAGTGCGTATCACTCTGTACTATGGATTAATATTTTTTATTTTAAAGTTCAAACAATTAATCTGAATTGTTCAACACAATCTCCATATAAACATGTACTTGTAATATTTTTTTTTTCTGGTGTTTGGTGCAGATTCTTAGCTAAAGCCTATCCTACATATGCTAAAAATAAATTATGACTTACAAATGTATAAAGTAGTTGGATTTATAAACTTGTAATTAATCATATCACATCATATCAATTGTCAACAATTTAACATGTTTATCTTACGTTATTTTATCCTAATCAGGAAGCTCCTATGTTTCTTATTCTTTTTTTGTTTTTCTCAATTACATTAACTGCATGTTTAATGTTTTCGAGGTGTACTTAAAATACTTACAACTAATTGTGCAACTTTTTCATTATACAGAATTTGATCATATCAAAAAAATATTTATTTGCTTCAGAATTTAATGAATTGAATATAATTTGTCAATTAAATATTGTCATATGATATATCAATTATTGAAACCAGTCCATTAATATTATACCACAAATTTATGGTGTCACAAGATGTTACAAACTTATTTATTTTTATATTTCAAAATCTGAAATTTAAATGTTGAATTTAAATATCATTCATGTTCATGAGTGGTGCATGCAAGTAAAGTTTTATGATCTTTAAAAACCATTTCGTACATGCCAAGTGGTTAAAAATTAAATGCATTAAGATTGATTTTAATCAATCATATTAACTAGATGCTTTTTATTATTTTATCACTTGATATAGTATAATCAAAATCATAAAATTATACGTGGACACATGTCACGAAAATGAACTAGACGGACGGTTTGAATTCGACATTTGAGATTGACATTTAAAATATAAACAAAAAGTGAGTTTGTGAAAAATTTATGGCATTAAAATCCTTCTCATCATAAATATTGACATGCAATTACGTAGTAAATACTTCATTGATTTCATTAGAATTTTTATTTTGCCAGAGAGGATTTTGATTTCGGGGGAATTTAATCCTTCTTGTTTCAAGTTTCGTGAAGTAAGCTACAGTGTGTGTGTGCGCGCGCGCACGCGCGCGTGTGCGTGCGTGTGTGTGTGCGCGTGCGGCGTGTGTGTGCGTGTGTGTTTATTAATTAATTATGGCATGAGGACTTCATTGAGGTAAATTTACAGTGGAAGGCTTCTTTTGCTGAAAGTATGAAAGTAAGTGTTCTTTTATTTTTGGTTTCTTTTAAATGATTTGGAAAGGCAAGTAATATATTTGATGATCTATATAAGTCAACAATTGATATAACTTACCACTATTTTATATAGTTGTTTATTTCTTTTGTGATTTGCATGATCCTAAAAAAAATAAAGAATTGTGCTGAACATAATATAGGAATTATATATTTTTTTTCCTTGGTCATTTTAAATCTTGTTACCCAACTATTTAATATATATAAATAATTATAAATACTTATTTCTTCTGGATTTCAAACATATTTAATCTCATTTTTCGTACAATTATATAGTATTAACTCGTGGAACTTACAAATTTTCAAATAAGAAAGGCTCCTAACCTAATGTGTTCAGTGTGTCAAACTAGATCATGATTCCTCGTTTACATTGATGTTTTAAAATATTGTAAAATTTATATAATAATTATGAACCTATACAACACGTGTTGCATCTTGCATCCCTATAGACGACTTCCATATATTTAAGAGCATTTTTTTATAACTATTTTTGTAACTTTGAATATTTAATTTTATTTATGACTTTTTATTATTAAATTTGCCAATCCATAATACATGGATATTGTTCAAAAGCAGAACCAAGATACATAACAGTCCAATGCTTAACCAAAGAGAGTATGTTTGATTGTAAAATAAAAATCGCTAAAATAGTCAAATTAAGAATAACTTTTGTTTATCTTATTAGAATAGTTAAATCTCAAAACTTTTAGAAGTAATCTATTCTAATAAGACAAAAAATATTGAATTATCTATTTTAGCTATTCTAATCCAACTAAACGCCGAATATATAAGCTATTCCGAATAATCTAATTCCAATAATAGCCTATTCTCAATCCAACTAAGCTCATGATGCATGAACTCAGTTCACAAACTGTCTTCTATACACCTCAAAATGATGAACCATGACAATGCCAAAATAACACAACACTTGTATTTTGTTTTAAATGTTCAAGTGGAGTTGTGAAACTTGTGATTGTGACTATATCCTAAATTATATACATATTATATAGTTCCCAGTGTTCATTAAATTATTACCTTTTTAACTAAAACAATGCGACTTTTAGCTTTATTTATTGGGCTCTCATATTCCTAGTGTTTTTACCTTATCATGAATCTCAAAAGGTAAACATCCTTTCAAGTTTGAACGCCGTCTTGTAATATTATCTTGATATATTTATATAGTCAGAACAAATTAGAAGCAAACTTACAACTACATTTTTTTTGATGGAATAATATTATTATGGAAGGTCTACAAATTACTTTTGGTTTGTGAATTGTGAGAATATATAACTTTTCATTGTAACAATCATTCTTCTTCTCAGATTATAAGAATGACCTTCAGTAATTAATGCGCTATTAAATGCTCAATTTGAAATGTAAAATTACTATAATAACATCGAATGCTATAATATAATATTTATTTGACGAGAGTTTTTGACTTTCATTTTTGTGTCTCCATCATGTTTTCATTTTAAAAATTTTTAATAACTCATAATTTAAAATTTAAAAATCAAATAAAACCGTTGGATATGATATACATCATTTTATCTATCTACATGTAAACAATTATGATATTTGAACTTTGTTTTGGTTGTTGTTAAGAGCTTGTAAATATGTACTAATGTGGATATTTTCTGAACATTAATTTTTCAACTTATTGATTCACATAAGCATAAAATTGAAATGTGATAATTTTTGTATTAGTACATAAATAAAATAACATAGATTACATCTAAAGGTTTTATTTTGACATTTGTGCTTTAAATTTCGAGTTATTAACGTTTTAGTTTGCACATGAATCTGTCATAACAAACAATGCTTAATTATTGCTTCTAATTATTTTTTTTCAGAATTTAATTTGTAATTGGGCCTTCACAATAACGTTTAACAAACAATGTTTATTCAATATTAATGATGTTCATCTAGTAAATTATTCATCACTGAATTACACGTTAAATTAACTATACCTGCTTGGTACTGGGTCTGGGTACATATAATAAATAATTCATTTGAGATAATATTTTATCTCAATTATGTAGTTGTATAGATCTGCAACCTTCTTTGAAGGGAACAGATCAATATAATATGCTACATATTCATCCTTATCCAAATCCTCCTATCCAGGACCAAGAGGAATGGAAATTGGAAAAGGAGTCCCTAATCAAAAATGCATAAAATATTCTATCTTTATCTCATAAAATAATTTGTCATAATAATGACATAACACAAGAACAGATTCATGTGCAACAAGTTTGATTCGTTGATTAGTATCAACCGCAAGTATATACTTTATATTCAAGTTATCCACAGTATATTAACTGTTTTAATTTCTATTAGATCATATCCTCTCTTTTAATGATATACAAACTAAACCTTCCATTTTTTGCATAAAAATGTGTAGCAACTAAAAAAAACTAAAATTTTGTATGCACAGATAATATATTTACCACCTAAAATTTTTTTATACATGGTAATTTGTAAAATTGTTAAACAAAATCATAGGCAACACCCACAATTTCTGAAATAATGGACATCTCCGGTTAAACTAGAATTGAGATGATTGGGAGTGTTTGACTGGGTCCCAACTAAACGTGGCGTTCCGCTTCCGTGTCTGTGGGAAATAAGTACTTGCACCTGGAGTTTCTACAATCACAATCTCGAGGCAAGTACCAAACCAAATCTCAACCCCGTGCCTCAAAGAACTTCTAACATCTTATGCTCCAGGTGCACCGAAAAACAAATATCCTGGTCTTTTATCCGTGGCCCATTAACACGTGTCTCAAACTCCTACCGGTGGGACCCGGATCAGACTCCGCTGCTCTCAAAAAAAAATAAAGAGCAGGATCCTGTTATTCAAATCTTTACCGTTTATCTGTATTGACATTCGTGCATAAAAAAATTCAACGGATGAAATTAAAATAACAGGGTCCTGCTCTCCTATTGAAGAACAGAGGAATCGGATCCGTGGGACCCATGATGAGTCACCAATTATTCGGAATCTCAAACGGATAATACCAATCTTTCGGGGAAGCTAGTCACGGTATGACACGCGTCGGAAATGAACCTGTTCGCTGTTCGGTCCCTCGCAGAAGATCAGGATGAAATCACAGCGATGCGAGGAAACGGAGCCGATCTGCATGCTATAAATAGGCGCGGAAAATCGCCAATGAGGCAATACAAAACCAAACGTCACCTCTTTAGAACCACCACCGCCTAAGTACATTCCACAAAGAAATTTGTTACTTAATTTTTCTTGCATTTGTCAAAATGTGTGGGATATTAGCTGTTTTAGGGTGCTCCGATGATTCGCAAACCAAGAGGGTTCGAGTGCTCGAGCTCTCTCGCAGGCAATTATCTTACTGTTTGTTTAAATTTTTTTTTTTTATGCACACTACTTGTTCGTAGAAATGTCTCTGAGAAATTCATGTACAGTACGTAATTACTGTCTTTAACTATTGATTTGTTGCCAGCAGTTGTTAAGAAATCCTTAGGAATCTGGAAATTAGTAGCACGTGGAAAAATTAATATAATTATATGACATGAAATTTTTGTTGTTTTTACTTAATTGTAATCATTCTGTTCCAATAATTATGTAACAAATACATATTTATAATTAATTACTAGGTAATATACAGGAATCATTCTTAAATGAAGAAACCACCTAATTAATGAGTGTCAGCTTCTATTTGAGAAAGATTCAAAAATTAATCATGCAAAAAGATCCTGTTGACATTGATTAGTTCAGTCCCATATATATATTAGCATCTTTATCAAATCATTTAATAATTGGGCCAGCAGCTAATCATCATGATCGAACCCTTTAATATGTAGTGATGATCAGCTAGCTTAGGTAACCTACTAATTTGTATACTTTTGTTGAATTACTAAATAGGTTGAAGCATAGAGGTCCCGACTGGAGTGGGCTCCACCAATTCGGGGACAACTACCTGTCTCACCAGAGGCTTGCCATAATAGACCCCGCCTCTGGTGACCAGCCTCTCTACAATGAAGACAAATCCATTGTTGTCACGGTAAATATACTTAGTTTACAAAAGTATTATGTTACCTTTGAGAAATATCCTTTTTCTTATCTTTGGGTATCTTATAAATAATTTCTCTGAATTAGGTGAATGGTGAGATATACAACCATGAGCAACTGAGGAAGAGCTTGGCCAATCATAAGTTCAGAACTGGAAGTGACTGTGAAGTCATTGCTCATCTTGTAAGATTAACAAAAATAAAAAATCAATTGTAATAAGCGATGCATTTAATAAAAAATAACAAATGTTTGTTTGTTTGTTTGTTTAGTATGAAGAACATGGAGAAGGTTTCATTGACATGCTGGATGGTGTTTTCTCTTTCGTTTTGCTCGACAAGCGTGACAACAGCTTTATTGTTGCACGTGATGCAATTGGCGTAACCTCACTGTACATTGGCTGGGGTCTAGATGGTAATTTTCACATTCAAATTCTGAAAAATTAATTCACAAGTAAACCAATTCTAATCTCTGTTTATTTCTATACGATAGGCTCTATTTGGATTTCATCGGAGATGAAAGGTTTGAATGATGACTGTGAGCATTTTGAGGCTTTCCCACCTGGCCACTTGTACTCTAGCAAGGAGCACGGGTTCAAGAGATGGTACAATCCTGTTTGGTTCTCCGAGTCCGTCCCATCAAACCCGTTTGAGCCTATCGCTCTGAGAAAGGCTTTCGAAAATGTATACTATCTTAAAATTCTACGAATTATAATTTTGAAATGGTAGAGAATTACTGTTCTAATGTTTGGTTTGTGACTATTGTGTAGGCTGTGGTTAAGAGGCTAATGACTGATGTGCCCTTTGGGGTTTTACTTTCTGGTGGGTTGGATTCATCTCTTGTTGCATCAGTAACTGCACGCCACCTGGCAGGTACCAAGGCGGCCGAGCAATGGGGCACCCAGCTTCACTCTTTCTGTGTTGGCCTAGAGGTTAGTTAATTAAGAAGCTTTTTTTTTTTCCTTAGCTTGTAATTATTGTTAATTTCAATCCTGATTCAATATTCGAAAATGTTTTCTTGTTCTGTAGGGTTCACCTGATTTGAAAGCTGGTAAGGAGGTTGCCGATTATTTGGGGACTGTCCATCACGAATTCACTTTTACTGTTCAGGTATATACTGGTACATTCTATTACTGTCAATGACTGGTACAGATGCTACTGTTTAAATGGGAAGTGTCAATTGAACTCATCTAAATTTCGTTATATCTTGACAGGATGGTATTGATGCAATAGAGGATGTGATATACCATATAGAAACCTATGATGTAACGACAATCAGAGCTAGCACGCCTATGTTTCTTATGTCAAGAAAGATAAAATCCCTCGGGGTAAAAATGGTCATTTCTGGGGAAGGCTCTGACGAACTCTTTGGTGGGTATTTGTACTTCCACAAGGCACCTAACAAGGAAGAACTCCATCAAGAAACTTGCAGCAAGGTATTTTGTATACCCTTGTAACTTTGTATTTTTCTTAAAAGAGTTTTGATGTGTTAAATGGGATGCTTACAAGCTCAATTGTAGGTCAAAGCATTGCACCAGTATGATTGCTTACGTGCAAATAAGGCAACGTCAGCATGGGGCGTGGAAGTGCGTGTCCCTTTCCTTGACAAGGAGTTCATCAATGTTGCTATGAGCATTGATCCTGAATGGAAGATGGTATGACTTCTCTTTAATTACACCCATAGAAGAAAAGTACCACATGTGTAGTTTCCTTTAATTTATAGGTATTTGGTCATATTTTTAACAATTTAATCTTTTTTTACAGATAAAACGTGATCAGGGGCGTATAGAGAAATGGGTCTTGAGGAAGGCCTTCGATGATGAGGAGAACCCCTATCTGCCAAAGGTTAATTTTCTTTTAAATGTCTTTCTTATTCCTTTTTATTCGGAAAATAATAAAATGCTTAAATTGCTATATATACTAATATTCTTTAATTTTCCAGCATATCCTCTATAGACAGAAGGAGCAGTTCAGTGATGGAGTCGGTTATAGTTGGATTGATGGACTCAAGGCCCATGCAGCTCTACATGTAACAATTTTAATTTGATAATTATTATTACTACTACTACATCTAGTCCGAAATATGTTAAATTTTCTAACTCATGTGGTATGTTTCTTTAGGTCACTGATAGAATGATGCAAAATGCTGAACGTATCTACCCACACAACACACCTACAACCAAGGAAGCATATTACTACAGGATGATCTTTGAAAGGTTTTTCCCTCAGGTAATTTTCAGTTATACCCCTGGAAGATCTCAATTTATTCCTTACACCCTGCTGATAAGACAAAAATTTACATGTCAATTTTAATTTCTTGTTGTCACAGAACTCTGCTAGGCTGACTGTGCCAGGTGGTCCAAGTATTGCATGTAGCACAGCCAAGGCAATAGAGTGGGATGCACAGTGGTCTAACAATCTTGACCCGTCGGGTCGTGCAGCTCTCGGGGTCCATGCTTCAGCCTATGACCACACCAGTGACACCACTGTACCGCCATCTCTCTCTGCCGGCAAGAGTGCTTCTGAAATGAACAAGAAAGCAAGGATAATTGATGTACCGACACAAGGGGTTATTATCAGCACCTGATTAAATTCGCTTCTCTTCTCCATACTGTCAATTTTGTGTATGAATCGAATATATATATATCTGTCCGTGTGTAATAACTAATAACTGTTGCTGTTGCTATTGGGAGCGGGATGTGAAAGCAATTCTGTAGTTATTTTAATAAATAAGCTTAGTAGATGATGTGGTTCTTTTGTATCTAGGTGCAAGCATCACAGGATGCAACCTTTGTATCGCTATATCACGTCTTAACATGGCTTGTAATTCTGCTGTGTGTATTCGCTGGTGTGTTTGTGTGTGAAAAAAGTGAGCTAAATATATGTATCCGTTAGCCCCTGTTTAGGATGCAATTTACAATTACAAGTATTGTTAAAAAAAATATATAATATTCTCGTACTTCATCAATTTTTTTTTCTTTCCCATATGTCTGACAGATGTTACTTGATAATACGGAATTGGAACTAGCAGAACAGAACAGAACAGGCTCTACTCTCTTATAACACATTCTTGTGAGAATTTCTTTTGGTGTTGATAATCTAATTGGACCACGTCTCGAGTACAATTCAGGCCATCATCGCCTTTTGGGTTTTCAAATAGGCCCGCTTATGAAAAACTTAAAACAATTAGCAAGAGTGAAGATACTTTTAATAATTACCAAGACACAATTTACAAGCCATCTTTATATTCACCACAATCTTTTCTGTGGATTTAATATTTTCAGGGTAATTGTTTACGTTAAGCCTGAATTAGCTAGCAAATGACTTAAATTATTGATAACTATTTTGTTGGACCTAATGTAAAAAAAAAATGTTAAAATAGCCAGAGCATCTTTATGTCCGTAATTGCAAAAAATTAATTTAATTGCAATATTATTAATTTAGCATTTTTCTTTGTATTAATTTCAGAATATTTTTATTCCAACAGTTTCCAGTTCGCTGACGTGTCAAGAGAATTAATTTTTCAAATTGGTGATTTTACATTTGCTGACATTGTTTTTTTAAATTGAGGAGGGATCCAATTACACCATTCTATGGTGGCACATCAATTTTTTTTTTAAATCTTGTTAGAGAGCTTTTTTTTATAAACCATAAATAATAAAAAAAAATTCGGGTTTCAGCATGATTGTTCGGTTTTTTATAAAAACCATAAGAAACGGTTTGCCAACCCGTTCCCTACAGTATTTTATCTCTCAGAACGAACTGCCAACTCGTTTTTGATTTTTTTTTTCCAGTTTTCAGTCAAAAACGGGTTGGCAGCCCGTTCTCTACAGTATTTTTTTTTTTAGAGTTTGCTTATAAAATAAATCAGATATTTTGTTTGATTTTATATATTAACAATAAGATTAATGGAATAATTTGAATATATATATATATATATATATATTTTTGTGTATTTTGACTATTTTATCATTTTATCAAATCAATGGATTGATTTTCTATAAAAAAAATCAATAAATATTTCCATGAAGAAAATTAGAAGAATATGTAAAAGTGAAATACAATAACAATACTAAAAGTTTGTGTCTCTGGATATTTTTTTTTAGGAAATAATATCTCTGAATGATTAATGGACATATTTTTCATAATCTAACGGCTTTTATGGCAAAAATTGACTCTATTTTAATTTTTTTTCAAAAATTATAGTTACAGAAACTTCTAAATTCTCAATGTAGTAGACCAATGTATCATTATTCTAAAAAATCAATCAATTAGAATACTAACATATTTTTTCATAAATAAAACATTTATTTTATATAAATAAAACACTTTTTTTATGTATCCATTGATTTGATAAAATGATAAAATAGTCAAAATACACAAAAAAAAATCTCTTCAAATTATTCCATTAATCTTATTGTTAATATACAAAATCAAACAAAATATCTGATTTATTTTATAAGCAAACTCTACAAAAAAAAAAGTTACTGTAGAGAACGGGCTGCCAACCCGTTTTTGACTGAAAACTGGAAAAAAAATCAAAAACGGGTTGGCAGCTCGTTCTGGGAGATAAAATACTGTAGGGAACGGGTTGCCAAACCGTTTCTTATGGTTTTTATAAAAAACCGAACAATCATGCTGAAACCCGAATTTTTTATTTATTTATGGTTTATAAAAAAAAAGCTCCTCGTTAGAGGCTGACAAGTGGTTAGATTAAATTAATATAGTGACACATCTTGACAACATATATTTACAAGTTATTTTCACGATTTCAAAATTTCAAATAGTCGATCCGAACCATTCAACATGATCTCTATATTAAAATGTGTTTGAAGACCAAATTTTATATTTTTTGGAATTTGTTTATTATTTATTAAGATGCGTACAAAATTGTTGTTTTTTTGACAATTCTAGACCATTGAAAAACAACGATTTTCAAAAATTCTAAATACATAAAAAAATTTTTCCAAAAAAGTAAAATTTGGTCTGCAAGCATATTTTAACATGGAGGTCATGTTAAACATTTCGGATCAACTGTTTGGAATTTTGAAATCGCAAAAATAGCTAGTAAATATATGGTGACAAGATGTGTCACCATAAAATGATGTAATTTGATCCTTACCTTTTAAATTAAGACTAACAAAATTTGATGTGGCACGAATTGATAAATTAACAACTTTATTAAATAAGCAATTTGTTTTACTTATCTGCAATAGACGTACGTTGTAATTATTACATTAAATAAAGTTCTGCACATGTATACTTTAATTAACAACTAATGATCGATAAGAACCTCGGGGAATTTTCTTTACGTCCGACGTCTATCAAATTCAAATTTTTTATCGTCAGACATGCTTTAAAATCTGTGCACATTAGACCGGCACGAATCTAAACCGAACCTGCATGAATATTACAGTAAGACACACAAATCTTAAAGTGAATCTTAAATGTCAACCACCCAACTATTTAAGAGTAGAGAAGTGTTTTTTTTTTAAGAAGAAAGCTAGAGGTCAAGCCTCTAATTTCCATTAATATGGACACCAGTGGTGTCAGGTTTACAAAATGCTCGTAATGCAAAATAAAAGCGAAAGTAAATAAAAGGAGAAAAATCAATAGGATTAAAAAGCAATAAAATTAAACTTAACACCATCTTCTCTCTGACCGCTGTATGAACTTCATATTAAACCCAATTCTAGACCAGTTGCTAATTAAACTCCTGCATTATCTCCGTCACGAGCATGGTATCCGTTTTTTCTTGTAAGAGTAGAGAAGTGTTATATCAGGATTCACTTTAAGATTCGTTCAGATATAACACTATTCTTATCTCTGTGTATTTCCATTGAATCCTGAGATAGCAATTGATATATTTTTCATTTTTCTCCACTCCATATCCCATCATGCACTGGAATATTTTTTTCTGATTCACATGCATATTGTTACTGCAAATTAAATACTAATCCATGCATGCAATTACTTGCATATAATAAGTCTACATATCACAATAAAACTTTTCTTAAGCAATTAGTTATTTAATAACCTAGTTATCCACTCTTCTGGACCAACTAAGTATATGTACTTTTAAAGGGCATAATTCTAACATAATTTTTTACAAATAAGCATAGAGAAGCTGATTCCATGTATCGGGTACGCCCGGTAAGCACCAATGGATGCAATCCACATACTGTTCTGGGTCTGCCTTTTGCTCGTCCGTCAAGACTTTTCCTTGCGACTCGGTGTAGACCGACACGTGTCCATCGATCCTGTGCTCTGAAAGTTGCGTCACATTGAGAAATGTAACCGGAGTTTTCATTCTCGTAACCACGCTCGATACAATGTCCATCATTCTTTGGTCGGTACCGGTTCCCCGGTACCCTTTCCTCAGCACTGGCTTTGTTTCATTGAAGCATCTTATATTTTCGTTGTGATTCCAGTCTGCACTCCTGTTCGAGATATTATTTTAAAAAACTTAATTTTTTTTATCATTGAATTGAACAACAAAATAGTAAATATTAAGAGACAGAATTAATTTTACCTCATATGTGTGGGGGATATGGTAGTGAAGAAAATCTTTGTTTTATTTGGGTCCAATGTAGAATCAACCCAGTTGGCCCATGTCTTCAGCCCAATTTTGTAAGCAACGGTACTATCTAATTCTTCAAAACCCTCCTCTCCATTTCCAAAAGAACCCCACCTATAAAAAAAAATTATTGACTGTGAATTCATCTAACAACTTATAGAACCTCAGAATACAATTTCACCTTGAACCATGAAAAATGTTTCTTCATCATCTCTGCCCCTCTTTCACTCAGTATCTTGCGACTACGGCGGAGTGATAACTGAAGATGGTACAATTTGCACCAATAATTTGAGGGAGAAAAAAAATTGAACAAGATTATATATGTTCTAACTCACACAGATTTAATCGTCTGTCCACTCATCCACCAAATGTACGTCTCAAACACAAGTATATCGACCCCTACCCAATGTTGCGCATGATTTGCAATTGCATCCACGTGCAATATTCGTCGGTTTGGATCTGCGATTATTTGCCCATCAGTATTCGACTCGATCAGAAAAGGTGCCCAATAAAACTCGATCGTTGTATTATATTCCTAATTACAACAAAATAACAGTTTTCAATCAACTGATGAATTAATTATAATAGATGAATTCATTATTATGTATATATTGTGGGATGTTGCTACCATGGCTGTGAAAACAGAGACACCATTATCGTTGCGCATGTACCTCTCGCTTGCGGGTATGACAGAATGCACGAGACACGCAAGAGATGCCCATTGGGCTCGCAGAATCGAATCCCCGACAAACATCATCCTCTTTCCTCTAATCTTTTCAAGCATAGATTTTGCATCAAATCTACAAAACAAACAACAAATTTTTTCAATCTAGCTAGCTAGCTAATGGTTACATGCATGAATAACTAATTAAATCATTAAGTTAATTTACTTGGCAATTTTATTTTAATAAATTAACCTTGGTAAAGTGCAGTTATCAAGTTTCCACTCCCAGTACAGATATTCCTTGTCAGGCCTTCCATTCCTTCCACAACTGACTTGTTTATCAATATATGGGCATGTGGTATCATCATATGGTAAATGTTTGGATTCATTAAAAACCCATTTGCCATCTGTCACGCTACACCATTTTGGATCAAACATCACCTTATTAGCATCTTCATCATTCATTCTCTCCTCTAATGCCTTCCTCTGTCCTCCTATGTAAATTAATAATGTCATGTATGTAATTCCATTCATCAATGTGAGCATGCACAAACCATGCATATATAACACACATAACTTAATGAAGGGATATATATATCATATATGTACCTCTCCGAAGAATCATAGTGGAATTATATATGCCATGAAGCCTAGAAGCATTAAGCTTGATGATGGATATACCGGTGACTATGTGTAAATCTTCGATGAATATGAAACCGAAAAGTGCGAGGCCACCTATGAGCGATACCACAATTGAGGCGGAGAGTTTGCCTCTATGTGTATGTGCCTTCATTGAAAGAAAAGAAAGAGATGGTGTGAAATTAAAGCATGGTTACATTATTGAGGTTCGTTACAGACCAATTAATAAGAAAATGTCAAGTACTAAAGGGTTAAAAAAAAAGGTATTTTTATGCAATTGACCAGCCAGATTAAGATGCATGCACAAATAGATTCTTCTTTTAATCTCTTTGATTTAATTTTAGCCAGCAGTTGTTAAGAAATCATTTGGTAATGTGAAGTTTATAAATTTTTAATGTTAGGTGGGGTTGTCGTTGGGTAGGAGGCCTTAGGAATCTGAAAATTAGTAGCACGTGGAAAAATTAATATAATGATATAACATGAATTTTTATTATTTTTACTTAATTGTAATCCCTCTGTTCCAATAATCATGTAACAAATACATATCTTAATTAATTACTAAGGTAATATACAGGAATCATTCTTAAATGAAGTAACCACCTAATTAATGAGTGTCAGCTTCTGTTTGACATTTGATTAGTTCAGTCCAATATATATATTAGCATCTTTATCAAATCATTTAATAATTGGGCCAGCAGCTAATCATCATGATTGAATCCTTTAATATGTAGTCAGCTAGCTTAGGTAACCTACTAATTAATTAATTTGTATACTTTTGTTGAATTACTAAATAGGTTGAAGCATAGAGGTCCCGACTGGAGCGGGCTTGTTGAAAATAGTGACTAGCTAACGGCTTGTTTAGGGACATGTAAAAAATAAATTAAGAGATATAAGTTAAATAGTTATAATTAATATTAGTTGGTAGTTGTAAGAGCTAGTTTTTAAATTATTATATAAATAGAGATAAATGTAAAGCTCAAATTAAGATTGCAATAACAGAATTGTTTTCTTACATCTATTCTCTCTTACAAATTTAACATGGTATCAAAGTGAAAGACTCGGTGACAGAAAAATTGAAAAAGCGCGACAAATTTCAGCAAAAAGAAAATGGCTCAAGAAGAAGCAACGAACTTCTCAAAGCGAACAAATACCTTACTTAATGGCAATAATTATGTGTCATGGGCAAGGGCAGCATCCAGGGTCCTGAGTGGTCGAGAAATGCTAGATTTCATCACGGGTGAAGAGAAGAAACCATAAATTGCAAACACAAGCAAAACAACACCCGAAGAAACAGTAGCAACAAAAAAATGGAGACTCAACTCCATGGAACCGGCCGTATTCGAACTGTTCTTGTTGGCCGAAACGGCACATGAACTATGGGAAGCAGTAAAAAGTATGTACGGTCAACAAAATAAATTTTCTCACATTTATCAACTTATGCAGAAGATCCAACAAGAAAAACAAGAGTCAAGAAGTCACACTAAGTACCTTAGTGCTCTTGAGAAAAAAACGCAATGAACTTCAATTTTACCAGCCGTTTACAACAGATTTGGCCACACTTCAGAGACGGGCTGAGTAGGATGATATTTTTCAGTACCTCGCGGGTCTAAATCTGAGTTATGAAGCCATAAGATCTCAAATCATGACTATGGTACCTCTTCCCTCTTACTCTCAAATTAAAAGTTTAATTCAACAAGGGAAAAGTAGGAGAATTGCCATGAATGGTCAAATTGTAAGCCATGAGAGACACGAAACTCATGGCTTTGCCGTAAAAAAATTCAATTTTAATCAAAACTCCAGCTTTCAAAATCGCTCAAATTAATCAATCAAAAAATGAAAAATGTAACCAATGTAAAAAAAGATGACCACACTCAAGATAGATGTTGGCATCTCTATCCCCAACTTAGACAAAAAAAAATGGAAGGGAAATGATCAGGATCGAAATTGGGAAAAAAAAAAAAAACAGAGGTTATGTTGCTTATGTTTTTTTGGAGGTTTATGTTGCTTATGTTGAAGATAAAGAATTTAATGGGGTAGTGGGTTCGTCTAGAATTGGATTCAGACCCAATAACACTAGCCAAACTAATAGATTCAATTCCAACCCTGACGGACCCAATAAGGTGCTGGCAGGTCACTCTGGAACGGGTCAGGCGCTGGTGGGTCATCCACTCATCCTGGAACGAGTCAGAGATTAATTTTGGCACAAATGGATCATTTTCAAGCGGGTCAAGGCCTGGAGAACGAATGCTACTTGATAATACATAATTGGAACTAGCAGAACAGAACAGAACTTGCTCTACTCTCTTATAACACTTATTGTGAATTTGTGAGAATTTCTTTTGGTGTTGATAATCCAATTGGACCACGTATCGAGTACAATTCAGGCCGTCGTCGCCTTTTGGGTTTTCAAATAGGCCCGCTTATGAAAAACTTAAACAATTAGCAAGAATGAAGATACTTTTAATAATTACCATGACACAATTTGCAAGCCATCTTTATATTCACCACAATCTTTTCTTTGCATTTAATATTTTCAGGGTAATTGTTTACGTTAAGCCTGAATTTGCTAGCAAATGACTTAAATTATTTATAACTATTTTGTTGGACCTAATGTAAAAAAAATGTTAAATTAGCCAGAGCATCTTTATGTAATTGCAACATTATTAATTTGGAAGCTGATATCAGTATCCATGCTACGGTACCCGCATTGTACCCACACCATAACTTCCATAACTGCCATAACAACTTGGGAGACCATAAAACTCCAGTACTGAATTTTTTTCCAAAGTATTAATATCTATACACGGAAGTATTTATACATATACACGGAAGTATTTATATCTATAAGATGAACAAATTTTACGTAAACAATTATTTCCCCATCTAAATTTCTCAAAAGTATCCACTCCATAAATGCATGGTGGGGACCGCTCCAACTAGATGGGGGACCATACACGTTTTTACAGGTATATTTTTTTTCTTCGTTCATTTTCATTCATATTTCGGATGATCTATGATGAATTTTGCAAATCTAAAACCACTAACGTCTTCTACGCAATTTTCTCTTTCAAATGAGATCCATGATGACGTATTTTCAAGATCGTCGTCACACAAGTATTTATATCTACACTTGCAGTATTTTTATATATGACACTGTATGATATCTGAAAGTATTAATATCAAGTATTTCAAGTATTTATATTGATGTATTATAGTATTTATACCGATGTATTGTAGTATTTATACCTATGTGGTCAACTATTTTTGTTAAAGAAATTTTGCAAGTGCTTTTTACATATTAATATATTACACTAGATAACATATGAAAGTATTAATATCAAGTAATACAATGATTTATATCTATGCACTGAAGTATTTACATCTATGTGGTCAACTATGTTTGTTAGACGAAGGTTGACGCAAGGACGATTGGAGAAGATTGATGCAAGAATGCAGTGTCCCTACTACCTCATTTAAGGAAGGTTGACGCGGGGACAGTGGTCCTCATTTAAGGACCATTGGAGACTGAAAAATGGAGTGGTCATATCAAGTGATACACACAAGTATTAATATATTATTTTGTAAGTATCAATTTCTTATCTTGCAAGTATTCATATCTATAAAGACTGACGTTGAACGAGTGTGGAGACTGAAAAGGGGGGAACCAAGCAATTAGTGGGGACCATAACACATTATGTCTTTAATGTACAGTGCGGGTACTGTAGGTGGGGATGAAAATAATTATTCTATTAATTTAGCAATTTTCTTTGCATTAATTTCAGAATATTTTTATTCCAACAGTTTCAAGTTCGTTGACGTGTCAAGAGAATTAAATTTTCAAATTGGTGATTTGACATTTGCTGACCTTGTATTTTTAAATTAGAACTAACGAAATTTGATGGGGCACGAATTGCTAAATTAACAATTGCTATATGTATATTCATTAAAATGACAAGTTTATTAAATAAGCAATTTATTTTACTTATCTGCAATAGACGTTGCAATTATTACATTAAATAAAGTTCTGCACATGTATACTTTAATTAACAACTAATGATCGATAAGAACCTCGGGGAATTTTTTTTATGTCCGACGTCTATCAAATTCAAATTTTTATCGTCAGATATACTTTAAAATCTGTGCACATTAGACCGGCACGAATCTAAACCGAACCTGCATAAATATTGCAGTAAGACACAAATCTTAAAGTGAATCTTAGAGATCAACCACCCAACTATTTAAGAGTAGAGAAGTGTTATATCAGGATTCACTTTAAGATTCGTTCAGATATAACACTTTTCTTATCTGTGCATTTCCATCGAGTCCTGAGATAGCAATTGATAGATTTTTCATTTTTCTCCACTCCATATCCCATCATGCACTGGAACATTTTTTTTCTGATTCACATGCATATTGTTACTGCAAATTAAATACTAATCCATGCATGCAATTACTTGCATATAATAAGTCTACATATCACAATAAAACTTTTCTTAATTAATTAACTAATTAATTAGTTGTTTAATAACCTAGTTATCCACTCTTCTGGACCAACTAAGTATATGTACTTTTAAAGGGCATAATTCTAACATAATTTTTTACAAATAAGCATAGAGAAGCTGATTCCATGTATCGGGTACGCCCGGTAAGCACCAATGGATGCAATCCACATACTGTTCTGGGTCTGCCTTTTGCTCGTCCGTCAAGACTTTTCCTTGCGACTCGGTGTAGACCGACACGTGTCCATCGATCCTGTGCTCTGAAAGTTGCGTCACATTGAGAAATGTAACCGGAGTTTTCATTCTCGTAACCACGCTCGATACAATGTCCATCATTCTTTGGTCGGTACCGGTTCCCCGGTACCCTTTCCTCAGCACTGGCTTTGTTTCATTGAAGCATCTTATATTTTCGTTGTGATTCCAGTCTGCACTCCTGTTCGAGATATTATTTTAAAAAACTTAATTTTTTTTATCATTGAATTGAACAACAAAATAGTAAATGAAGGAAATTGAAGAAATATTAAGAGAATTAATTTTACCTCATATGTGTGGGGGATATGGTAGTGAAGAAAATCTTTGTTTTATTTGGGTCCAATGTAGAATCAATCCAGTTGGCCCATGTCTTCAGCCCAATTTTGTAAGCAACGGTACTATCTAATTCTTCAAAACCCTCCTCTCCATTTCCAAAAGAACCCCACCTATAAAAAAAAAAATTATTGACTGTGAATTCATCTAACAACTTAAAGAACCTCAGAATACAATTTATTTCACACCCTACAATTCCTTTGAACTCACACAGATTTAATCGTCTGTCCACTCATCCACCAAATGTACGTCTCAAACACAAGTATATCGACCCCTGCCCAATGTTGCGCATGATTCGCAATTGCATCCACGTGCAATATTCGTCGGTTTGGATCTGCGATTATTTGCCCATCAGTATTCGACTCGATCAGAAAAGGTGCCCAATAAAACTCGATCGTTGCATTATAGTCCTAATTACAACAAAATAACAGTTTTCAATCAACTGATGAACTATCTATCATATATAGATGAATTTATTCATATGTATATATTGTGGGATGTTTGCTACCATGGCTGTGAAAACAGAGACACCATTATCGTTGCGCATGTATCTCTCGCTTGCGGGTATGACAGAATGCACGAGACATGCAAGAGATGCCCATTGCGCTCGCTGAAGCGAATCCCCGACAAACATCATCCTCTTTCCTCTAATCTTTTCAAGCATAGATTTTGCATCAAATCTACAAAACAAATGGTTACACGAATAATTACTAATTAAATGATCATTAAGTTAATTTACTTGGCAATTAATTTTATTTTAAGAAATTAATTAACCTTGGTAAAGTGCAGTTATCAAGTTTCCACTCCCAGTACAAATATTCCTTATCAGGCCTTCCATTCCTTCCACAACTGACTTGTTTATCAATATATGGGCATGTGGTATCATCATATGGTAAATGTTTGGATTCATTAAAAACCCATTTGCCATCTGTCACGCTACACCATTTGGATTTGGGATCAAACATCACCTTATTAGCATCTTCATCATTCATTCTCTCCTCTAATGCCTTCCTCTGTCCTCCTATATATATGTACATTAATAATGTCATGCATATATGTAATTCCATTCATCAATGCATGTGATCGCAAACATAACATATATATGTACCTCTCCGAAGAATCATAGTAGAATTATATATGCCATGAAGCCTAGAAGCATTTAGCTTGATGATGGATATACCGGTGACTATGCGTAAATCTTCGATGAATACGAGACCGACAAGTGCGAGGCCACCTATGAGCGATACCGCAATTGAGGCGGAGAGTTTGCCTCTATGTGTATGTGTATGTGCCTTCATTGAAAGAAAAGAAAGAAAGAGATAGTGTGAAATTAAAGCATGGTTACATTATTGAGAGGTTCGTTAGAGACCAATTAATAAGAAAATGTCAAGTACTAAATGGTTGGAAAAAAAAAGGTATTTTTTATGCAATTGTGGGGTCATGTAGTGCTGTGCTAGCTATGAGTGAAGCTGAAGCAAATTCATATATAGTGCGTATTTCCTATTATTGTTGTGATTGTATAGTTTGTCATTATTCATCCGGCCTATTTGATCTTTAATTAATATTTTAAGTCTCGAGATCTTAATTATAACATAAATGGGTTGTTAATTAATTAGCTATGACTATGAGTAAAGCTGAAGCAAATTCATATATATATATATATATATAGTGCGTATTTCCTATTATTGTTGTGATTGTATATATAGTTTGTCATTATTCATCTGGACTATTTGATCTTTAATTAATATTTTAATTAAGTCTCGAGATCTTAATTATAACATAAATGGGTTGTTAATTAGCTGATCGAATAAGGAAAAATTAAGTAGCTCATTTCTTCAAATAGTAGTCCTTTTGAATTTAAAAATTTATTTGATATCTTAAAAAAATATTATTTAAACTTAAAAATTTAAAATAATAGACAACCTTCATCATAGCGTGTACGTACGCGTAACATACATAAATTAATACAAAAAATTGAGATTAGAGGCTGGATGAATAACTATTATGTAAGTTTATTTTTTATGAGACTAAAAATAATAATAATAAATTTTGCAGTAAGTTAAAAATTTGAAGGGATGGAAATAAAAATGTTCAGTTTAATTGTAGGGAACTAACTGCTGCAATATTCTTCAAATTTGTATGTTTTGTATTATTACAGAGACATTGTTTTGTAGAATGAGATGATCTAAGCCGTTCTTTTAACCTGGCACGAATCTTAAAGAGGGATCCTACCATCTCAATAGGCACCGACGTCTTGAGTTTGATCCAACTGAGAGTAAATTTGAATTGTAAAGTTGTGGGCTCCACCGTGCAGTATGTACATAGGATACGAATCCGCATTCCTACGCCGCTGCTACATGCATGCATATGTTTTTGCATCTAAAACTTTTATTTTGAATTTTTTTTTCCTCCTGGCATGTATTTTTTTGAGTAATTCTAGCAATATTTAACCTTTTCAATTAATTTGTTTGATATATTAAAAAATATTATTTAAATTTAAAAAATTAAAATCATAGACAATCTTCATTATAGTGTGTATCATACATAAATTAATTTGGGAGTTAATTATTTAGTCTTCTGTTAAATAATTTAAATTTTGTTACTGTTCGGATTAAATAATTTTTTGATGGGTTGGCCAATTAATTTTTAAATTAATTTAAATTTGATGAAGACATCTTATCTAAATAACTGAAAACGTATCTATAATTTAATTTTTAAATTTTAAATAATATATCTTGAAATTGAAATGCAGAGAGCCTCTTTAATATTTGTGTGGAATATGATTGAACAGTTCAGATCTAAACCGGAATATTAATTATGCTGCCTTAATTAGGTGACTCAAATTAACTAATCAATTAAGAACTCTACCGCAAATCAGGAAATTAATTATATTATTATGGGTACCATATGACAGGGCTCCTGTCAAGTGTTAAATGATATGCAAAGGAGCTATCATAGTACAAATTCTATTAAAAGTGTGTCTTTAGTTAACACAACACAACTAAAAAAGGTAGTTGCATGTAGTTGACTAGTTGGTGATGGTGAATCCTAATCCCCTAGTTTTAAAAAACTTCATGTATGTTTATGGTTAATTTAACTTTAAATCATTCTATATTCTTTTCTTTATATATACAAAGAAATATTAATTCTAAAATTATTTTAGATATTGTATAAAAGATACCATACAAATTAATTGAATTTTTGAAAAAAGAAAGGGTACAATTACTCATACTATATATATAGATGTGAAACCGACTCTCTCATACGTACAGACTGTTGAATTATTTAGCAGTTATGATATAAATCTAAATATACGAAAATCATTGATAATTTTTTAATTATTTTATTTTTTATGCTCTGAATGAAATGATTAGAGTTGATGAAGACCCATCATAATTTTTTTTTTTCATTCTGCTATATTCTTTGTTCATTCATTCTTCACATGTTAGTGCTTTCCAAATAGATGATTAAATAAATTTCAAATTGATTCAAAATTGATATATATCATATATTATTTAAACGATGAACAAATCATATAAATATATAATTTAAATTTTCAGTATTTGGACAGTATTTTGTTAATATACTAAAAATGAATTGTAAATGCCAGCACATGCATTGCACATATTTAATTCCAAGACTCCAAAATATAATATTACTATAATTCTATTGGAAAGTTTAACCGAGTTAACATATGAAAAATCATAGAAATTAAATATATCGATGCGTTTAATAAACGGAGGAAAGAATTAGGTGTGAAATCTAATGTCATGCATTGCCATTCTTTATTAAGTGATGTTATCATGTTATTACTACTTATCTAACTAATTGCTATTCAACTAATTATGAGACAAATAATATTAACAACAACATTATTTTCATATTTGTCAAATTCATCACACGGAAAGCAGCATATTTTTTTAATTTAGATAATAAATTGTGTATTAAATTAAAGCAGGTTTAAAATTTTAATTATTTAGTTTTGTCGTTTGATTGATAATAAAATTATTTACAATTGCATCAAATCTTATAAACAATTTAGCTAAATTATAGAGTATATGAAAACAATTTTTTTATTAATTTGGTTGGGTATCGCGGTTATTTAAAAAAAAATACATTTGTGAATTTACAAGAGGATCAAGATGGTCAATGTCTCATCTCTTTTCGAAAAAAATATATGTTTAATTTTCAAAAATAATATTTAAAAATGCTAGATGTCCCATGATTTAAAAAAAAAAAAAAATTAAACACTTACTATGCGATCTAGAAGCAAAGGTTCAAATAGAGGCTGATAGGGGTGCAAACGGATTGGATAATATCCGATAGTATCTGAATTCGTATTAAAAAGTTAGATACAAATTTTCGATATCTAAATATCCGTACGGATACAAATACATATATGATTTAAAATTTTAATTATTCGTATCTAAATAATTAATATATACCATTGTTTTAATATATATTATAAAAATATTTATGTATATATATATGGATATCTATATCCATATATATTTGATCCGTATCAGTATTCATAAAATAAAAACAGATAAAAAAATATAAGTTTACCAGTATCCGATCCGTTGCACCGCTGGAGGCTGATATTGTGGAGTGACAAGTTAGGGAAATTATTTGGTCGAGTGGCCCATCAATCACATCATAAAGGACAATAACAATTAACAGCTGTTCATAAAGCACGGAACTTGTGTTATTACGTACATTTAATTAATCCCGGACTTTGCTCTTCTTAATTAATATCTTAATTATTCTCGATTGTGTTAATTTGTTGCTTGTGATGATCTAAATTTTCCACAAGTAGATCAAGGAAAACCTTGTCCTTGAGCTCGATCGGTTCATACTTGATTAAGAAATGTTTGTATTATATTATAAGTAAACAAATTAAGATTAGTCCTAAAACTAATTAAGGCATATATGCATGTTGCCGACTCTTAATGATTGATCGATTGGCCTAAGTTTAACCTAGGTAGGTAGACATTGATTGATTTGAAACCAATATGGCAATGCCAAATCAGTCACACAATTAACAATTATTAATATTTCTGCACTGTACGTAATATATATAGTATAGAAGAATTCAGAGCAAGTCGGATGCCCATCGGACCTACCATTGGATTGCATTAAGATTCGTACAAGTCTGTTTCAATATCCGTGTGCACAGATCTTAATGTTAATCTTACGGTGATAAAGGTGATTGAAACTAAAAGTAGGTCCGATGGGCATCGGACCTACTCCTTTGTGAGTACAGAGACCAAGATTATTCGGTTTGGTGAAACCTCTCTTTCTACTTTTTCAATTTTCATGGGACAGTATCAACGACTCCATTGACATTCGTCAACACCTTCATTTCAGTCGGTGGATCCCTCCGGGGATGGGGGCACTGCCTCTGGGACTCTGCATATTTCTCTTGCATTCTAAATGTAGCCAAATTTGTAGCAAGTCGAGAAAGAAGAGCAAATACATAACTCGCGACACGATGGATTCATTATTTGCGCTTGTTGAATTAGTTTGGATCTACGAGAACACTCTTCTTAGGGTGACAAGGATCTACGAGAAAATTGATTTGATGAAATCAACCTGTTCCTGTTGCTTTAGATCTGTTCCTATGTCAACTTGCAATAGTAGCTACCTATAGGGAATTCAGAATCCAGATCCAGTAATATAACCCAATTTTTGGGTTTTAAATCGGGACCATCCGATTCGAAATAAGCACCCGAGATGAGTACTGGATTCGAGATGGAGCACACATCCCGAGATGAATCGTACGATATGGAAAGTCGGATTTTAATCAGACGGTCTCGATCCAAAACCCAAAAATTGGGTTACATTAGGGGATCCGGACCCGAGAATTCAGACCCGTTGCACATTGATATAGAATTTCCAACTAATTTAATACAAGCTTAATTTTAGATTTCACAAATTCGGGTTTATAATTCTATTTATTTATTTTCATAATAATATTCAAAATTGATTTTCTTGTTGACACGTGGTAATGATATTTTAATTTTGAAATTAAATATTTGGAAATTCAGAAGTGATTGAAAAATAGACAGGGCAAACAAATTTTCTCCATCCCCAACTTTTGTCTTTGACACAAAAAAAAAACAGCATTGGAGATTTTGGTCCATTTTATGCGAATATTGTCTCAAACTGAAAAGCAATAAGATTATTATGCTTTGCTAGATTATTAGAATAATGTCCAAATTGCTTCAAGGACGCTCCGATTCTGTTATTCAATCAATGACAGTATGTTTATTCCAAGTTCAAATATTTCCACAAAAGAAAAGGATTGAAATAGCTCAGTACCATTTTCAAGGTTCAGTCCTAGTTTTGTAAATTAAGAGTAGGTGTTCCTAAGCTCATTAAGTCTCTTTGTGAGCTTAACTAAAAAATATGTCGGATTGGCGTCAAACAACACATCCAAATCGTTGAAACCAATTTACTTCACGAGTGATGCATTTACATATCAAATTTATAATTTTTCGAACTAATTTAGTATAAACTCAAGCGGTAAAAAAATAATTTAAAATTTTGACATGTAAATGCATCACTCATGAAGTAGATCGGTTTCAACGTTTTGGATTGTCGTTTGAAGTTAATGATGACGTGAAATGCAACAACACAAAATTTCAGTATAGTAGACTATACATTTTAACTTTGATTCACTTTCGACTCAGATTGCAAGTATACAATCCTATTGCGTAATATAATCAGGATATTGATCCACATGGATAGTGTATTAAGCTATAACAATTTTCACTAGTCTATGTTGAATTGGTTGTTAATTAGGGTTTTGTGTGATCTTAAAAATTTTATTAATGTAAATTAGAATACAACCGGAGTTGTAGCAAGGTTTAATGCGGTGGCGCTACATGTGACCGGTAGAGTAATAGGAATTATGTAGGGTTCAGGTTTACCTATGAGTCTAAAATAATGATCTGTTCAGGCACCAGTCAAATCCGCATGCGGCACTTTCACTACCCGCAGGGCGCCGTGGTGTTCTGTTGTGTGTTGTGTTTAGGTTCTTTAATCTTTCGATTGGCTTTTGGGCTACTAAGATTAAAATATTTTAAGTACGGAATTATATTATATTCTTATACAACCCCATAGTTGAAATATCCCAAATTTCTATATAATTTCTAATGTGATTCCGGCTAAGTAAACCTTACCTAAAATATTTTCTATATCCTACCCGCCAAGGGAGCCCCCTGGGTTCTAACACTAGTCTTTGAACTGCTGCCAAGCCTCGTTAGCTGAAGTTCAACCACTTATATACTATTTTTCTCGCACAAGGATCTATCGGATATTCCCTATTGATATGTGGAGGATCATTGGCATATAGTAAACGGAACTATGTATGCTCGAATAGGATTAAAAATAAATTAAAGTGCAATAGAAATTCACACAACAAAACATAAACAAAATCAGAATATTATTAAAGGATTCATAGTTTAACCCTAACCCTAGAGATGAGAAGTTCAGCTCCTTGCAGCCATGGCAAAAGAAAAAAAAAATAAAGAGAACATAGATTACAACCCTCTTGAAGAAGAAGAACCTTACATTCTTAGATGACGTCTCATTGTCTTGACTTCCAAGAGCTTCGCTTCTCTCTCTTGAACTCTAACATAGCTTATCTATCCTAATCGGTGAGGATTCATGGCTATAGTGCTGGACTTAATTACATGTAAACACGCACACCGAATCACATATAAGAGGGGGGTATTTATAGGGTTTCCTAAAGCAATGGGAGTAGTGGAGATCGTGGGTTCCTTGATTCTAGGACCGAAAATAGCACTCCAAAAATAGCAAACTTGGACTCCACTTCAGCGTGGATAACCTGGGGGTCGGACCTTCTAGAAGGCTTCAATCAAGGGCTGAGATCTATCGATCTAACGGTGCAGAATAACAGTCCACGGATTGGATCCTCGACGTGTGCGGTTATTGGGCTATGTCGCATGCTGTATAAACCTGGACCCAAACGGCTTTCAGACTTAGCGTATTTCTACGAAATTTTGTCATTTTGGTTGTTGTACACTTCGTGTAGACTGTTGCATACGCCATGTAATGTCCTAATTTGATGTCATCTTCGATAATTGCCTAAATTGAGCATTTTTGCTCTGTTTTTTTTTTTTTGCCTAAATACACAACTTTATCCAAAACCTGCCAAAATGACTCAAAATACGCAACTTTCTTCAAAACACGTTTGCGGTAAATAAATATGAAAAATAGCTACCTTCCATTCGCTTTTCACTATTTTTTATCATAAAAGATAGCGATACTCGCCATATATTTTGGCATCATCAGTTAATCCGATAGGTTTTTGAGTTAAACTCACAAAGGGACTTGGTGAGCTTAAGAACACCTTAGTTCTACTCATAGGCGAATCTACTTAGATCAATTGATCCCCATTTAATTTTAAAAATTTTGTATTTATATTTATTTTTCTATATAATTTAGCACAAACATTGGCACCCATTCTTCGGATAATTTATTATATAATTGACCCTCATAATTTGAAATTTTTTATATGATCAACCTCATATGTGTTTGATCCCATTGTTCGAAAGTCTGACTCGACCCCTGATTCTACTTGTAAATTAATATTGCAGCATTAATATTTGCATCCATTTCTACTCTTTACTGGATCTCGATTGAAGTTATGTAATAATTGTAGTTTGTATGTGATCGGTTTTTATTTATTTATTTATTGGTACTGCTTATTACGCTGCACTGAAGGAAACGTTTTGTTGTTTTTAGGAGACTGAGGTGAAATCCGGTAGGAGAAATGTTGATCTCGCATTACTATAGAAACAGAGCCATTGAAGTATGCCCCAGTGGTTGTAAGCAAGGATATATCGCCGTAACAGTTCCAGTTCTGTCAATTTTCTGAAATGAGGCATCAATTCATCACAATGTAGGCACAACTTTAATCCTTTCATGTTCGGTTATGGAGTAAAGTTACTCCGGATTAAATTACTTATTCCGAATTAAGACAGATTAAAATAATTATGTTTGGTTGGAGTTTAGTTAGGATTTGGTGGAATAAGCTAATGAAGAGAGAGAAAATTATAACATGATGTTACTCTAACTACAGGATCTACAGGTGGAATAACTTAATCTGGATTAACTCAAATGTTACTATATCTTACTCCTTCAAATTTACTGCTCATTTGGCTCCTTAAATATAGAGTAGAGAGTTTACTCCACCACTTACTCCATAACCAAACATAACCTACATGTATAGTGTCAGCTGCCCATATATTGTGTTGTTAAAAGTACTTGTTGTTAGCATAGTGACACCTTAATAATTCAGAAATTAAAAATTAATGATTTAAAAATTATTTTGATATAATTAGAAAATAATTCGAAATTATATATTGAGTTCGGACCGGAGTCACACAAGGGAGGAAAAAAAATATGTATTAGAAAGTTTTTGGCTCAATGAATAATTCAGTTATAATTTGAATATACTGAATAATACGCAGACTGATTCACTAACATTTTAAATCTGAATAATTCGTGAATATTGTTACTATATTCACCAGATAGGTTACTGGTTAGACTACGAAATATAATGGCACAGTCAAGTACAAAATACGCACAGACATAAGGTGGCACATGCTTCTTTTACTTATTTTGTATTTTATTTGAATTGGATAAGCAAGATAAGAGTGAAAAATTAAAATCGATCTGGCAAAATATAAATTTGTAAGTTCTGAATTCTCTGCCATAATATTCTGTCTTCTTCTTATTTTTTTTTTCAGATTTGTTCTGCTTTATTACTATTTTAACGGGTTTTCAGGTATTACAAATATTATAAAAAAAATAAAACTATTTTGTGTAATATAACTTGTGTTCATAAAAATGTCATACCCAATTCTTATATGTTTTAACACGACATTTGTAACTTATAGTATATTCGCCGAAATTTTTATTCATACCATATTAAAAAAAAAAAACAACTATTTCGCCATTTTTTTCCGAGGATTTCCGTATACACCACGTCCGCCAATTCGATTGGTGAACCTAAAAAATGAGGGTCTGTCAATTGAATCAGCGGATCACGGGTTAACGAACCCAGTATGGTTATTCAGCTTATTCTCCAAGCGGGTTAGCAAGTCTACTAATTGAATTGGAGGACCCCTGTCTTTAGGTCCGTCAAATGAATTAGCGGATGCAGTATATATAGAATTATCCAGAAAAAGTGGTGAAATATATATATATATATATATATTTTTAATATGGTATAAATAAAATTTTTGGGTATATTCATGGAGAACGGAGTAGGTCCGATGCCTATCGGACCTACTTTTAGGTTCAACGAGCTCCATGACCGTTCGATCCATCATAAGATCTGTGAATACGAAATTTAAAATATTGTGCACGAATCTTAACGTATATTGGACGGTGACTATAACCGTCCAATCTTAAAGTATTGTGCATGAATCTTAAGTCATATTCATGTACTGATGTACAGTCAGTGGCGGAGAGAGGAAGAAGGAATGGAGTCAATTGACCTTCATTTTTTTTTTTTTTGAATTTTTGGTATTTTACATATGATTTCCTATATAAATTATAATAAAATGATTTGATATTGTCAAATGGACCCCATTTTCTAAAAAAAAAAAAAAAAAAATTCGTGGCTCTGCCACTGTGTACAGTAGGGCCGGCCCGTATGGGATGTGGGACAACACAACACCGAATTAATACGATAACTAGCGCTATGTTTGCAACAAAACCCGTTCTCAGGATTTACCCTTTTTAGAATATTTTGCTTAATACTCCTAGTAACAAAATGTCAAAATGCCGTGCAGCACATTCAGCAAATATGCAGCGAGCATAAACACATATATGTACAGGTGTAAAGCTCAGGCGACAAGCTCCTTATTCTTCTCTTGCCACAGCAGATCTTTTAGGAAATCTCCAATCCCAACCGGAAATTTTTTATCTATAGAAATTAGTAAATTGACACTTATGAAAATAGAAAGAGTACCTCGTCTCCAACAAATAAAGAAATATCTGATTAATTGAGTCTGGTCCAAATATTCGGATTGGTTTCAATGATCCCGATCCACTCTTATTATTATTTTTAAACGGTAAAAAAAGGAGAATATGGGTGCCACATATAATTAAGTCAGAAGTATATCAGACTCATAAATTGAGACATGCAGAAATAAAAAGAGTACATCGTTTTCAATAAATAAATAAATATCTGATTCATTGAGTCTGATCAAATATTCTGATCAGATTCAATGATTCCAATTCACTGTTATTATTATTATCTTTAAATGGTAGAAAAAAATAATATGAGATCCACTGTTATCAAGTTATAAGTGGATTGGACTCATTGAATCTGATTCATTTTTTTTTTTAAAATTATTTCATTTTCATTGTTTTTGCTGAATTTATTGAAAAAACCAACTTGAATCTGACCTAATCAGACAGAAACAATTATCATCTGATTTTCTGTGACAGTTATATTTAGATCTTCCCATCAGTGCTAATTAAAAAAAAAACAACGGATCGGAACCTTGAGTCAGATTCAAATATTTGAAACTCAATGAGTAGATACTCTTTTTTAAATTCCGTACATCTCAGTTTAATAATTTCTACAGATAAAAAATTTCCTTCCAAACCCGTGAGTGGGGTCACAGTCACAGAGAAAAATAATGGAGAAATGGACGAAGCCTGCACTGTTTGATTGGGCCTAGAGGAGAACTGAAATCATTTTGGGCCTTCGGATGTAATGTCGCTATGTCACAAACTCACAATATTTTTTCTCTTTGCCCTGCATAGTCTGATACAGTGATACGAACTCATTCATACAAATCGAACGTTTTAATCAGCTAACAAATTGAATTTGATTTGATGCCAATCAAATCCCTCACTTCCTCTAATATAAGAAAACCCAATCCCTCTCGTATTTTTCTTTTAAAAAATATCTACAAGTTCTTCATCTTAATCAGATGGTGCAAATATTTGACGTCATATTTTAACATACACAAATATTTGTAATTGAAATAATAATAAATTATTTACATATTTTGAGAATATATTATGTAATTTTTTTTTTACGAAAAGGATAAAATAGAAATTTAAACATCTGAATTAATAATTTTTTAGCCATCTTGAAAATAAATATGCACCTGCTTAATTATTTTTGTTCATTAACAATTTATCATCCGAGTAGAAGAAATTACAAATAACAAAAATGACTTCTCTTCGCAGTCTATATTTGTCAAGCATTTATTTATAATGCAAAAAAAATGAAGCACATTCAAAGAATTACACAAATCAATCATACAATTGGTTTAAATTAATCAAGGTTACAACTTATTACAAACATCTTTTCTCAAATTTTCACTTTTTTTTTTGAAACGTTCGCAGAAGCTACGAAGTCATGAGGAAAAATCGAATTCTTGACATTTGAGTACAACAGTCTTAGAATTTTTTTCTAGCCAACTGTACTACCTCCCCTTTCTCAAATTTTCATCTTCTTTAAAAGTAAAAAAGTAAAGTATAGAAAAGTTGGTTCCAGGTGTCAGGCAGCCCTGGCAAACACCAGTGGCTGCAGTCGGCCGAGTGATCGGGGTCGGCTTTCTGAGCTGGCGTGAGGTCGCCGCTGTATATAGACGGGTGCGCATCCTTCCTGAGCTGCGACAGAGTCGTGATGTCTAACATGCTAACCGGTGTACGCATTGCACCTATCACCGATCTCACGACCTGCATTTGGATCGGGTATGGGCCGGTGTAGTTCGACCCGCTTACCGGCACCCTCTCGGTGTAGCAATTCCTCGATGCCGGGTTGGCCCACTCGTTTGAACTGCATTAATTTGTTAGTTAAAAACTTTGTTCAGTAAATTAATCTGATCAATTTATTGGCCTGGTATACTTTGCAGATGAAGACAAAGCTACATACAGTTTTTGCTGTGCAGCAAGCAAGTTGAGAAAAAATTCTTTCTTTAAAAAAAAACAAAGAAAAGAAAAGAAGAGGGAGAGATGCATGATTCATCCCGTGAACATTTGTCACTGTGCAGCAACCAAGTTGATCTCATGATCTCATTGGACAGCTCTACATTACCCCACCCAAGCCTACAAGGCTACAAGATAGGGTTAATATATTGACAGAGCTATTTTACCTTCATACAACGCAAGATCAATACAGAAATGAAAAACTACTATGACAGGTGCGCTGCATGAAAGCTAAATAAGATCCGTCAATATTGTTCCATTTTTTTTTTGGCATCAAAAGAATAACTGGAGAAGTCTGTAATAAACATCCGCCGTTTGAGAGAGAAATTAATAGGACTTATTGTAGAGAGTTAAGAGGGTTCAATTAATTAATTACTTGTAATGTGTGGGGGAGATGGATTGAAAGAAGACACGTGTACGGGTGGGATCAACGTTGAGATCGACCCAATTAGCCCAAGTGGTCAATCCTGTCTGAAATGCACTCTGCCTATCCATGTCCATGTAATACATGCCTCCTTCTCCCATGTAATCCCACCTACATTCATTCATATTTATACAAAATATCCATTATGTTTATATAATATATATATATAAAGAGAGAATTTCAATACCTCATGCCTTTCATACATATATCATCATACATCATATTTTATATCTTCATTTGCAAAGTTTAAACTATTGATCCGAACCGCTCAACATGATATCCATACTAAAATATGTTTGGGAATGAAATTTTTGAATTTTTGAATTCTTTTTTTACTATTTTTTAAGATAGATATAAAATCACTATTTCTGAACCGTTAAAAAACAACGATTTTCTACCCATCTGAAAAAATAGTAAAAAAATTCCGAAAATTATAAAATTTCATCTCCAAGAATATACTAAATCGATATCATGTTGAGCGATTTGAATCGACAATTTGGACTTTAAAAACAAAAATATAAAATATGAGGTATGATGAGTTATGAAAAACTTGAGGTATTATAACCCTCCAAAAACTGGAATATTAATGTTATAACGGTCTTTATTTTTTTCATTTTTGTAAACCTAGGCAATTTGAATATTTGTTTGTGAACGTACCTTTCTATTTCACATGTAATTTGTAAACTTTTAATGGTATTAGAGAGAATATTAATTGCACATGTATAGCTAATATTAATAAAAATTATGTGGTAAGTACCCTTGTAGAGCTCCTTTATGTGTCCACCAATGGCCAGAATTGAAAGATAATATATCTGCACCTTTCCATGCAACTGCATTTGTTGATATGTCATCCAGCCTCAACACTCTCTTCCCTTGTACCGGTTCTATATCCACCAGGTACGGTGCTCGGTGGAAAGATAGCGTTACACCATAGTCCTATATATTCACACAACCTCCAAGCTAGTCTTTGGAATATATATACAAATTTCACAAAAAATGGAAAAAAGATAATTATATGTGTAGTCATACCAGAAACTTATAGGTGTAGAAAGGATCTCTACTGCTCATCTGCGTAGGAGATTGCGGTACAGCAGCATGTACCATGCAAATCAATGATTCCCATTGGTTTCTTCCAAGGGAATCACCTACAAACATGACAGTCTTCCCTCTCATTTTTGTCAGAAAATTGAGCCCATCAAACCTGGGGAGGTCACAATTTAGGGGTTTCCATTGGTACCGAAGGTAGTCGGTATCAGGCCGGCTATACAACTGACAATTGAACTCGGAATCAATGACGGGACAATTCAATGGCTCGTATGGCTGGTACGTGTCATCCCGCACCCAAATACCGGTGAAGATGTCGCAACTCGGTTGGTTCGCAGTGAAACCAGCTGGTGCGGGTTTCTTGGATACTTTGTGGCGCTTACTTAGGCCGACAGCCAATGCTTTTGAGCTGAGAATTGTCTCAAGAATCAGAAATGTTACTAGAACTGATGATACCATCCATCTGGTACTGGTACAAGTACAACCCATTTGATGAAAAGGAGGAGAAAAACAAAAAGTTGTGAGCTTGATGTGTGTATTTATTGAGGGGTTATATATTTTAGAAAATATATGGCTTGATAGTTTTTGGATTGGCACGAGAAATTTGGGAAGAGGTGCATGTGAGAGGTTAGCTGGATTATTCACGTGAGGAGAATTTTTGTTTTTAGAGAATCAAGTTTGGAGTTTGTGAAGCCAAATTAATAAGTTTTCTTCATGATGAGTATTGATTCTTTGCTTTTGGAATGTATACTGTGGAGATAGAAAAGAAAAGACAAGTTGGAGACAAAGGTTTGAGTTTTTGGCAGAAAGTAAGATAACATAAAAAAAAAATGAAGCTATAGGTCCACAAATTTGTCATTGCCAGAGAATATGTTTCAATACAAATAGAGGGCCATCCATTGATTGCCAGTCAAATTGGCTAACGTAAGGTATTAATTCATGTACAAGTTTACATTTATAAAATTAATTTTGACACACACATATATGAGGGAGGAATCCACTTATATTATTTTTTTGTGACACCGAATTATACCCTACATTTGTAAAGTTTTCAAAATCCAAACACTCAATTTAAACCGTTTAACATAATTTTCATATTAAATTGTACTTGGAGACCAAATTTTATATTTTTTGAATTTTTGTACTATTTATTAAGTATTTTACAAAATCGTTGTTTTCAGGCCATTGAATTTTTGTACCCATCTTAATAATTAGTAAAAAAATTTAAGAAAATATAAAATTTGATCTGTAAGCACATTTTAACATATCTATCATATTGGATGGTTTAGATGGACTGTTTGAATTTTGAAAATATAGGGTGTAATACGGTGTCACCAAAAAATGGTGTAAGTTGATCCTCCTCCTCCTCTCTCTTGAAAATTTCTCTGTTTTTTTTTTTTTTTTTGGAAAAACTTGGCAGAGGCTGCCAAGGGTTTGAAAATCTCTCTCTCTCTACACACACACACACACACATATATATATAACTTATAATATACATCCAATATTATTATTTTACAACCAATGGATATGATTCCCATCATGATAAATTTAACAAAATTTATTCTTTATCACATATAGCATTTAATAAGGATATAATGAAAAGATCACTAATCAGGAGATTTGGAAATATATTCTGTAAACTCAAAAGGAAAGAATATATACAAAGGTGATAGCACCTTCTATGCTTTTCTTTGCACAGAGCTAGATTGTCAAGCAGAAAAGGAAACAAAAGCCAACCTTTTCATCTTCCCTTTTCACATTGCCTTATCATTTTTATAATGTTTTTGAAACAGAGGAACATATTCTAGGTTTGCAACTATCATTAGTAATGTAATATTAATGTGTGATTGAAGATTGTTACAAAATGCTACAACTTTCCATTCCTATAAAATTTCATACTTCAAATACGGTATCTATAATATTTTGGAGCTAGTAGTTATCCTTAACATGCATTACTCCTTCGAAAGGGTCTACCTTATTAATTCATATGTTAAATTCATATCGTATATGATAAACTTTACCTTCTGAATTCTGATCCATCACCAATTGGAGAGGAGAGGTACAATTGGGCTGAAAACCTGAAATTTTGTCGGCCTTTTATTAGTGGACCAAGCATTCTAATTCAATACCTCCTGGTGGGCCTTTCATTAGTGGACCAAACATTCTAATTCAATACCTCCTGGTGGGCCTTTATTAGTGGACCAAACATCCTAATTCAATACCTCATGGCGGACCCTTATCAGTGGACCAAACATCCTGATTGGGCCTTTATGTGTGGGCCTTTATTAGTGGACCAAACTAATTTTGTGGACCTTTATTAGTGGACCAAACACCCTAGTTCAATTGGGCTGAAAACTTGAAATAATATCTTATTATTCAGAGCTCTTTTTACTTAAAAAGGTTTTTTTTTTTTTTCATATTATTGAAAAGTGGTCGACAAGATTTTTTTTTTCTTTTTTGGAAAACCAACTGAAATTGATGTAACTAGAAGGAAGTCAATACCTGAAATTGGAAATATATTTTTCAAAACAAGATGGAGGATGAAAACACTTTTAAGGACCATAAATCAATTGCGGTCATATTTTTAGTCATATAATTGTTAATATCTTAAGCGGAATTCAGGATCCCACTGATGAATTAAATGTCATTTTCAGTATGGAATGCAAAGTGAGTTGCCTATTATGTTTCACGACTCTGACATAATCACAAGAATTGACAGATATTCACTGAATATTTTACCTGTATATACACTATTTTAGTGCAAGACCAAATCTTATATCTTATATTGAATATTTTCCTGTAATTACATTTTCATTGTCGCATCATATCATGATTCAAACCATTAAGGTAACTCAGAAATGTTTTTAATTTTATCTGTGGGGAGAAAACGGAAGATGATCAATTATGTATTTAATTGGTTTTCGAAGGGAGATTAAGGACCTCTCTATCTTGTTTCAAAGGAAAATACTTGTTAATTTGCTTCATTCAACTTTCATCTGATATCCAACATAATAACTTCCATTTTGGCAAGAAAAATAGGAAGTGTGAACATTTGTAACTATTTTTTTTTTTGTCTACTGACCGACTACCAAATGACCCAAATTAATAGGAAGCTCTTAATTAATTTCTTCTTAATAGTATCAATATAAACTTTAAGAGAACTCCTAATATATTCAAGTCTAGCATTACTTTTCTCATACTTTTGGTTGAAATATCTCGAAATGAACTAATGAAAATTTTTGTCACAACTTTTCGGACTGGGTGCAATTATCATAAAACACAAGTCTCTAAGGTGCATTTGGGTGGGTGAAGAATAGCTAATATTCCGGATTAGCACTATTCCGAGCTACTAATTTACGTTTGGATGTGTTTGGATTAGCGAATAGCCACTATTCTTTGTTTGTCTTTTGTAGAATTGTCACTATTCTACTAATCCTACAAAATATTGGAATAGTTACTATTATCAAATTAGAATAGCTACTATCCTTGCACCATTCTTGATTCATCCAAACGCACCCTAAACTATAAGGTCGTGCTAGAAATGAACCCAATTCAAATTAAATTTAATATCTCTACACCTTTATTTCAAAGTAGTGATCTTATGTATATGAAATGCATCATTATTTTGCATTAGAGATTTCTCAGGTAATTGGTATACCAAAGTTAGTTGATAAGCTTTCCAATCATATACAATGCTCCTCATAATTAATGTGCTTATAAAATATATTGCCGGGTAAAAATCCTAAATAAATGGAAGCAACAATAATTTATATGCAACTATGTGCAGAAAAACTCTATTCTCAATTCACATGCCTACAAAATTTGGCCAACAGCTTATTTCCTAACTATGTGCAGAACAACTCTATTCTCAATTATAAAAGAGCTGAGCACTCAAAAATTAAACAGAAACATAATCATCCAATAGATATGAACACTGTTTTCAGAAGAAGAAAAAGAAAAAAAAAAGATAACTTTTAAGTTATCAACATATATACTGCTCCAGACATGAGAAAGCTTTCTTGGAAAGCAGAGGAAGTGAACAACACATTGTCAGACGGAGCCAACTTTTTTAACGCATAAAGTACAACCTGTAAAGGTTAATATATTATGCTTGACAAGTTCCAGCAATTCTTTCTCCGGTAATGTATTGAAACCAAAAGAGCCACTCCAAGTAGGAACCTGCTCTTTAGTTGATGGAAGTATTAATCTTTCAACCTTCATCACCCACAAAACCTGAAAAGAAAGAAGAAGAAGAAAAGAAGATTGGTTTTTAGAAATTTGAACTATAGAAGCCATGCAGATAATGAAACTAGCCTGAAAACCCAATTTGTAGGTCTAATTTGGGAAGAATTAAAATAAAAGAGACTATAATGCAATTTTCAGATATCAACCAGTGCTGGTCATCAGGTTCTACACTTCTACTAGAACAGGGAAGACAGTTACACCGCCACGAAACTGGGTTGTTTGTGGTTGACTTAATCTAAGAGTTATGACAAGATAAGGAATTGAGGATTATAGAAAGAATACCTTCTCTAGCTCTTTCATAAGGTGGCGGCACACCCCCTGGCGACGGTATTTGAATCGTGTGCACACAAATGGCAACTCTGCTATCTTTCCTCCACGAATCCTGTTAAGTTAGAAATTACTGCAAAATTATTTAAGCACGTCAAAATTGAGATGATAATGCAATTTCGAATATGAAAAGTACCTGAGGGTAGCCGCTCCTACAACTTCATCATCCTTCTCCAGAATTATAGTGTAGAATCCTTTAGAATTGATGCGGCTAAGATTGGACCTGTTAGAACAAAATGGCTTTTTTAGTATATGACCAAAAGGGAAATTCTAAACAATTAAAGAGAGTATATTTGCTAAACAGGCTTTTGTTCTAAAACCAAATAGTTACTACGAGACGCATCGGTTCATCTTTGGCAAAATTCCGGCTTTAAAAATATTTAGTTTGCCAGCTTCCTTGGTTAACTCTTAACTGTCGGTGAATTCTTAACCGGCTTTAAACATATTACACTTAGTCATGTCGGTGAATTCTTAACTGTCTTTAATAAAAAAAATTAAGAATGCACTAAATACTAGGTATTATATCACCAAAAATATACCCTCATTCAAAAATAATAAAAAAAAAGTAGGAATACTTACTCTCTATTAAATATCAAATCAGAAATCACATCGCTATTAGTGCACGGCTCTGTCAACGGCATAAAGCATTCGTGTAGGACTTCTTCTGCAAGACATAGCTTGGCATGCTGCTCTGCCATCAGCTCAGGTTGGAAGTTTGCAGTTGGGTCCTGGGCACACCTTGAATATTTCAATATGCTCCATGTAAGGCCTTCATCTGAGGTAGGGATCACGATCTTTTTGCCAATTAGGCTCCCCAGCATCCTTTCCACCTGCACCGAAGTTTCTAGAATATCATAACAACATTTTACATTTTTATACCCATTGACTCTTAAGTTCATTCTGTGCAGAGGTGTGCACCACCTTTGGTTTGTCAACAATTTAGTCGATAGACAAAGTAAAAAGAAGATAATAAATGACATACAAGCAATCAAAGGAAATGGTGGAATCTTAAAGTTCATTAAAGGCAAAAGTATGTTTCTACCAGTATAGTTCATCATAACAAGGGTTGACAAGGGAACACTATGTTATAGGGCCCACATCCAACAACAAAAAATTGCATCGCCAGTAAACAAGCCTTCTAACAAATTCACTGGTAAGATAGATAAAATAAGGGCAAAATAGAAGAAATGTCTAGAAAATATGAATAGAAAGAAGAAAAAGGAGATCGACTTTGAATTACCTCACAACATTGGCTACTACAAAACCATGGTTTATCCAAGCAAAATGCCAGATCCTGACAGCCCTCTGTAATGCATCCAATGTGAACTAATAGGATGCAAAAATAAAGAATGTCAGAACTAAGAATGACTGTATCTTTAGTACAAATCCTATAAAAAATAGAAAATATTTGAATATATTTAAAAGGTGAGTAAATGTACATCTGCCTTCACATTGCCCGCAACAGACTACTGCGGCTTTGTTGCACAAATCATTTGAATTGGCTTTGTAAACTCCTGAACCGCAAACCCGGCAGCAGCAGAAAGGGCACCAATAGTGTTTAGGAATTTTCTAATTTGGGGAAAAAACAACCAAAAGAGAGGGTTAATTTACACTCAACCAATATTCTAAAGAAAAATATCAAGTGTTTCACTACATTAATGGAATGAATTTAAACCAAGAGGAACATGCAATATGTCGATGATCAATATCCAAAATGGTACAATACCATATCTAGTACAATAAAATACAATTATATAATAATTACCTTCAAGCCAACACAAGAAGAATGAAAAGCTGAGGGACAGTTGCAACATTTGACAAGAAGACCACCATGGTGGCAGGCGGAGCATATCACATCACTCTCACTGTTATGATCATCACTTTCTTTCAATTGCATACCCAGATTGCCTTTCTCCATCGCCTCCACAAGGCACTTCAGGAGAGATCTTCCATCCCTCAAGTAGATATTTGCTAGAGGTCCCCCAGAGCTTGCCCCTCCAGCATGCAACTCAAAGTTTGTGGCACTGAATGTCTTGCTGCAACATGTGCACTTTATACCGTTGCAAGTTATAACTCCATTTTTGGTAAATTCCTTATATCTATATGACACTCTAGTCCTGGGAATCACCAGATTTTTGTTTATTAAAAGAGAGATAGCTGTTTTTGAACATGTCAACGGAGAACTTGTGCTGTTTGATTCAGCTTCACAGTAAAAATTACAATTTTCCTTTGATTTTGTGAGTTTCTTCCTCGCTTTAATCGGATTTGCAGGACCTCTATCTCTAATCTTTCTCTTCTTGGATCTTCCCTTGTGAAATTTCAGTGCAGCACATTGAGAGTGATGCTCTCTCTTTGGATAATTTGATCCATATTTCATCAGAACAGAAGTAGAGGATCCTGATGTTTCTCCTGCTATATTTCTCTCTTGAATGATTGTTGTGGCATCTCCATTTGCAGGGAAAGCTTCCATCAGATAGGCCTTACAAGCTTGTAAGAGAGAACCGAAGGACTTGCCAGATGGTGACCGGTAATAAACCCTTCTTGTACTTTTTATGCACAGGGTCCATCCAGCTGACAATAAATGCCTTTTAGCATTTGACTTCACATTAGAAGGAGCGATGTATCCTTTCTGGTTACTCCTAATGCATTCAATGTATTCTCTTATTGACTCTGGTGGGTACTCCGGCTGGATAACATTGGTAACTAAATCCCTATTTAAGCCCAGATGATTCCCTTCATTGCCAGTCGGTTGCTGAAAGTGTATACAGTCTTCATTTGGGCTTGACTGAATCTCTCCAGTTAGTTTATTAGCCTCTAGCTTGCCACAGTTAATCTGCATGTGCGCTAGTTGCTCCTTAATTTGCCCCGATAGGTTCTCTGGCAGGATATTGTCAATGAGTGCACTCTCAGTTAAGACGGGATTTTTACCATTTTCCTCTGGAGTTTCCAAATTTTGATCACATCCATTTGGACCTGACTGGTCATCTCCATTGCGATCATCTCTCCAGGAGTGGAACCCACTTGCAAATTCATTGAAAATCTCCCTCAGGGAGTAGTAGGTTTTACCTTTCGGCGATTGGTATCGGTACCGGGTCATGGGCCGGTTGGTATCTCTCCTGTACTTAACAATCCAACCTATATGCAAGAGATGTTTTCTCACTATATCCTTCGTGACATCTTCATACTTAGCACCTTGTGTCAACACAGAGGAAAACTCTGGAATCAGGTTGACTGGATTCCATGTGCTTGTTGGTCCATAAGGCCCTTTAGTTTTTTTATTCTCTGAAATATCCCCTGTTACCATGGCACAAATGGTGGTTTCCTGAGGAGGGGGTCCTGCCTTCCCTGAGAGGTACTCTTCACAGGCCTTGATGAATGAGTTATAACGTGTACCGTCAGCTGAAAGAAAGTACTTTGCACCCCCTGCTGTCTCCATAAATTTCCAACCCACTGACTTGAGGTGGGACCGTGCAATGTCAGATTTCTCTTTCAAGATTTGATTTAAGTTACCTGCTCGGCTGCAGTTCCTGTTATTATAGGCTTCAACGAAATCAGATACGCTTCCCCAAAATGTCCCTGACTGTACTGATGTGAAAGTTGTCAAGAGAGCTAGTTGATGCATCAGAATTGGTACTAGAGAAAACCATTCATCACGTGTCCCACGGGTCCATGCACCAATTTTTGAGACAAAACAAGGGTGGGACTTTGCTATGTCCCACAACTGCTGCATCGTGCTGCACAAACTGGCGCTCTCCAGGTTTGCCTCAAGAGCTTCTAGAAACTTCCACCTGCCACGTGTGGCCCACTCACCAGTGATCTCATTCCAATCTGACGATAGGCTGAGATTATGAAGCGGCACAGACTCTTCCATCCCCAAATCAGGAAAAAACACAGTTCTCTGTAGGGTTTGTGCAGAATGGCTATTTGAGTGATCAAGGATGATTCCTTCCCAGTGCACATTTTCTTTGCATGCATCGACACACATTCCATAGATTGCTTCAGATGGTTGGATCAGGAGGCGGCATGCACATGGGCGTATATTGTTCCTTATCGAGGTCTGAGGGGAATTTTCATCTAGTTCTGAATTAAGAAGCTGAGAGAAGGACATATGCAAAATGCCATCTATTGCGGGTGAAACAGGTACAATTTCAACTAAGTTAGGTGATTGGGGATGGTCGCTTTGGAAGAGGTACTCATACTTCACAATGCGCTGTAGTGGCTTCGTATCAATTACCATGCCACAATGCCAGCAACCTTTTATCCCTGTCTCCAAACTAAGTACCTAATAAAGTAATAAACTACTGAGGTTAGTTCAGATTCTATTAAATTCAGTTGTACTTGAAATTAATTACTTATAGTAAGAGGTACAGTTTCAGCATGTATGTGGTAAAGATCAGCAGAGGCGGATCCATGTTAAGTGACCCCCATTCATTTTTAAAAAAAATTGTAACTATACATGATTTTCTATATAGTTTAGAGTAAAATGCTATGGGTACTATAAAATTGACCTCCATATGCAACATCACAAATTTATATGATTGATCCTCATAATAAACTTGAAAGTTTAGCTCCGTTCCTGCAGGTCAGGCAAATATGAACTGGTATTGGTATGATTACTGCATGTTACTAACAGGGTATATTGTATGCATGACTTATATGGAAAATTGTTTTCTTCCTCTTTGAATTTCCTAGAAGGAAATATAATAAAAAATAAATCAAAGGAATAATACCTAATTTATAAAACTCCGATTATGTGAAGGTACTGTATTTATACTAAAGAAAATGCAAGTGACAATATTTCATTTAAAATTTGACTTTTCCGAGGCCCTGACAATTGCACAATTGAAAGGTACTTTAATATGAACTTTCCCAAAATAGTTTAGAAATTGTCAATATATGCTATATGTTATTGCTTTAAATAAAAGCAAAACTATGAAAGCAGGAGCTAAATTTGTAAATGAAGCACATAATTGGCATAAATGTCCAAAACTTGTTTGATATACATCATAAAAACCAACAAATTAAGAACCGGATGATACAATCATAAAGCAAAGAATTTTGTGCAACATATACAAAATGCAGAATTGTGTAAATAAGTAACTAAACAAGGAAATAAAAATATTTGTAAAACCCTAACATTTTTTTCGAGGTAAGTAAAACCCTGACATTAATTCTCATATTTTGTAAAACCCTAACACGTTTTAGTGCGAAAACAAAGGAAACCTAGTAATAACAACTTTCAAGAATTCATATTGCCTAAAAACTTGCAATTGTTTAAGGAATTCATAACATTAGAGGGAATTAAGGGAGATGAGGAATTTGATCAGAAATGGCAAATCGTACCAAAATGAATTCACACGGAAAAAATAAAAAAGAAAAGAAAGAAAGAAAGAGCATATTTCATCTTAACATAATTTAGATAATGGGATTACGTCCCCGATTCATATTAGAAAATTTCAAAATAATGAAAAAAAAAAGGAACAATTTCTATCACCACAAATCAATCAAAGTTTAACTAACCTCGACGTGTTCTCCCACTACGAGCTTTTTCATGTCGTTCATCATCCACTTGTCGAAATCGCTCGCCATTGAGAGATTCTGACTCCTCCACGGAGTTTTTTCTTCTCGCATAAAATATACCCTTGGTAGACGACACGGTTGTGCGATGAATAACGCTTTCTCAGAAAGCAAGAGAGAGCGCAGCGCTTATTCAAGAAAAAAAAGAAATAAGGAGGAAGAAGAGAGGGAGAGAAATAGAATGCGGAAAGTTTAGTTTCCTTGTAGAGCGAGATTTTTGGAGAGAAATAGAATGCCCCGTACTCTAATTTCGGCGAGTGAATTTTTAGTCCCTGTGAATGGGTCCCAGATTAATTTCTGCGACATGATACTTCCTTAATTTAAAGTGATCCAGGTTCATTCAAAAAAATTAAAAATACCATTTTCTATTTCTCAACCCCCAGTGCCACGAATTCGCATCCTCTGAGATATCTCCAACTTTGCGTGACTTTAGGGAAAATCTTAACGTTTAAATAGTTTTACACGAATCTCGAAGTACAAACAATAGTGCCCCCTGCGCTATCCCCGAATAGGCACCGAACACGTCGGTCACGCAAAAATTGAGATACCGCAGAGGATACGCACTCCACCCCTATTTTCGCGCGCTTTTTAACGGGTTTATATTTAGACTCCGCAGTGCGAACTGCTAACCCTTTCAGTTTCAGTAAAGTCTTTTCCAATCCAAGCGTCAAGATGCAATCGGGTGGTTCTGATTCATGTTAATTACTATTAATAATTATCACAAACTTGTGCTTGCAAAATTTGTTTATTTTAATATATATTACTTCTGATTGTAGTTTATATGATATGTTTAGCGTTTTCTTTTTTATGTGATTGTTCATAATGTATTGAGGATAAATTGGATATGCTATATATATAAACAATCAGGGGCGGACCCAGGGTAGACCAGGGGAGCGACTGTTCCCCTCTGGATTTTGAGTTTTAGTAAAGATTTATCTGTTCCGACTGACTTTGTCTCTCCTGGAATCCCCCCCCCCCCCCCTCTGAATGATTAATTGGTAATTCGGATTAAATTTATAGTTAAAATTAAATTAAATTTTTTGAATTATGATTGGTAATTATAATTATAAGTCAGAATATCATAAATTACAAATTAGAGTATTATAAAATATAAGTTAAAGCATTATTTTTTATCAAATACCCAATTAATTAATGAATTTAAATCCGATTAGTTATTTAAACCCGATTCGATATCCCCCTCCCTTTCTGAATGATTAATTGGTAATTCGGGTTAAATTTATAGTTAAAATTAAATTATTTTTTTGGAATTATGATTGGTAATTATAATTATAAGTCAGAATATCAGAAATTACAGGTCAGAGTATTATAAAGTATAAGTTAAAGCATTATTTTTTATCAAATACCTAATTAATTAATGAGTTTAAATCCGATTAGCTATTTAAACCCAATTCGATATTTTTTTTGCCTCCCCCCCTCTCTCCTGACAAAAATTCTGGATCCGCCCCTGTAAACAGCCCAGCAATTTTTTTATTTTTACCCCTTATGTGTTATATATATGAAGTATAAAATTAGCAAAGGCACATTCTGTGGTTTGTTGTTAATGGAATAATTAGAAGAGATCCAAGTATAATTTTTTTTTAGCAACACATCATAACAAGAACATTTGTTACTTCTTATAATCTGAACTCAGAAAAATAAAAACAACATTGTATTTGTTACTTCTATTTTTCTTCTTCAAAACAAATCATGGGAGTGAGGAAATGATTAGAACAAAATTGATAGGTTAACCACTGTTTTGAAGCAAGTTTGTGAATCTTTGTATGATTTTAAAAATGGGAGTGAGGAAATGATTAGAACAAAATTGATGTTGCATGAATCCAATCAAACTATATCTTGTGCATATACTTGATGATGTTGCAAAAATTAATATTTGTAAATTTCTTATACCAGCATGCACATATAATATATTGATCGATTACAAATATATCAAATTAAGATATCATTTATAGAAAATGTAACGTACGTACGTGCGTTCAGTTTGAAAATTGATTGCAACAAGTTTCTTTATCCCCATTAACTTAAATGATTTATGTCAAGTACTGAATGTTTAACTCGTATAAATGTAAATTAAACTCATGTTTGCCCAAAATGTAATAAATTCCACAAAAGTTTGGATAATTCAAGTTTCACCAACATATATAGATAATAAAATTTCGAGCAAGTACATCAGATTTGTAAATTTAATCTTATTTAAGAAATTATATAACATGCACCATCTTATTTGTAAATTGTGAGCAAGTACTTAATATTTCTTTTTTTTTTGAAAATCTTCGCAGAAACTGCGAAGTCGTGAGGGGGAATCGAACTCTCGACCTCTGAGTAACCAACAATCCTAAGACTTTTCTCCTAGCCAACTGTGCTACCTCCCATTTCTCCCCGCATTATCTCAATAATAGATCACTTTCCAAAACCATCTTTAGGTCCCCACTAACTAACTACCTTAACTAACTTTTATTTAATTACTCTCGTCCCACCGCGATAGAAACGCATCGCTCTTTCTTTTCAAAATTCAAATTTCCTTAACTAACTTTCATTGTAAATTTTGTAGGCAAGGTTATGAGATATGTACTCTATTAGTTACCACTCGTGAAATAATTAGATATTTACTAATTGGGAGCGACTAATAGTTCCCTCCATTCTATCCTCTAAATGTCTCCCTAACTAACTTATCCATAAAGTACAATGAGGACCACTAACTAACTTGAAAAAATAATAACTACTTAGGGATCACTTAAATTTAAAAAAATTTACAACTGGTGCACGCATGTATGAACATTTATGCACGCAAGTATTTCTATATAATATACCAAGTATTCATACCTAAGATATCAAATATTTAAACAAAAAACTTGATATCAACTTTCTTTTCTCTCTAGTTACACACCTATCTTTTACACATTTTTAGAAGTGGGTTTTTTTTTTCTCCGTTTAATCTCGTCAATATTTCTGACGATCTGTGAAGAATTTTGTAAATCTAAAACCATGAACATTTTTTACGTAATTTTATCTTTCAAATGAGATCCATGATGAAGTACTTTCGGGTACTTCGTCGTTCAAATACTCATACCTTGGCGTGCAAGTATTCATACTAAAACATATAAATTATTCATTCTTTAACTTTGAAAGTATCATTATTAGTAAATATACATACTACAAATTATTCATACTAAAACATATAAAATATTTATACTAGAACATTGCATGTATTCATACACATATAAGCAAATATTCAACATATAACATATTTAAACTATAAAGTATCATTACTAGAAAATATTCAAAATACAAAGTATTCATACTAAAACATATAAATATTCATACTAGAACATTAAAATATTCATACTTACGCATTAAAATGTAAATTGTTATGTTGTAAATGATTGAAGTGTGAATTGTTATGTTGTAACGTTTGATATATACTGAGGAAAGTATTCAAACTTCTACTATGCACAAGTACGAATGCTCATGCACCCAAGTATTAATATATAATATATAAAATATTCATACCTAAGATATCAAGTATCTCTAATAAAAATATTAACATCAAGTATTCATACCTACGTCTTGAAATGTGAATAGATATCACAGAAAGTATGCACTTAGAGTTTCTGTGGCGGGACCGATTTCATTGTTGAGATAGGAGTAGGATATTGGTTAGCACGGAAATTGAAACAAACTTACACGAATTTTAATACAAATAGCACGGAAATTGAAACAAACTTACACGAATTTTAATACAAATAGCACGGATCTTGATGCAATCAAATGGTCATTTCACCTCCTCTGAATTATTCCTCGTTGGGAGAATGAATTAGCGCATGGAGACACATGGACCACTTTGGTGCGCACGGAAATTAAAACAGACTTACACGAATTTTAATACAAATAGCATGGATCTTGATGCAATCGAATGGTCATTTAACCTACTCTGAATTCTTCCCCGTTGGAAGAGTGAATTGACGTATGGAGACACGTGGACCACTTTGATCCACACTTTGACTCTCTCTCTCCCCTCTCTCCTCTGGTGCAAAAGATAAAAAAGTTAGTAAAGATAAAAGTAAACAGTCTCTCTGTCTGTTCCTCTCTTTGGTGCGCACGAAAATTGAAACAAATTTACACGAATTTTAATACAAAATAGCACGGATCTTGATACAATCAAATGGTCATTTCACCTACTCTAAATTCTTTCTCTCCCAACAGCGGAGCGCATGGAGACACGTGGGCTGGCAGTCAACTGAATAAGGAATATTGTTTACAAATTGTATCGGGGGGACGATTAGGGGACCAATTCGCGGGGGACAAAATCTTTACTCTTACTAATTTGCATATAAACTGTTGTTTTTGGGACATTTTTTGCATTTCAATTTAATTGTTGGGTTAGATATTGTACCTGATGCGTTTTAACAAATTGCAACTTTTTGGTTATTCTTGATGGTAATTACTTCAGCAGTGAAAATTTTGTTTTGAAATAATAAACTAGGAGAACCAGTGATAATTTCTAATGATTTGGTAAATGTGTAGGCAATCCTTTGTGAAGGCACTGTAACCTTTTGTGAATTGGTTTGAGGAAGCAAAAGAGAAAGAATGATTAATGTGTTGCTGTATCGAATTGGGCTTGTGTCACAGTTCTTTTTATAAAAATATGACGTTTTGTATCAAAATATTTTTTTATTTTTTATAATATATTACCGTTGCAATGCACGATACAGTCGATACTGGACAATTTATGTTGCTTAAATTTTTTACACTAGCGTGTACCACGGTTGGAAACTGGTTGATTTGAGCCTTAAGTTCTTCTGGTTAGGAGAGACAAGTCTCTCTTGTTGATTAAGCTCAAGTTCTTAGGGACTTAGACCTTACCTTATAGTAGATAATAAGATATTACTATTGTGTCTATGAATTGCAAAAAAAAATGTATTATAAATGAATAAAAAAAATCTAAAATAATATAATTTTATAAAAAAATCAAACTAAATGATAAATAACATTCGTTAATGACATATTAAGTGACATCTACACATAAATAACATTTCTTAAATAACATAATTAACGAAATGACATGTATTTTTTTTTATCTTTTTGACATCTATTTATAAAAAATTATTTTATACAAAATGACAAATTAAACGACAAATAACATTCAACAAATGATTTATAAAATAAAAAGACATGAAGTTATGAATAGTATTCTAAATAGCTAGCTATAGCTTTTTTGTACCATAAAAATTATGCTATGAGATAAAAGTGCGATATTTCAGCTATAACTGCTATAACTGTAATAACTGACCGCTATTACAGCTACATGCTAAGCGCTATTGCTACCGCTATGCTACATGGGCATCTTTTTGCAATTTACACGTGCTTATATACTTATGTTTCTATTTTTGATGCTACATGGTCTGCTATAATAAGTATACTAAACTGAACTATGTTCTTATTTGTGATTTAGTCTCTCATTCTATATCGGAAAATATTCAAATATTAATTCCTCCTCATGTTTGCTCTTCGTCTAGTATTCTTAAAATTATCATTGTTCGTTTCATTGAAAGCTGATTTTGATTATTATAATATATAAAATATTCAAATAGGTATACTAACTTCATTTCACTTATAAAATTAAATGGTCTTTGTCTATTATAATCTGTAATATTATATATGAAGTATGAACTATTAAATAATGTTACCTAGTATATTCTTTTTCCTATCTTATTTGCATGATTGAAAAAAGTATAGACTTAGATTAGTTGTTATTTTAGTTGTTACCCCAATGATCATATTTATAATTAGTAGAAATATAGACTATAAATTTTGAAAATAAAAAATGCTATGTATGATAGCTTCCGCTATAGTTTTTTTTTGCCTCCCCGCTATAATCGCTATTTAGAACATTGGTTATGATCAATTAATTTAAAATTTTCTTAAATGACATTTAAAATTGGGAAAGATGATGAGATAGAGAGCACTGGAAAGACGTCAGTGAGTACGCGTCTAAATAAATTAACACTTCTACATGCAAATAAACGTAAAAAATGCATATGATAAAAAATAATAGATTAATTGATTGGAGGGTTGATATTCAATCTACAATTTCATCTTTTAATCACAGTTGTCGGTGACACAGAACATCTGCATGCTTAAAATAAGAATGGAGATTTGTGGCCTCATTTTCATTAGAATAGATGACAAGCCAACCGGTTGTGGCCGCGTCTCATGCACGTAGGCGACCACAATCATCAAGAATAGAAAAAAGAAAAAGAGCACATGTGCAAAAACCATTTTTAAGATAAAACGATCACTACTACAAAAATACATTTTGTACACGGACTTTAAATGAAGAAGCAACACGGATTTGGAAACGTGTGCAATGATGGAGTGTAGGAATGTCAACCATTTACACACGGATAATTATCCGTGTACGATTATACTAATCCTACACGAATTTTTAATAAATAGTCGTGTGGAAAACCTAACAAAGTACATCTCACAGCACGAGAGCTACACGGTTTTTTAATAAAAAATTCGTGTAGGAATAGTCTTCCTACACTGATTTTTATTAAAAAAACCGTGTAGGAATAGTATTCCTACATGAATATTAGATTAAAAATCCGTGTAGCTATATTAATTTTTTATTGCTACCACATCCTACACTGATTTTATTCAAATATCCGTGTAGAATTTTTCTTCTTTTTTAATTTTTTTTGTTTTTGGCTAGCCTCCACTTTTGCTAACAATTAAATTATATATAATCAGAATGTTTTTTACCCAAAACAGAGCTCCAAAACAGATAAAAATTGCCAAAACATAACATAACAATTCAAAATTGATAATTACACAAATTAATTTATACAAATCCATATTGTTCGGTACAAAATTCGGAAATAAACCACCTTGACCACATCATCTCACTTCGTTGATTTGCTCGGTTGAGTAAGCGGCTTGGCTCCGGTTATACTACAATTATAATTTGAGTTAGTAACGAGAAACGGATCGAATTATTGATATTTTTAAAATGAGATTTAATGTGAATTACATACCTCTTTTGGAAATTTAAATTGATGTCTTTCGATCTAACTAAATATGAAAAACATTGTGTAATAAGCGCACTCCCAAGACTCCTTCTGTCACGCGCACTGAAATTTACATTTATCGGCCTATGTTAAAATGAAAATATTTTTTTGAACTATAAAATTTAAGTTAAGCCACATGAGCAATAAATTAAAAAGAAGAAATAATTTGAGGTCTCTAAAGTTTTTAACTATCATATCCTTGAAATTAATTTTAGAGTTTCTATTAAGCCACATGAGCAATAAATTAAAAAGAAGAAATAATTTGAGCCAATCATTTGGTCAGTGTGGAGTTTATAAAAAGTTTCTTAATAAGAAACTTTCCTTCATAGTTTTTAAATAAGAAATTCTCCCACATTTCTAATTCTGAATTAGAAACTGTCACATCATATAAGAAACTCTCATAATACGAGGAATATAGATGCTCTCAATACCCAGTGTCAATATACTTAATACAGTTTGATTTTAGCTTTACATCTTCCGCAAGAATTTTAATTAATTGTAAAAAAAAAATCTAACAAATTTTTTCATGTATTTACCAAACACTTATATTCTAAATTTTTTTAAAATTAACTAATTGATATTTTCATTTCTATATGTAAAATTTCGGTTGTTGAATAGGCACCGAGAATGAATGGTGCCTACCGCTTGGCCAGCAGATCTACCGTTCATTAATTTGGAATCAACGAATGAGATTTAGATTCAGCTATCATGGGTGGCCCAATGTTTTCTCAGCTTCTACCATGCTGACGTTACTTTGCCCATGAGAAAAATACAGATCGTTCTTCGAGTAAAATAATTGGAATTGCATAAATTTAACTTCTCGCATTAATATTTATATTTTATTAGGAAAACATAGATGCCAATTTCTTACATTTAGTGAGAGAAAAAATAAAATTAGATAGTTCCAATCCGTCTACCCTTGATGAAATGATCGAGGCATTTAAAAATATAATTGTTCAAGTTCTATATTTTCAAACAAATTAATTTTTCTCAGTTTTTTTTTTGTGTACCAGTTGTTGTGCTTGTTATAATAAATCAACCATGGGACTGAATTGGAAATAAATATCAAATGAAGAAAAAATCATGCAACCTTCTTACAGATTCTTCAAATTCTAGTCTTACAAAATGATATGCAGATCCTATAGTGGATACTTTATGTTGCTTAAATTTTTTACACTAGCGTGTAACACGCTAGAAAACTTGTTGAATTGAGTAGGGGTGGCAACGAGCTGGTTCGTCATGAGTTGGATTTAGTTTGAACTCGTCATGAGCTGGCTTGTTTGAGTCACTAGTGAGTTGACTTTATGGGTTCAAGCTGAAATCTCAGTTTGAAATCGTCGCGAGCTGATGAGCTAGCAAGTTGGATCTTGTTTTAAAAAGAAAATAAATTATACAAATTTTTCAGACCAAGTTGAACCGAGTTAGACAATATAAAATACACATAAATTTATACAAATTCACAAATTGATGCCCGCGAGCAAGCTAGGCCCTAGCTTGAACTCGTGATTTCTGGACCGAGTGAGTGACCACCTGGCTTGTTAACAGCTTGATCCAATAATAAGCGAGTTGTTAGCGAATGAGTCAGATACGAATTACGATCGAATCACGAACTTCGAACTTTTTTGCCACCCCTAAATTTGAGCCTTAAGTTCATCTGGTTAGAAGAGACAAGTCTCTCTTATTAATTAAGCTCAAATTCTTCTAGTTATGAGAGACTTAAAGACCTTACCTTATAATGGATAATAAGATACTAATATTGCTGTCATTTTTATTTATGCCCACCATTAGATATAATTCGTCAACTATGCCCACTAAAACTAGATTCTATCAAAACTACCCAAACCGGCTATTAAATAGCCGGTTCCTAATTTTTATTAGGAACTGGTTATTAAATCGCAAGTCCTTAATTTTTTTTTTTTTGAAAAAAGTAATTATTTATTTATTTATTTTATTAAAGTTTTAGAAATTTTTGATATGTTTCTTTGAAATTTGATAGAAAAATATATAATTTAGTTTATTAGAAGGACTAAAACAAATAATCCGGATCAATATTTTTCAGATCGGGTTTTTCGCGGCTGTAAGAAAAATTAAAATACTTCATTGTGTGTTATTAGAAAAAAAAAATATGAATTCTTTGAATATGAATTTTTTTTTTTTTTTTTGAAAGTGAAGCAAGGGAGTCAAGCTCCCAGATTCCTATTAATGGTTACACAAAAAGTGTAACAAAGTTATGTACAAAAGTGCATATATACAGAGAAATAAAAGAAGAAGGGGAGAAAAAAGAACAAAGTGAAAAACAGAGATGATAAAGAAAGGAAAAAAAAATGGAAATGAAGAAATCAAATTATGGTTCTACTCCTCAGGGAATATGAATTATTGATCCCGGTTCAAAAGTCACTTCTAGGTAAATACAGAAAATATTATGGTATTTCTATTTTTGAAAAAATAAAAATTTAAGAAAAGTTGCCGCAACTTTGTAATCATTACTCAAACAGTGTTGAATCTGAGTCGTTCATTGTTTTAATCTGATATAATTCTCGCATCAAAAAGTGTGTATTGTGCATCAAAAATCGTGCATAATATATAAAATAATTTAAGAAAAGTTCCGCAACTTTGTAATCATTACTCAAACAGTGTTGAATTTGAGTCGTTCATTGTTTTAATCTAATATAATTTTTGCATCAAAAGTGTGCATTGTGCATCAAAAATCATGCATAATATATAAAATAATTTAAGAAAAGTTGCCGCAACTTTGTAATCATTATTCAAACAGTGTTGAATCTGAGTCGTTCGTTGTTTTAATCTGATATAATTCTCGCATCAAAAAGTGTGCATTCTGCATCAAAAATCGTGCATAATATATAAAATTCTGACACAGTTTGAGAAATTTGTTTTATTTTTTTGAAAATAGAAGAATTCAAATATTTTCTATATTTACTTAGAGGTGAATTTTGAACCGGAATCAATAACTAAGATTCAAAGCATTTTTATTTTTTTCCAATAACAGACAAAGAAATATTTTAATTTTTCTTACAGCCGCGAAAAACCCAATCTGAAAATATTGATCCGGGTTATTTGTTTCAGTCCTAATAAACTAAATTATATATTTTTTCTATCCAATTTCAAAGAAACATATCAAAAATTTCTAAAAATTTAATAAAAAAAATTATAACTTTTTTCAAAAAAATAAAAAAATTAAGGACCGGCGATTTAATAACCAGTTCCTAATAAAAATTAGGAACCAGCTATTTAATCGCCAGCTTGGGTAGTTTTGATAGAATCTAGTTTTGGTGAACATAGTTGGCAAATTATATCTAATGGTGGGCATAAATAAAAATGACAGCTAATATTGTGTATGTGCATTGCAACATGAATGTATTATAAAAGAACAAAAAAAAAAAAAAATGATATATTTTTTATAAAAAAAAAATCATAACTAAATAATAAATGGCATTTCTTAATGACATATTAAGTGACATCTACACATTTCTTAAATGACAATGAAATAACATGTATGTTTCTATCTATATTTTTGACATATATTTATAAAAAATAATTTCATACAAAATGACAAATTAAACAACAAATAACATTCAATAAATGATATAAAAAAAATAAAAAGACATAAAGATATGATCAATTAATTCAAAATTTACTTAAATGACATTTAAAATTGAAAAAAAGGATGAAGCACAGATTATATAAGATAGAGCACTGGAGAGACATCAACAAGTACGCGTCTAATTTAATCTACATATAAATAAACATAAAAAATGCATATAATAAAAAAAAGATAGACTATTTGATTGAAGTAATGAAATTCAATCTGCAATTTCATTTTTTAATCACAGCTGTCGATAACTCAAGACATCTGCATACTTAAAATGAGAATGGAGATCCGTGGCCTCTTTTCCATTAGAACAGACGACAAGCCGACCGGTTGTGGCCGCGTCTCATGCATGCAGGCGACCACAATCATCAAGAATAGAAATAAAGAAAAAGAGCACATGTGAAAAAACCATTTTTAAGATGAAACGGTGGTCGTCTTTTCCTTCAAAATTAATGACAAATATCAACAAGTCGTACATAATCTATAAAGCTGTATGGTATGTCTGATTATTGCAGAAGGAACATGATAACATCATTCGTTGTTCAAATCTCAACAACAGCTGACATCTGCACATATTACTACCGTAAATTATCTTATGCAGAAATGATAAATCCTTTACAAACTCTGAGATGCCAAAATCCTCAAGAAGCTACTCACATATATATATATCTAAATATATAAAATAAAAAGGAAAAAGGAAAAAGGGAAATAAAGCACCTAACTAGAAAAAATTACCCAAAGAGCTAGCGATCTTCAATTTCCGGGGGCAGAATCTTCAGTTACTTCAGTTGCGGCAACTTCAATTGGGGCATCTCCAGTTGACTTGCTAGTTTCTGCAGCCTGACTTTGGCTAGTAGATTGTGTGGGGCCTGCTGGTGGCATATCTTGCACAAGCCCTAACACCACCAGACTTGATCTGAAGAAACATATTTATCTCAATTTCTATAATTAATTCTTCATTCCCTCTCTACACAGACAAAAGATTTATTCAAAGTTATTGTCTAAATGAACAAAAGGTGAGAGACGCTACCTTGGAAGAGCAGAACGTATTTGTGGCTGGCTAGCATGCTCAACTAATGGTGCCTTCAGTATGGGATTTTTGCTCAATGCATTTTCCAACTGTGGGGCTGGGAGCTGGAAAGATAAATTAAGAGAATTAATTTAGAATATTGATATGTAATTAATGAAGAAATCATATGTTAGTCTAACCGAACAAGCATAAACAAAAAGGAAAAGAAAAAGGAAAATACTGACCTGAAGAAGTACACTGAATGATTGAGGTTTTGTTTGTATTGCGCACTTGAGAAATCCAACCCATAATTTTGGGTATTTCCATATCTGTATATGTAAACAATAATAAGAATCATGAACAAATAAAAATAATGAACAACAAACTTTACAAAATTAACTCTGAGATATTGTGCACGCATGGAATACCTGCTTGCTCACTAGCCGCAACATAATTTCCATAATAAAATCTATCTGAAATATATGTAAAAAATTCAAGTTATTATAATACTGTCAGTAACAAAGAAATAAAGAATAGTACCCGAATTTACATTGTTTGACACATACCAAACCAGGGAAATAACCTATGGCTTGTAAGACTGTTCTCATGAACAACAAAGGAAGAGGAATCTGTTCAACCTGCACAAAAAAAAATAAATAAATAATTCAACTGAGCCTCAACAAACTTGAAGAAAAACATAACACAGAATATATCCATTATCTAGCTTGGAGATCCATACCAACTGATTCAAAGCTTTGGCAAAGACCTGTTGTGTGAATATAATCTTCAGTTCAAAGCAAGCTGAGCAAGCTTCCATAACCTAAACAACAATTTATAACTTAATTCTTTCAGAAAGAGATTCAAGATATAAATTTATATCAGTGGAATGATAGCGATTACCTTTTTGAGAGGTACGCTATCTTTTTCAGGATCAATACCATGAATAGCTATTAATATTTCTGATGGAGAGAGGCTCGAAGCACTTTGTGGCACGGCCTGAAATAAATCGACCAAAAGAGGAATTGTCAGAAAGATTAAATCATTTTTGCAATCATGAAGGAACACAGAAAAAGGAAAATCCAATTTTACATAAACGTACCGGC
>CAXKVW010000331.1:0-216194 GCA_964058825.1 Carex arenaria | reverse complement strand
GAAGTAGACGTTTTGGTCAAATCTTAACATAATCGGTATCTTTCAATAATTGTTGTCTAAGAAACTCTAGTAATTTTGGACCACTAATGTAAAAAAAAATGTAGAATTTTGGTCCAATTGTGCATTTCTAATCTATTTTTGGTCTATAGTACTAAAATTATGATAAATTAATTTTTTTTTGGTAATTTGAACGAATTTCTAAAATCAATTGTGGTTTACATACCCAATACACTATCGATAAACCTGACAAATTTGTAGGTACAAATTATTAATTTCAATAAAGGTAATTTTTGATGACTATCGTTTCATTTTGGTACCAATTACTAATTTTGGTCTCTATTCGAACTATTTTCGAGTGGTTTAACAAAATTATAATTTTTTTTGGACATCTAAATAATAAAAAATTAAACTAAACTACAACTACATATCTAAATAAACTATCTAAACTAAACTACCAACTACATATCTAAACTAAATAAACTATCTAGACTATCTAAAATAAATAAACTATCTAAACTATCTAAAATAAATAAACTAAATTATCTAAACTATAAAATAAAAATAAATAAATAAATAAATTACCTGTAGAGCTGCTGGGCAATGGTGGGGGGCAGGGTAAAAAAAAATCCAGGTGCGCAAGGGGGTTTATAGCACCAAAAACTGGGTGCGCAAGGTAGTTTGGCGGACCAAGGTGGTGCGCGAAATGGTTGGGCGGACCAAGGTGGCGCGCCAAGTGGTTTTGCGAACCAACTGATGCGCGAAATGGTTGGGCGGACTTGGTGCGCCAAGTAGATCCGCTTGGTGCGCCAGGTAGTTGTGCGAGCCTGTACAGGGTTGGTGCGCAAAACCAGTTCGCGGAAGTGGTATTTTACTAAAAAAGTGAGTCCGGATGTCATTTAATTAATTTTAATTTAACGGGGTGTTACAAAAAAAAATTTCGGCCTGAATGCCCCTGGCTCGAGCTCTCTCTCTTTTTCTCTATGACATGACTATGATGGACCCTCTTAACTTTAGTTCTTACCTAATTTGTTTAAATTTGGTACATAATCTGGAATTCTACTTGAGATTTGCACATTTTTTTGAAAAAAAATGAGTGACATGCCCGTATCCGAATCCAATATCAGAAAAAGTGCAACTGGAGAGTAACTAATGCTTTTTGATTAAAGACACACAACAAAGTACCAGAATAATTATTTCTATAAAATCTAGATCCTCAACTTTGAGCACATAAAAACACTTGCATCAATTTGGACAAAGGACAAGAGTAAATTCAACAAATAAGCTAGAACAGTTCCAGTACATGCTTAAACTCCAAGAACTAGAAACAACATATATCTCAATTCATCAGAACGAACATTTGGACCAATTTCTCTAAAAAGCTGATCAACGCTTGTAAACTATGTATTCTCTTTCCATTTCCTCCTTGCCACGACAATAATCCTGTTGGTTCAAACAAGAAGAATTTATGCTAAACATTAAATTGGAAAAAATTGCAAACTGGTCCCTGTCATAAAAAAAAGAAATCAGTACCAGTAAATTTCCTAAGCTAGTACCAATCTGGTACTGGTCACCATATTGCTTAAACCGAGGAAAAAAACACTGGTACAAGGTCACCGTATTGCTTAAACCGAGTAAAAAATACACTGGTACAATGTGCTTGGTGTTGGCATAAGACAATTCAATCACAGAAACAAGAATGAATGAACAACAATCACTGATCATTACCTATAGGATAATGAATCAAACAAAGCAATTAAAAATAAAACAATAATTTGAAAAAATAAAAATAAAACTTATAGAAGTCATACTTGCAAGGTTCAAATGCCTCACAGTTAGCTTTGTTTTATCCTCTTTTTTTTTCATATCATCGGATTTGGAAAGATGCTATTTTCCTCATTTAACAATATCAAATAGTATCAAATGCTTACTGATCTTCTCCTAAAAAAAAATGCTTACTGATCATATGTCATCAAATCTTTCAAATGTTCGAAAAATGAAAATTAATCAATACAGATTTCAACTGGGCTGAGCAAGGACATGAGAAGTGTAATTATCCGAAATTTCTTCAATTAGCCATTGACGAGAGTCGATCGGACCAAAGAAGTGGTTGGGATTTGTTTGGCTTTGTCTTCCTCCAACCTCGCCTATCGATCCAAAATCGCACAACGCCAATTTTCGTTTTTTCTCTCTCTTTCTAACAAAAGTAGAGGTGCAAAAAAGCTCATAGCTTGTGGCTTGATCGTGACTAGCACCTAACTCACTCGTTAACAGCTCGCTCGTTACTTGGACCGAGCTGTTAACGAGCCAGTTCGCCACTAGTTCGGTCTAGAATTAACGAGTTCAAGCTGGGTCTAGCATGCTCGACAGCTCGCGAGCTGGCTCGGCTAGGCATCAATTTGTGAATTTGTGTGCATTTTATATTGTCTAGCTCGGTTCAGCTCGATCCAAAAAGTTTGTAGAATTTATTTGCTTCTTAAAACAAGATCCAGCTAGACCCAGCGAGCTAGCTCATCAACTCGCGAGCAAGCTCGAACTGTCTTGTCACAATTTGAAGTTGAGGTTTTAGCTTGGATGCTCTAGGTCCAGCTCGCTTGGCTGTAGCTCAGTTTAGAATTAACTAGCTAAGCTAGAGCCTAGCTCAGACCGAGCCAGCTTGTTAACACCCCTAAACAAAAGGTTGGATGAGATAATAAAAATAAAGGAAATGACTTTCTTTTTTTCGCTGCAAAAGCTATTCCAACTTTTCGCTGGATTAGCAAGACAACACTATTCTGACTGTTCCGAATAGCAAGTAAAGTTGTTTGGATGAACCTGATTTAGAATAGCATTACTATTCTAAAAATAGTAGAAGAATTAGGGGTGTAAACGGATCGGATAATATCCGATTTCGTCCGGATCTGAATCCAGAAAATTATTTAAATTATCCGATCTGTATATCCGAAAAATTATAACTGATAAGGATACGGCAAATAACTTCGGACAAAAATCCAACTAGGGGTGTCAATGATATCTTTTTAGCAGTTTACCCGATCCGTATCGTATTCGATAAGGCGGGTATGGGTAAGGTTTTTTTTCGTTAGTTTATTGGGTATGGGTATGGGTATGGGTAATAATTTTTTTTTTGTTAACCAAATGGGTATGAGTATGGGTAATGACTATTTTGTATCCTAAACCCTATACAGTAATTATAAAATCTAAAATTATATATATTCAAATTCAATTTTACTCTTCCATAATTCTATTTTGATGTCTCTATAATAAAATTTGAGTAATAATTAGTGATATGTTTTTATTATTTAAAGTGTATCTTTTGTTATTAAAAAAATCTTAAACATATATATATATATATATATATATATATATATATATTTTAGTAATAGTTAATAGTTTTTCTGGTACGGTAGCAGACTGCGTTACAATTGCGGCGAACCAAATAGAGTCGAACCTAGGGTTTTACTACGAATCGTTAAAACCCTCTTTCCTTCCGTCGTTCGGCATCGAAAGTGTTGAAATTGCCTTCTAGTTGTCCGAGCAAGGCAATCATTCTATATTCTTTCATTCTCTCCATCTACCTCCCGGCAGCGCCAGCACTATTCACTCTGTTTTGAAAATAGAACGGTAAACAATGTCATCGTTCCTTGCAAAGAGAACCATATCCCTCTCTTTCTTCTCCTCTTCTCCCTACCACCACCATCAGTTGGCGCTTCTGACCCCTCTCCTCCGCCCGTCTTTTTCGACCCAAACCGAGCAAGTGAAGGAGGTGCCATTCATAGCACAGTATCTCATCTCCTCCTTGGGCTTCTCCCCTGAACGAGCGCTCAAGGTCTCGACTGACAGAAATGCTTCAGCGATCAGATCCTCTGACCGGCCAGATTCGGTCGTAAAATTCCTGAAAGATACCGGACTATCTGATGATCAGATCAAGGGTGTTGTTTCGCTCCGTCCACAGCTACTGGCCTCCAATGTGGAGAAGACCCTGAAGCCAAAGGTGCGTGAATTGAAGGATGGGGGTTTATCTGGAGAACTGCTGGTTCACTTGATACGATACAATCCAGGTTCCCTTTCGGCCAATAAACCTCTTTCGCGCCTGCTTTTTTGGAGAGATTTTGTTGGGAAAGACGATGGGGCTTTGTTGAAGATTATCCAGAGGAACAATAGGCTTACCTCATATGATGTTGACAAGTATGTTATTCCAAGAATAAAACTATTGAACGAATATGGATTCTCAAATCAAGTTATAGCGAGGATGCTTGCCAGAGGGTATAGCAACTGCATGAACAGAGGCTTTGATTCTCTGAGGCAGATTCTTGAGTTTATAGAGGAGCTGGGTGTTCAAAGGAAATCTAGCATGTTCATGTGTGTGTTTAATGCAGTTATTGCTTCTAGCAAGGATAAACTTGAAGGAAATGTGGAGTTCTTCATGAGGAGGTATGGTTGGTCACAGGAAGAGGTGTATGCTGCCTTTAGGAAGTTCCCTCCAGTACTCAGATGCTCAGAGGTAAACATGAAGTCAAAAATGGACTTTCTTATCGGAAAAGGTGGTTTTGAGTCGAGGAGCATAGCTTCACAACCTCGGCTTCTTGGGTGTAGCCTAGAAAGGGTATTGATCCCAAGGTATACTGTTTTGAGTCTATTGGAAGCCGAGGGACATAAAAAAAAGTGCAGCCTTCTCAATGCTTGTGTGATTTCTGAAAGTTGCTTCCTTGAGAATTATGTAGTGCCATATGAAAAGGATGTGCTTGGCCTCGGTGAAGCGTATGCTGCTGCTATGGCATAAAAGTGCCAGTTTGACAATTGCTCCTGTTTGCCGAAGAAAATTATGTATCAATTTGCGGTTGCAAGCTGAAAGTAGGCTTCAATCTTTTTATAGTTTGCCCTTGCAAGCTTGCTCACTGCGATCCACAGCATATGAAGGAAGCTGTATATTTTATTGTTGTTTTTTACATTAATTTTGCTGCTAATCGTAGGCTTCAATATTTTTATAATGCCAGCTGTTGTTGGATTACATTTCTAGGGTAGAAGTTTGTTGTTCGCACTTGGTTGCTCTACAGTTCAAGTGTCATTTCAGTTAGATGTTAAATGTTCCTAAATTTATTTATTTTTATTTTTTTGTTTCTTTCTTGATTTCTGGTCATTTGTTGCATAATTGTCTGAGTGCTAGTGTGAGACTGTTTGAGAGCTACTCGTGTGAGACTATTAGAGTACTCAGCATGCTTCAATGTTATGAGGGATGCCTGATGAATCCAGAAACAGTACTATTTGTTCGGAGACTGGCATCACCATATGGTACTAGTTGTGCCTTTAGCATACAGTAAGATATCCTTGCCTCCAAAACTGTAGACCCTCTCTCCCCCCTCTCTTAGTCTCTGGTATTGCAATTATAAATACCAGTTTGGTTTGCTAACAATAATTACTGGCTCGTGCTAATCATTTCCACCAAGCTTACCAACAAACTCAAACCATAGTGTATTATGTTGAAAGGCTGAATTAAATTTCGCTGTTCTATTTTAAGGCTGCCCAATTTTGTCAATTCTACTCTATAATCTATATTGTTTTTTGAGCAAAAACTAGAGTGTGATGTGCTTACTAAGAAAAAAAGAAAGAAAACGATACTAGGGTAAAAGACTATCCTTCAATTAAATTGTAGATTTCTGAATCTACAGGAGGAGAACATTCTTATACTCGCCCTTTCTCCGGTAAGAACGCCAAACATTCAAAATAACCGCACCAAAATCACAAAGCCTTAACAGCATATAATTGGAAATAACCTTCTTGTACGCATGTGCAATTGATGCTGCTGCTCTCACAAGACTAGCTCACCAAATTAACATATGTTACAAAGATCTCCATCAAAATGCAGTTTTTACCAGTTCAATATTTAGACACAATCGTACTAGACCATAGAGTTTGTACACAAGGAGTTTTTTTTTTATTTTTTGGCCGTTTATTCTTTTTCCAATAGCATGAATTCGTCGTCAATGAATACTATGTATTATAAAATCAACGAGTAATGGCAATGGCATTTCGTTAAATTGAAGAAAACATAGGATAATTTAAAGGCAGACTTGGGCAGAACGAGTTGTTCAGTTGAGGATTAATTGGAACATTTGCATCTAAATAACATGCGGGTTCGCTCAATTTGGATTACTTGTAACGGAATTTCTTGTGAAAGATGCAATATGCAAATAACCACGAAAGTTAAATGCTAAAAACAATCCAAGAGCTATTGCATTCTTAACAACATTAACCAAAGCCGGTACTTTGTCTTTCTCCAACTCCGAGAAAGCAAAAATGTAATTTAAGTGCAGCCCACAATAGGGAAATTGTTGACCGAAAAAACCCAGTTTAACCTTTATTAAAAAAAAAAAATCTGTCAGCTTATCAATTGGTACACAATTGATGTGGTAGCATCCTTCAGTGGCTTATTATAAATATTAGTACCAAATAAGATGCTATGCAGGATTTTTGCTGATGCTCTGGATGGAGCTACACGGTAAACCTCAGTTAACCCTTGGTCCCTACCTAAAGGCTCAATTAAACACCAAACCAGAAACAAGAGAACCTGAAAACGAAAAGAAATTAGATCTTGCCAGCACCAACCAGCTTAATTCAGGAACTTTTCGCTGGTACCTTTGTAATCATAATCCTTATCCAATAACAACCTTAACAGTTTGCAGGCTCTAGAATTCAGCAAAATAACATTATTACATGCATTACATCTGACAAAGCCACAAAACCAGTAGTACAACTGCATAGCCTTATAAAAAGAAGCAACTCCTCCGCACATCAAATTTTACATACCAAAATTAGGTAACCTCCCATACTAATAACTTCTGAAAAATCAAAAGCGGCAAAACAACTTTAAGCACTACAACAGATTCACCAAGTTTGGACACTCAATGTCTCAAACTAGTCTCAGAGCAAACATCTCACTAGTACCTTCCCACAATTATAAAATCGTCATCATTAAGAACTTCCACTTCCCTTTGCCCAACAAAATTCTCCCTTCCCAATTCCTTAACAATCCTAACGAACTCAACCCTCTTTTCGCGAGGCAAGGGATAATATGGCAAGCGAAAAACTGGCCGAATCACACCCAGTTGAGCCAAAGCTGTGTTCAGACCAATTGGGTTTGGTTCGACAAACAACCACTTCATCAGTGGCATCACCTTCTCTTTTAGCACTGCATTCTCCCCTTCAAACATAAGGCTATGCATCAGCCCCGGTATCAAATTACTGGTCACAGATATGACCCCAGTGGCCCCATACATCCATCTTGCATCATGGCACTCATCATCATTCCCACTCCACATCACCACTCCATTGTCGGTATATCCCTTAATTCTCTCATTTCCCATGCACTCCTTTACCCCAGCAAGATTGGGATTTATGGCAAGTGCATTAATAACAGGTGGAGGTATATCCTGGCCTGTACGCGACGGAACATTGTACACCACTGTAGGGCCCATTAACATGACAGCATCAAAATGTGCAGTGAGGCCCTGAATCGAGGTTTTTCCATAGTAGGGATTGATGTGGAGTGCAGCATGCATGCCAACAGCAAAACCTTGCTCGGTGGCATGAACAGCCTCACCAGTGGAGTTGCTGCCGGTGTTACCAATCACCTTGATCTTGGAGCCAAAACAGTTGACAGTGTGGCCAATGAGCATGATGTGCTCATCCCAGCTCATGAGGTGACCTTCGCCTGTGGTTCCACCCACAATTACCCCCTCAGCCCCACCAGCAATTTGCATGTGCATCAGCCTGTCGTATGCTTCCAGGTCAAAACGCCCATCAGGGAGGTACGGGGTTTTGATCGCAGTAATAAGACGGAGGGCACGGATATCATCGACTGTGGTTCTGTGGTAAAACAATAAATGGGAAATTATTTAATGCTCTTTACTAGTTAGGTAGTGCTCATTGTAAAAATATTTTTCTCTTTTTCTACTGACTTCTGGATATTTTGGCCTTCTTTTTTGAACCATTTGGTGACATGATAGCACATTTACCTCATCCTTGCTTGCTTAAATTCAATTAATTTGTTCTCACCAGTAAGGATCATATATATGATACACCATGTAGTCAAAGTACATAAACATGCCTGTGCTTAACTTCAAAACTGCGCATAGGTAGATGATTATTTTCAAGACTTATAGCTGCCGTTACAGTTCTCCATCTGATGCATCTGAAGAACAATAACATATCAATATTAAACTAGGGAGTAAAACACAAATATCTAAAAAACATATTGCAACTTTTGGCCAATGTAATATAAGTGAATTAGAGAAAAAACAATGTGAAACATATTATTCCAGCCAGGATATGCGGCCTATTGGTACTTGTATGAACAACAATATACAAGTTACTGACTGATACTGCCTTAATTATTTGTATTGGCTAAAACTGGTATATACAGATAACCAGCTTACTATGCCTGTGAGGCAGCAGGACAGTTGAGGTCTGGAACCAGTATCTCTAGACAACAATTTTCATGCATGCCAGCCAAACTTTCCAAAACAAATGTACCTCTTAAAGGCCTGGTTTGAATAAGCTTGCTGCGTGCAGAAGGCCTGGTTTGCCAACAATAAGGAGGCCATATCCATATTTCAACCTGAGAAATGTAAAAAAATTATAAGAAACATAACAGGCAGAAAAAATAAATGTGTTTAAGCCGAAAGACCTTGACCAAAACCCAACAAGGAACCGAGTCCTGCCCGTTCCTTGGGTCAGCTACGAATGCTTCTATCATAATCCTATATTTTCTTTTCATTTGCTCCCACTTTGGAAAAGAAGAGTTATCGGGTAGGGAACTTTTAGTTTGAAAGAAAAGAGGGTTGGCTTTGGTGGATACTTCGAGAGGCAAAAAGAAGACTTGCAAAAAAACAGAAAGAGAGCAAGACAAATCAAGTTTGGACAAGATTTTGGTTAGTGGAACAGTTCGGATCCATTTCTCTTAGAAATGACAAACTAATTTTGAGAAACGTGCAGAGGCACCATCCGAGTTAAGAGCCAGGATCCGAACCGTTTGAAAACCAGCCATTCTACAATCTATATTTCAAAATTAGTTCATCATTTCAAAGACAATGGATTCATATATTTCAGAATTAGTTTGTCATTTCAAAGACAATGGATCCAAGCTATATTTCAGAATTAGTTCGTCATTTCAAATATCACTCGATCTGGCCATTCGACAATCCTATATCTCGTCCAAAAATCAACATCTCTTTCTCTCTTTCAGGTTTTTTGTTTGTTTTCTTTCTGCCTCTCGAATATCCCTCATACCAACCCTCTTTCTTTTTGTCAATCACCTGGTTTTAACTGCAATTTAAATTTTTTAAAAAGGACTAAATTTTAGGATATACCCATAAATATAAAAGCCTCAGTTGAAATAAGAAAAGAAAAGAACATAGAACTACCTGGTTTAGGGGCTACTGAATAAGCCAGAGCTCAGTGGAGTCGGTTAGATTTATGTTAAGCAGAGGCTCCTTTTTAGTTTCTCCAAAATCCGTTCCAAACTTGAGTCTATGTTTCAATAACAAACCTTTTTTTATCAACATTTCAAAACCACTAGATTTTCCACACTTACTCTCTAGCTCAAATGATATACATTAATTAACGAAAGATGAAGGCCTTTGTATAAACTAGAGAAGTAAAATTTGAACCCAAAATCAAAATCGAGGTGAGAGAAGATTACAATCCTTAAACAGCACTAACTTGGCTTCTTCTATTGACTCCCTTAAGTCATAGTAATTGAGGAGAGAGCTCATAGCTCATAAGTCACAATTGAAAAAAAAAAAAGTGGGAAGAGTAGTACTTGCGGATGACAGGGATGAGTCCCTAAGGTAGCTGGCGTCGGAGGAAATCAACTATATATAAGGGTAATAGCGGATGAGAGAGAGAGAGTGAGAGCGCGGTTAGAGAGCGGCATCTTCTGGTGCTGGTTAGGCTACTTGTGGGTGAGAGAGAGAGAACAGCGTGGCCTCGCGGGTGAGAGAGGGATAGAGAGAATGGGGAGAAGCCGGGAGGGCCTGAAGGTTTTGCGGGTGTAGGATGAGAGGGAGGCAGAGGCGGCGCGGGGAAGAAGGGGATGAATAAGGAATTCATATCCTAACTAAAAAATTGACTTTAAATCCGACCGTCAGATATAAATGAGCTCGCTTCTTAAAGCAACTAATTCGGTAGGTCCGTTTAAGTCGGATTCTATTTTGTACAAATTCGCAGGTAAAAAAGTGAGGATTGATTTGCTTCTAACATGCTGCAATGCCCATTTGTCGTGAAACTGTACACAATGCTGATCGATATTTTTATATTTAAACTACGGTGACTGGTTTCTTTAATGAAATGGGCTTTTATGCCTTTTATCAAAAAAAAAAATTAACTATAGTTTATATTATGTATCAATATTTTTATTTTAAAATTTAAATAATTGATTTGAATTGTTTAGTATGATTTTTATATAAATATTTTATATATTATAGATTAGATTTAGATTTTTTAGAATTTCTTCTACTATTATTTTAGGTGGTAGAAAATCGATACTTTTGAATGGTCTACAATATTTAGATCAAGGGATATTTTTACCTGTCTAACAAAATATTAAAAAAAAAATCTTAAGCAATGTAAAATTTAAATCATGTTAAACAATTCAGTCGATTACTTGAATTTTGAAAATAAATATATTGATTCATTGTCCATATCAATATGCACTATACAGGTAACCTCACTCGAAAGTTAAATACTTTAAATCCGAACTCTCGTTCTAAAAACTTGCAATTTAAACACCTAAGGTAACAAAATTATATTGCATCTTAATTGTCCAAAAATAATTAGCACTAATACTAAAGGGATTGTGCATTCTATCTTGGATCATATTAGTCCGGATTCTAATCAGACGGTTTGGATCTAAACAGAAATATTTTGTTACCTCAGAGAATATGGACTCGAGAATCTGAGCCCCAACGCAAATAGTATGTCTCAACATAAAACTACTGATGCATATCAGTTTGTTAACGAGCCAAAAATATAATTAATGATGCATATCAATTCGTTAATGGACAAAACCAATCAAACTTAAAACTCTGCTCATGAGCTACCAAGCTAAACGAACCAATTCAGAGTTTTTCTGCCAAACAAATTTGTAGTATCAGTTTAACCTAATGGGTATTCACGAGTAAATCGTGACTGGCCTAACTCGGGAGACCAAATAGACAATACTGATCTCAGGATCCCATTAACCAGTCAATTCTAGTCAGATGCGTAGACCAGTTCTGGGTACTCGTCTACTTGAGACCTTTACCACATAGAAAGCATCAATCCAGTAAAAAAAAAATTTCCAGTAAAATTCAATTAGGAAGCTCCATTTGAATAATTGATGGAGATTCCTTGATCAAGGCCTGCCATCAGTCCCATTCTTCTGAGATGCTCAACTGATGATACCTTAACACTAACCTTCTCTCAAGATCTACATTGCCTACAGAAGAAGGGCTTAATTTCTATATGGTATATTGTTCAACAAAGCCACCATTTTCACATAAATTATGTCAGCTTATTAACAAAAGCACCTCTGGATGTTTCTAGTAAATTATACTAGCAGATACAAGTATAACTGATTGAGTGAGAAAGAAAATTAAAGTTGCAATAGCATTGTAACCAGGTGTTTTTTTGGCAATCTGGCAAATATGTACAAGTTAGTGTGTATACCAGTTCCCACAAAAGAATTGCCAACAATTGTTCAGTTTAAACAAATCCTTAGTGGAAGCCTAAGGTACACTACTAAAAGTTTTTCTCAGAGGTTGAAAAACACAAAAAAATTAAGAGTAAAGATAATATGAAGAGGTCCACAAGTCACCAAAGACCAAATTATCCATCATCTAGAAAAAAACAAAGTTTATTATCAGAGATCATGTTACATCACCTGCAACTCGAACAATGTTTATAATTGCAGAAAATAAGACTGCTACTGAACTTGCATTATTCTAACTAATAGCAATTGAGGCTTACACGAGTATTCAGTATAAATAATAGCACTAGTTAAGGGTTATTTAACTATTCAGTTCAACTTTAGAACTGGTAATATTTCACTAGAAGCACAAAAGAACCATGATTCAACTGCTCTGAACCTGGCTTAGCCTAAACATTTGCAAGTTTGTCCAACGAACCAAAAAGCCCCTGATAATTTTTACCACAGTGAGGTTATCTTGATTATTCAGGAGATTGTTTTTCTCAATTCCACAATGTAGAACAACACTTTATATACTTAATAAAGCCAATTACAATAAACACTTCAAAAAGAGTTGACAGATTTTAAGGTTTCATGTAAGCATTGAACTTGTGCGCCTGTCTAGATGACAAATCACAGAAACTGTCTACTGAATTTTCAAGGACAAGATGATAATGTAATAAATAGTTAGAATTTCCATTGGTTAATTTAAGAAAGGAATTCACAAGACGACCCACCCACAAGGCTTTAATAGTTTAATTAGCTGGAGGTGATGAAGAAAAAATCAACAGATTATGAGCCAGTAACCTAGAAGAAAGCTTCCAATACAAAATTAAACAGTTAATTTATGTAATACTAAGCGCATTAAGGATAAGTGGCTATCAAAAGAAATTGCTATTAGTTTTCCGGTATGATTTGCATTCTACAGCTCAAGAAAAAGAATCACAAGTGCAGCAAGTGAGCTCAAACTTAAGGTCAAACATTGGTATATAGAATCTGTAGTTGTCTCCTGCAAATTGAGATTAAAAAAAAAAAAACTTCATTGGATTTGAAAGTTTCAGAACCATTTAACCAGGCATCTTCGTGAACAATTCTGAGCAATCTTGGGAACAACAAAGCAGACCAAATTTGTTCGGATCAATGCCCCTGGTAAACTATATAACAGTTGTAACCATATTAAATTAATGGTGCAAAAACAGGTTTGTAATAACAGTTTGTCATAAACCTACAAGGTTAGTTGCTGGCAATTAACTTCTATTACAAAAATGCCAAATATTGATAACCAAAGTTTGTAATTTTTCCTTCCAGAAAGATCAGAGGTTAATTGCCAGCAATGAGTAGATCCAGACTGTTCTTTTAACCAGACACCAGATTCTTTTGATCTGGCTGGACAAAATCCAGATCGTTCTTTTTCGTGCAATAGTATGAGGTACCTGAGGGAACCACAGACTCTTTAACATTGCAGCACTGCATCCTCTTTCTCTCTTCTCACTGTTGGGACTGATACCCAACATTGAGATTTTGCTCTTCTAGCAGTCCATGTAAAATCATATACTAAAATAATACTGGTAGACAGGAGCAAAAGCAGTTTCAGATAACTAAAATTGGAGCAAAAGAAAATGGTAGCTAGCATGAGTCTGGTCTCGGGACAAAAGAAAATTGGAGCAAAAGCAGTTTCAGATAGTGAATTTAAACAGCAGTAATAGAAAGCACAGTTTTCCTCATATCTCCAGTTTGCAATTTGTTGGTACTATAATTTCCACCCTGAAGATGAGTCTGGTCATGAGGCAGACTTGTGAAAGGAGCATTTTGACCCTATTTTTTTTTCCTTTTTGCAAATTCAGTTAATTGTACAGAGTATTGACTCTTAAATGTCCTATAAGAAACTTTTGCTATATATATATATATATATATATATATATCCAATCTTGACCCCCTACTTCGAGTGGAATTTCTCCACTATCAACTCCTATACTTAATAAAATTATAAAAATTATTAAATTAAGATTCCATTCTGCCCAAGGTCATGGACAAATAGGCAAATTTCCCTCATAAGCAGCAATATAAGCTTCCCCAAGCCCGGGAACATCCTTCCCACATGGCACTACATCTAAACCTTTTCCAATAAGGATACTAACACTCAAAAGAACATGGATTTTCTTTGGTCCATACTACAACTAAGCAGCCATGGTTGAGAAATTAAGCTTCTGAGCTCAACCAGGCCTTTCGTAATAAAAAATCCATGTTTCACTTCACCTTCCCCACTAACAATGAGACTATAATACTAGAGAATTTTGGCAAAAGCAATATAGTATGATAGGCAAAATATAAGCCTGATTAGGAATGCAAGAGGTATTTGTTCAGCTTTTAAATAAAAAGACGGGTTTGAGACTCGGATACACCTCCACTGTATTTTATCCTTTGTTTTCATACAGCCCAATCTCAGAAAATAAAAATTTAATAAAGTAAAACACAGAGCAAAATTTGCTCGATACCAGTTGATATTCACCAAACCTGATTGGTACATTATTAAAACTAAAATAATTACTTGACAACAAAGAAATATTTTATAGACAAAAAGATTCTTTTTATCAGAATAAATCCTCTTGGGATGATTTGCCCTCTCTTTGAATCTGAACTTCAGTTAAAACTTTTTTTTGGTTGGTTCATAAGGGTATGTTTGCTCTAGTATGATGTTAAAACTAAAATCACTACTTGACGGTGTTGAAGCATTTTATAGACAAAAATATTCCTTTATCAGAATAAAATACTCCGGATAATTTGCACTCTCTTTGAATCTGAACTTCAGTAAAAACTTTTTCTGGAGAGGGCTCTAGGACCACAACCTTACAAAAATGAAATGGGAAATTCAAAAGAATTGAACAATACAAAGTTGAAGGTTCAATTTAACAATCAATTCATTTTGAACCAGAAGATACAAATGCAAGTTAAGAAGATGGAGTAATCATTGAGGCCTTCAGTAAACTTATTTGGTATTTCAACAAGCTATTTTCTCTGGAGCCCAGAAAAAAAAAGGGAAAATTTCTAGTGTGCCCATATAAACGTTTAAAATAGCCAAATTCCCCATGAAAACACTGTAATATCTAGTGCGCCAACATAAAAGGCCTTGCGTTCTGCATGGTATTATTTTATCAGAAATAAAACTCTGGAAGAGTTGCCCTCTCTTTTGAACCAAAAACTGCTCTGTCAAAATCTTCACCCGGTACCTTAGGCACCGAATTCCAATTGCTCAGCAGGGAGCTCATTGGAGCTAATTTTACTCAGCCAGGTACCTGGAAGGATACGGATTCAGAGAATACTCGCTCTTTTTTTTTCTCTCTCTCTCTTTCTAAAGCAAGTTCATTTTTCAGGCTTCAACAAAGAATATAAATTTCAGATTTCCGTTCTTATGCATTTATACCATTTCAGACATCATTAGGCCATGAAGTTTGCAAAAAGCTTAACAAAGTTAAGAATACTTTATTTTAGGGGAAAAAAATGAAGTGCAACTTCAGAAAAATAGAACGAAATAAATGTTAACATAAAATGGGTCGAACTTATTTTTTGCAAAAATCAAAAGATCAAAGTGTCGATTTGAGAGAAGGGAGTAACAGCATCAGAGAGTTTCCCATTGAGACTATATAATCTTTCCCATCAGAGAGTAACATAACAAGTCCCTTCCCCTCCCTCTGCGTACCGCCTTCTGGAGAAAATATCTAATTCGTCAAGTGACGAAATCAAGTATATAACAATTGGAATCAAAAGGTTGTATTAATTCGTCAAGTACACTAAGAAAGAGATATCTAATCGCAGCATATATGCCATGAAAATCATGCTGCAAGAGAAGAATTACAATCAAACTAAATATGATGGTACTATCCTCGAAAAAAACAAGGCACTGTTTTTTGGAGTCATTAGGCCCTAACCCATACTTTATATGACAAATGCCAAGCTATCAAATAGTCTTATTTTCAGTAATATAATACTGATAGTCTGGTATAATATCCACAAGAAACCCTGATCTCGTCATTATAGAGAACTACAAACTTCTAATGATTCAAAAGCAGTTTCAGATAATGAAAATTGGAGGAAAAGAAATGCTAGCTAGCATGAGCTATATATTCAATTTAAGCAGCAGTAACATAGAGCACAATTTGTTTTCCTCCCTGAAGGTTGAGTCTGGTCATGGGGCAGAATGGGAGCCTATTTGACCCAATTCTTTTATTTTGTTTTTACTTTTTGCAAAATTTGGTTAGTTGTATTGAGTACTGAATCATTAATGTCCTTCAAGAGAATTTTGCACAATGTATCCAGCTTGACCCCCTACTTTAAGCAGAATTTCTCCACTATCAATCAACTCCTATACTTATAAATGATAAAAAAAATATTAAATTAACATACCGCCATTCTGCCCCTGGTCATGGTCAAATGGGCAATTTTTCCTCATAAGCAGCAACATAAGCTTTACCAAGACCAGGCACATCCTTCCCATATGGCACTACATCTCACCTAAACTGTTTCCAATATGGATACCAACACTCAAAAGAACCCGGATTTTCTTCAGTCTCTACTACAATTAAGCAGCCAAGGGTGAGGAACTAAGCTTCTCAGCTCAACCAGGCCTTTCTTATTAGAATCCATGTTTCACTTCACCTTCCTCACTAACAATAAGAAGATAATACTAGATAATTTCTTATGGCCTATCAAGTTTATACCATGATCAGATCAAGTTTGAGTTGCAGTCATTAACCAAGTTTCTAATTGCATGCGATTTGTGGGTGCCCTGTGGTGGAGTGTCTCATTTGACCAAGTCAAAACTCAGTTGCAATGAAGATTTATATCAGAAGACAAATTCAAAATTGTTGAAAAGGATAATAACAAAATTTATAGGCTAACTTGGTCAAATGTGCAGGAGATTCAAATTTTCCAGTGCATTTTAGTGCAAACCAGGCATGAACATGCACTCTAACTTCATTACTTAGCAAGACAATATGAGAATCGATATACATGTGCAGGTAGTTCTTGTATTTTACCCTCTCTTTTCAATATAACCCAATCTCAGAAAATAAAATTTAATTAAGCAAAACAAAACAAAAAGTCAAATTGGTTCCATAACAGTTGATATTTACCAAACCCTACTGGTATGGTATTAACACTAAAAACATTACTTGACAACTTAGAAACATTATAGACAAAAAAAAAATTATGAAAATAAAAACTCTGGAGGATTTGCCTTCTCTCTTTGAATTTGAACTTCTGTTAAAAAAAATTTGGAGAGGGTACTAGGAACAAAAGCTTAAAAAAAAACTCAAATAGGAAATTCAGAAGGATTGAATTAATATCAAATTGAAAGTTCAATTTAACAATTAATTCATTTTGAAATAAAAGCTACATATGCAAGATAAGAAAAAGGAGTGAAGTTATCAGAAGTAATCAATGAGGCCTTCAGTAAATTTATTTGGTATTTCAACAAGCTATATTCTAGGGAGCCCAGAAACAACAAATGCATTATGAGAATTGAGTGTGTCCCCTTAATTCACATCCTCTGCGGAGTTTTTACCTGCGGAGCTGTGCGGCTCTTTTAATCTGGTCCGTTCGTTTTGATCGGACGGACCAAATTAGATTTTGGCATGAATTTTAAAGAAAAATAATACTGCTCCCTCCATCATCCGAACACTCACCGACTGAGATTTAATCTGGACCGTCCGATCAGTGCAGCAGGATGCTGAGAAATAAATTTGCAGCAGAGGATACGATTCCTGTGTCCCCTCAGGTATTGGGAGTCCGCATCTTCTGCATTAACTCAAAAGAGCATCTTTTGAGTTTAATGCATCTCAGCTGTCCAGATCTATTAACGCACGTTCCATTAATGCAGAGGATACGAATTCAGATATTGGAGGGGTACAATGAAAAATCAACAGCCCAAATTAATCTCAATCAGGCCAAACTCAATCCAGTGCCTATTAAAGATATAGGAAATCTGTTTTTAGATTTTTGCCAGGTTAAAAGAACGGTCCAGATTTACTTATTGCACCTCAGGTACCTGGAAAGCACAAATAATACTGCCCCCTGCGCTATCCCCAAATAGGCACTGTACACGTTGGTCATGCAAAGGTTCTGATGTCATTTTTTTCATGTTACAAATAAAAAAATCAGACCAAGGCTGAATGACATGGTTGGGATCGGAACCTTTGGAATAACAGCAGATTTATTTCCTGACCTTTGGCGAAAATAGCACATGAAAAAATAATTTCCTTGAGATTCATGTGTGGAAAACTTTGAATGGTTGAGATAGGAATAACAGGGTCCTGTTATCCCTTTGGAATAACAGCAGATTTATTTCCAGGGATACATACTCCTTTCTCTCTCTCTAACTAATGCAAGTTCTTTTTTTCAGGCTTCAACAAAGAATATAGATTTCAGACTTCCGTCTTTATACCATTTCAGACATCATTAGGCCATGAAGTTTGCAAAACTTACAGAGTTAAGAATACTTCATTTAAAAAAAAAAGAAGTACAACTTTAAAAGAAAAAAGAAAATGTTAGATAAACTAGTGAACCCACCATGTATCACGAACTTATTTTTGCAAAAAATAAAAGATCAAAGTGTCGATTTGAGAGAAAAGGGAGTAAAACATCAGATTTTCCCAGTTAGACTAGATCATCTTTCCACCTTTCAAAAAAACTTAAAAAGGGAGTACTGAGTCCCTGTCTACTTTTCTCCTCACTTGCCTTTTCAGTATTCTTCTAGCGAGTTAAACTTGCTAGATTAAATATAAACTCAACATTTGGTACAGATCCAGCTACTTACATTCGCTAAGAAACTACGACAAAGGAAACCAATCTCTGATCCGTAGAAACCAAATTGCAAGATCGGAAAAAAACCACAGAAATTTGGAATCTCTTGCTCCGGATTCTCCAAATATATTTTTTTTCTTTTTGAGAATTTTGCGATGATTCAATGACAAAAATTTGACCACACGGCCAGAAAAAATAAACCAAAGGGGACGAGGAAAAACCTTTTGCCATGCTTCTTGAATCTTCTCGAGAACATAAATCAAAGAAGATATGTCGAAGATTTCAATGGGGAGATCTATTTGTCGGTAAAATGGTAATTATTTGGGCTTTTACGCCTCTTTGGGCCCAAAATATAGGGAAGTCGACATATAATGCATGCATTATATGGAAAGACCGGCGAAATATTTTTAAACAGGAAATAATGCCCCCATCAGACCGATTTTTTTAATAATCGAAAATAAATAAATAAAATATCGAAAAGGGAGAACAGATATGGTTTTTTTTTAAAAATAGGTAGAATGGGTGAATTTTTCCCGTCCCTACGGACGGATAAAATTTTCACGTCCTTCTTAATCAATCGCTACCCGCCTTAACCTCTAATTAACAAACGAAAAAAAAAAAAAAAAAACTCACGGACGTGGGAATATTTCTCGTCCCTCAGGGACGTGCCAAAATTTTCCGTCCGTAACAGACGTGCCAGAATTCCCCGTCCCAGAGTATATAAGGATTAGGTTGCTGCTGCGGCGGACCCATAAGATGACACTGCAAAAAAGCACCTGGTCATCTGGTACTCCTTGTGCTTGTCAACCTGCCATAATAAAAAAATAGAAAGTGAAAAATGTGTTGCTTTCCGGTCAAGTGAATTCAATCTCTGGCGTCAATATTTAAGAGTTACTCTGGGAAGTGTATCATACCATGATGTGGTCCATCTTATCAGTGAATTTGGACTTCTTATCTGGGTGAAACTCGAAGACTCTCTCAGTTACAAACTTGCTATCTTCATCAGCTAGTTTCTCACCATCACTACGTTTCTAATATTTGCAAAGCTACGCCCTTGAATTCCTTGCCCAAGTCACCATCAATACCAATCCGTTGCGCTCTCCTTTGCTTGATCAACCTTTGGTAATTCTATTTAATTCTCAAAACAATGTCTAATTCTATTGACCTTTGCTTGATCGCTGAAATTTTGTCATGTAATCTTCTACCTTGTCTATCTGTTGAATCTTATTAAGTGCATCAATCACATCATCCTCCTGTTTCTCAGAAAACTCTCTGTCAATTCACATTCTTCCAATATTTTTAAATATATACTATTAATAGTTATCCAGTGTGTATTTTTTCTGCAAGTTGATTTCGCTTCAAAGTTTCTCGTTACTTTGTCATTCTGCAGTCTGAAAATCTCAAACAGGTAAACTTTTTGTATATATTAGTTAATTAGTATTTTTTTGCAACAATAAATTATATATGATTTATTCGTTATTTTGTAGGCTGGTTGGTTGATTAAAAAAATTAATCATGCTATTATTGAGGATTCATTTTGGCGGTGAAATACAATACAATAAGAGTGGAGTACGGTATAGTATTAGTTCTCAATTTGCATTGACTGTAACTGGTGAACAATCTTGGTACGATGTGAAATGTGAAATTTATCGACAACTTGGATATTCCGAGAGTGAGTACAGCCTCACAGCACATGCACGGGTTAATGTTGGTACAACAACCCATCGTTATTACGAGAGCATAGAAATCGTGTGCGATCAAACTTGGAGAGGTATTTATAACCAAAGTATAATTGCCCAGACCCAGTATAGTTATGTCGATTTATACATTGAGTTGGTTCCAATTATCGGTGCAAGGCAACCGCAGTTATTCACTGATAGTATGGTACCAGAGACACAACCAGAACCTCGACAGACCCAATACAGTGCTAACTATGCGGGTCCCAGCCACTTCCAACCCCATCAGACACAACAAACACCGAGGCGAGACCTTTATCTCCATCTGACACAATCAGAACCTCGGCAGACCCAATATAGTGATAACTATGCGGGTCCCAGTCACTTCCAACCCCATCAAACACAACAAACACCGAGGTGAGACCTTTATCTGGATCCTTATCCAGATGTGAACAATTTGTCACCGACTGTTCAGACAGAATACAATAATCAGTACAGTCCATGGGCTGATCCATCGGAGGTCAGTGGTTCTTATTCTGAACGCAATAATGAGTACAATCCATGGGTTGATCCGCCGGATGTACGCGATCCTTGTGATAACCTTGATGATGTGCCACAAAGTGATGATGAAGATGACGCTGACTCATGTGAGGGTGACGCCGACTGGGATAATGAAGCTGATTCCGAAGGAGATATACCGCATGATACACCGGCACAATCACACCAGCCAGTACCACTTCACCCGGTGGCAAGCTTCAATGACACCTCAGGATTCCGAGAGGCAGATGTCGACTTCTTCGGTACAGCCCAACACATTGATGATCCACTTGGTGTAGGTAAAGAGTACTCTTCAAAAGAGGCTCTACAAATGAAAATAAATCATTACCACATCAAAAAAAATATTCAAGTGAGAACCACGCAAAGCAATAGAACATCCTTGATTGTCGAATGCCGGGACAGTAGGTGTGAGTGGCGTTTGTATGCCAGGTCTGGATTTTTTTCATCCAAGTGGGAAATTAGAACAATTAAAGCACCACATACGTGCTTTGCCGAATCTAATCGTACTGATCATGTACAATTAACTGCAGCAGTAATCGCCGACTGTATAAGAGAAGATATTAGAGAAGATGTTAACAAAAACATTAAAAGTATTAAAGGGCTAGTCCGTCAAAAATTTAACGGAATTACTCCCAAATATAATAGGTTGTGGCGTGGCCGAGAGCTGGCAATCGCACAAATATTCGGTAGTTGGGAAGCCTCTTACAACCTTCTCACCCCATATTTGGAAGCAATTAAAAGAACAAATCCCGGGACAAAATATGGAGTTGCGCACGTACCCACGGATGATCCAAGAGAAAGATTGTTTAAGGCAGCCGCGTGGGCTTATGGTCCGTGCATTGCCGCAGTGCCTCATCTCAGGCCAGTCATTAGTATTGATGCATGCTTCCTGTCTGGCAGGTATCAAGGAAGATTGCTAATGGCGTGCGGTTACGATGCTGAGAACCAGTTAATTCCCCTGGCTTTTGCAATAGTCGAGGAAGAGAGTCATAAGACATGGGGATGGTTCATGAAGTGGTTGCGCAGCGAGGTATTTGGTAATAGGTTTATGTGCGTCCTTTCCGACCGGCACATGGGGATAAAAAAAGTATTCAAGGATAGATATGGTGGTTGGTACGAGGAAGGCAACCAGTGCGTTCACAGATTGTGTTCACAGCACGTCGCTGAGAATTTGATGAAAAATGTACACAGTAAAAACATTTGTGAACTATTTAAGATACTTGTGAAAAAAAAGAAGCCACGGAGATTTCAAGAGTTCTTCGAAATACTGCGCAAGAAAAGTCCGGCTGCGGTTAAATACTTAAAAACTGTCGGAAAATACCAAGTGGACAATCATAACGAGATACCTAGACCATGGAAGGTGTATCAACACTTAGACGGCGGGTATCGTTGGGGAATAATGACTACTAATGGTTCTGAATCATTGAACAAGGTTTTCAAAGATCCCCGAAGACTGCCAATCCGTGCGCTCGTGGATGCTACATTTTCGAAGTGTGTCGCGTGGTTTACGGAAAGACGAGAGAAAGCACTGGCTCGCATAGCCGGTGAGCATCCTTGGTCAGCGCGAGTTGAAGCTCTATTAAGAAAAAGAATCACCAAATGCATGTCAATGCAGTCCATGCCACTCGGGTTGCACGGTGAACACGAGGTAAAGGTTCATAATGAGAGAGTCGTATACAAAGAACAAGACGGAAATTTTAGTTATAAAAGAGAAACCTTCAGTTATAAAGTCATCATAAGTAATGAAAACTTGGCCCAATGTGCATGTCTCAAATTTAACACTAATTTACTGAATTATTACTAATTTACTAATTTACTAATTTTACACTAATTTCTACAATTATTATTAATTTACTGAATTTTACACTAATTTAATTCGGATTTAAAATAAAATTACCTTTAACTGTCACAGATTGGAGAGAGGCGCGGACAGGGACGTGAAAAAGTTGCTCCGTCGGGTTGCTCGCGTGCGAGAGTGGGTCTGTCGCTGTCTCGCTGAGGGAGTCGCGTAGGGACGGACGTCGCTATCTGTCGCTGAGGGAGTCGCGCAGGGACGAGAAGAGCGGAGACAGAAAGGGACGAGATTAGCGGAGACTGCTGGGACTCGGTGTAAAGGAGCGCAGGGACGGGGAATTATGGCACGTCCATCACGGACGGAGAAGTTTGGCACGTCCTTGAGGGACGGGAAATATTTACACGTCCGTGAAATTTTTTTTTTTTTTTTTTTTTCGTTTGTTAATTAAGAAGGTTAAGGCGGTTAAGGAGGGTAGCGATTAATTAAGAAGGACGTGAAAATTTTATCCGTCCGTAGGGACGGGAAAAATTCACCCATTCTACCTATTTTTAAAAAAAAACCATATCTGTTCTCCCTTTTCGATATTTTATTTATTTATTTTCGATTATTAAAAAAATCGGCCCATCAGACATCCGTAGTGTATTCTTCTTTCCTTTTTCGATTGTTTGTATTTTTATATGAAAGACCAGCAAAATATCGGAGATTCTCCCAGCTTTTAGTTCATCTTCGTGTTCTTTGTTTTAATTTTGTTTTTGCACTTTTTCACTTCCGATCCCAGTACTCTTTCACTTTTGGCACTTCATTGGTATACAAGAATGAATTTTCTACTGGCATTTGAAGAAAATGAAGTGTGATGATAATTTATTTGAGCATTTCAACTCATTTCCCAAATTCTTCCGACCAATAGTTATTAAAAAAATTGTTGAACTAGATTTTACCCATTATAAAGGAAATGCTATTTTGAAAGCTTGTGTTTAAATTTTCTTGCTAGGCTTTTATTTGTAGAAACCGGAGAGTCCTAGCTAATAATCCACTGAATGTTGCAGAATTATTTTCATGGAATTCATCGTAAATGGATTAAACTTCATTATCAGGTTAAAGATCTCATCAGATATTTTTGCTCATTCATCAGTAGACACTAATCATTACAAAATTTGTTACAACTATATATTCTAGTTAATTAACATATCTAGCCACAAGCAAAATTTATCAAAAAAGTGACATTAATTGATCCCTCAGTCAATTAATGTCTCAACGGAAAACATATCAACTTCTGATCCAGCCCAATCACACACCTTATCAGAACCGCATCTTCTCCTTCCATGTAAAAGTGCATCCCTTGTTACTTGAGCCTTCATCTCCACCAGCAAATTTGGCAATTTGAACCCATCTAATTTCCCACTTTTTTTACTAAATCTGACCCATTTTTCCAGCTGCATCCCCTTTGATTCCAACACATCCTTCCATAAAATCTCACCCCCTCCCAATAACTTTGATCTTGTCATTCCCCCAAATATTTGCCGAGTTCTTTTCGATCTTAGCTCAAATGTAATACGACTTGAATCTAGTTGCTCGATTTGATCTGAGTTTACATGGCACACAAATGATGCACACTCATTCCATGAAACATTGTTGTTGGATTGGATTTCCTTCGTACCAACCTGGATCCTTCTATCGCCGAAAGCAGGAATATAATACCTGATAAAGAGCTTCTCATCTGATCCTTTCTCAATGAATTCTGCCAACTTGATAACTTTCACATCAAACTTGAGTTGAAAAGAGTCAGACATGGTTGTTGGGTGTGGTGTGTGCACTAGCTTGGATGAGATAGAAAGAAAGAGAAAGAGAGGGAGGGATACTTGTCTTTGTTTAAGAGAAAGAGAGGGATACTTGTCTCTGTTTAAATGATGGATGTAACTTGTTTGCATGTATATATATAAGTTCAGGGAGAAGTGAGTTGAGGTTTGCTGTGGGCTCAAACAAGTACATAGATTTGAATAGAATTAAAATGCAGCTTTTGGGAGGTGGAAAGGTCATTTATTTTTACCATTCAGAATTTAAGGGAGTGCAACTATGCTAACTAGGAAATGTCCCTTTCTATACTCAGTCAAGAAAAAAACACATTAATAAGCCTGTTCCAAAATAATTAGAGATGCATAAAACACATAGAAATGTCCCTTTCTATGTACCAAATTTGGTATAATTTCATTTGAAAAATGCAAGGATTTAATTTAATCGATTTTTACCAGCAATCAAACGACCTCATATTGCATAAAATTTGAATACGATCTATTTAAATAATAATTATAATAACATCTACGATTTTACTTTGAAAAAAAATTAGCTGTCATATTATTAAACTAAGTTAATTATCAATATATATATATATTTCTTTCTTTGAATAATTCTTATACCCTTACTACTTGTGATTTAATAAAAAAAGTGCATGCAAACATATTCATTGGAATCGTGCATAATGCGCTCATAGGTGGAGCTGCACATAGATAAGCTTTCGAATATATTTATGCAAATATTTTGTAGCAGGTATATTTGAATAATTTTTAAAAAGGTGAGGATGAAAGACGATAAAAGTTATGTGGATGGCTTCTCAAAAAGAATTTATGTGGATGAAATTGAAGCGCTGATTCACCAAAACACAACAAGCGATCTGCTGTGGCATTAGTCGGTATAATCGTGTGTTGTATTTTAATTCCAATTATTATTTCACAGATAAATTCCTTTTTTTTATTTGATCTGTTATTAATATATCACCTGCTGCAAAACTATAAACATCCTCTTTTTAAAATTTAACAGTTTCAAATTAAATTCTCACCGACCACACAGTGTACCATGTAATTTAGTTCCTCATGGCATGAGAACCAACCATGTTGGAGAGGGGATAAGGGATGCTTAGTTTGCATGTCACTTAGGGTTAATTTTATAATGTCTCCAAAATTTAATTGAGGGCTGCTGAGTATTATATTGGGAATACATACAGCCACAGCCTTCTTTCAGAACTTGATTTGATTCTGATGATCTTTTTGTGTGTTCTTTATAATAAACAAACTCCAGATTGATACACATAGGCGAGATCTTATCTTGGATATTTTTTTTTTTTGAGAAAATTATCTTGGATCTTGTTAGTTATGCAACATAGGTAGGATCTTTAGTTTAATTGATATGTAAGGCTTGTAATACTAGATTGGTATAATGGTATCAGAAATTAATTTGATATCATTTTAAAACTCTTAAACGATTTAAATAAAATCGGTGGTTGGATCTCACTATTATTATTATTTTTATTAGAGGGTCCCGGTACACCCTAATATTTTTCAGATGCTATTTTTGAGAATTGAACATGCGTCCACTTGAAAGAGAGACGAGAGCTTGTGTTACTACACCAAGCACGCAGTTCTCGATCTCACTATTATAAAAATAAATAAATAAACAAAGTTGATGATTTATTCATTTGATGGTCTCCTGTAAATAAATTACTTTCTTATCCGTCTCGAAATAAATATTTAAAAAAATTAATACATTAAGTGTGAAATGAATTTTTTCTCTTTTTTATCCTGCTTGAACAAGCTTACCTTTGGAAATATATATATCCAACGGTTTTATTTTGACTTTTGAGTTTAAAATTTTGAGTTATTAAAATTAAAAAAATAAGACATAATAAAGACAAAAAAATAAAAAATAAATACTTTTGAAACCCTTCTCTTAATAATATTGAGTCAACACTAATTGACCCAATCAATGGACTTATATTTGTGGTATAAAGTCTTTATTTAAATAACTGATTCATGAATAGAGATCATAATATATTTCTAGAGAATGAAACTTATTTAGTTTTGACCGATCAATTTGAAAAGTAACTAAATTTTTTTTCTAGTTAAATATGTTTTGCAATTGTTCGGAAAATCAACCACGATAGAGAAATAAATGTAGCTTTATTTTGCAATTGGCAATAATACTAGAGGATTAAGCCTCCGCAGATCTATCAATTAACACCACTAATTAATTAATAAATGACACGAGTCTCTTTGTTTTCTATTTTAATGTTAATATATTATATCCCACGAGTCATCACATTCCAGTACCTTCAACAGTTTGACTACCTACTAAAAAAAACATATATAAATATTGAACAATATTTAATTTGAATATTGTAATAATTAAATGTGCATTATGTAATAGTTAAGTATATATTGATTTGGATAATAAATTTGAAAATTCAAAACAATAAGGGCCTGTTAAATTGTCTTTAAACGAGTTAATGTGCGACAATTTGTAAATAATTATGTCTAAATTAAAATCAGAAAGTATATGTATCATATAATAATTGAGTATTCATTCTGACGTGCTTTAGATAATTACAAAAAACATCAGAGATGCATTTATGGATGTAGTTTGAAGATAAGATACGTTCAAGCCTTTAATTTTATATTTTATTGATACATTAAAAATAATAAGATATAATCAAACGAGGCAAAAAGATAAAATTGCTCAATATGCACTGAGCAGAAAAAATAAAACAAAAAATACATCTCTAGAAATACTAGACCAACCCACTCAAAAATGAAATAAAAATTGTCTCTAAAGATTTAATTACATCAATCTTTCTTTAATACGAATATATCAATCATAAACACTCTTTACAACTGCATAAGATATTTATTTTGAAGAATTACACACAATACTTTGACAATTAATATTTTGCCACATCTATGTAAAAGCAGTGGTAAAATTACAGTTTGCAAAAAATAATAAAGATATAATTGAGAAAAAGTGGTATTCATTAAAGAGTAGAACTAGGGTGCTTCTAGGAGTACCGAGCCTCTTTGTACTATTCACTCTAAAACTTATCGGATTAACTTCGAACGACGAATATAAATTGTTAAAATTCTTCTACCTTACGAGTGCTGAGTCTATATGTGAAAATTTTAAAATTTCGAATTAATTTACTTATAAAATAAAGTGGTCAAAATTAGAATGTTTCAAAATTAATTTTAATGCATTCATTTTTTGGATGACTTTTGACCACTTGACTTTATACTAAATTAATTCGAAACTTTAAAATTTTCATATGTAGACGCATCACTCGTAAGATAGAAGAATTTTAACGGTTTGGATTCGTTGTTTAAAGCTAATCCAATAGATTTTAGAGTTAAGAGTACAAAGAAACTTGGTACTCCTAAGAGCACCCTAGTTCCACTCTTCATTAAATATGTGTGTCAAGCACTATATTTACAGAAATAGCACATAATTGAAAGTGACCATCCACATTTGATCGACAACACTTCATCAAGTTGTCGATTGTATACGTTTCATCAATGGACCATCCACGTTTGAAGAGGTGGCATCTATGCAAGTAGTTATCCAGTCGATCGGTAAATTATTTTATCTTTACCTTTTTATTTCTTTTGGGGTTGGAGAGGAAGGGGGGAGTGTAGGGTTGGCAGAATGTGGGGGGATAGTTATCAACATGTTTGATCAACAATGGAGCCACCACTTAAAGCATATATCATCCATTCATCTCTCCGACATGCATGATACTGCGAATCTACTTTTCTAAGTAATTTATTTATATAATAGCGGCTTCATCCAGCATATGGGAATAAAATATTTTTGTGTGGAGCGTCAAAACACAAGGCTAAATGCATTTTCGTGTCATCAAGGGAAACGTCAAAACGTATACGTACAAAAGGAGTGCGTATATTAACTCAAGGAAATAGAATAAATTTTCAATAATTAGGTTATTAAATGCAAAAGTATTGAATTATGAACTCCATTAGCTGATGATTTTGAATAATAGCGTAAACAATTTTTCATTAGGAAAACGTGTCAGATCTTCATTAGCTGATGGTTTGGACTTTGAAACTTTATGTCAAAGTATTGAATTATGATCCCTCCCCTTTAAAGAGTATTATTAGTAATTAAAAATTAAGAAGGCAAAGCGTAGCTACTACCTCAAGAAGAAAAGAGTGTTTATCAGGATTAATTAACTGGTAGAGGCTATACCTTGTACTAACACATCTTAATTAGATTCTAGAGACATTGGAAAAATGATAAATTATTATATGGACTGATGGAAAAAGATATCTCCAAATAAAACTATACAAAATTGGGAGAAAATAAAAAAAATATAAAGCAAGTTATTGGGAATTGGAGAATGAATTCAGGTTATATATAACTGACTAGTGTCATAATGGCTTCCTGCCACAAATACAGGTATATACAGTGTAGTGTTGACGGTTAACACAAATTAATTAGGACATGACAATAAATTTTGAAAATGTCAGACACCAATACAGTATATTTGGAAAAATGTTTGTGTTATATAACATGTGTTCTTATTATGGAAAAGGCTCCTCCTCAAACCGAGCTCAGAAAAAGAAAAATCGTATAAAGTGTATTAATTATTTTTTTGAGAAAGATAAAAAAAATTATTTTTTAATTTTCAATCTTCATAAAAAATAAATTTGAATATGTGATTTTCCACAAAACGTGCATTGTTCGACCAAAGACTAAAAATAATTTGTGTACATGCCGCTTTAATGAAACAAGTTGCTGTTGCTACTTTTTCCAAAAACAAAAATGCCCCTCCGAATGCTCGAATGTGTTTATTACAAAGAAAAGGCAATAGTAAAAATATCTTAAGAATCGAATGAAGCCAATTTGCACTCTGAGAGAAGGTTGTAATTGATTTATTCGTAATAGAATACTTCGCAAGTAAGCAGGCCTTGTTGGGTTTCGGAGACATTATAAATTAACCAAAGTGACATGCAAACTAAGCATTCCTTGTCGGGATATTGGTGCCACGCAGATACAGACCGTGTAGATATTTTAGAGGATGTTTTGTTTTTGTTAAGTTATATTTACAAAAGTTAAGTTAGCCAAGTGGCTATAATAAACAGAAATGCATGAAACTTCTTCCCTCCCTTTCCGACTATATCTAACTAGCGTGGATTGCCATCATCAATGCGCAGTACTGTCCCACCGTGTTGGGCACATGATGATTCGCCTCCGTTGATCCAAGAATCGAGCTCCTCTCATTCCTGTGTCCAGAATAGAATTTCGATTGTAGTGTTATTGGTCAAACTTAATACCTGCTTGTTTTTACCGGAGAAAAATCTTCTATTCCACTCATGCCAGAGCATCTAGACCCAAAATTTTTATTAATATACAATTTTTTTTTAATAAATTTAACAATCTATACAAAAATAGCAAAGAATTCAAAATCTACCCATACCGATGACACTGTCATCGGTTTCAGAGAGTAAAACCGATAGCAAAGTCATCAGTTCCAGTCTGCTCAAAACCGATAACAAAACAATCAGTCCCAGAATCGATGGCAAAGTCATCGGTTTCATCCTCTGAAACCGATGACTTTATCATCAGTTCCAGACCCCGCATCAAAACGAGTATACAACAATTATAATTTCAAATGTTGAAAGCTTGTGTTTTGATCAAATGTTGGATCTTGACAGAAAGCATGTATTACAATTTCGTCTTTTAGCTTAAGATGCCACACTGCCACATTGCAAGATGCCACGGGGTTAGCATATGTTTGGGACCGATGACTTTGTCATCGGTTTCAGAGGGAGAAACTGATGACAAAGTCATCGATTCTGTGACTGATTGTTTTGTTATTGGTTCTGGGCAGCTGGAACCGATGACTTTGCTGTCGGTTTTACTTTCTGAAACCGATGATAGTATCATCGGTATAGGTAGATTTTGAATTATTTGCTATTTTTGTATAGATTATTAAATTTATTAATTTTTTTGTATATTAATAAAAATTTCGGCGTCTAGACACTCGCTGTCCAGATCCTGTTTCTTCGCAGGCGACCCTTTTTGTCAAACCCCATGGCTGTCAAATCTCACCCGGAATGTATTTGGTATATTTTTTAGAGGATGTTTTAAAGTACAAATCTTGAAGATAGCACAAATCGTGACAAAACGTTATCCGTCAAATAATGGGCAGTGTGTATGCTCCGGACCGTCCGATTAAAATTCAGATTAATTCGGTTCACATCTGGAATGCACGAGATCTTTTAATATTTATGTGGATTTTGATTGGAAGTCCGGATCTAAATCAAAACAGTGCGTTGTTAATTCAGAGGATATAAATTCTTTATATCGTAAGACTGCATCATGCTAGTAGGGTTTTCAATACGTGACGTGACGTACGGTGATCAAGTCAGATTTATATGTGTCGTGTTGTGATCAAATTTTGAAGAATAATTACGGCTAAGAGTGGATTCAGAATTTTCGTCAAGGCGAGGCAAGAAATAGTAAATCAGATTTAAATAGTTAATTGGGTTCAAACTCATTAGCTAATTGGACATTAGATAAAAAATAATGCTTTAATTTATAATTTCAATACTAATTTTAATTGCCAATTAGAATTCAATAAATTTATCACTATTTTAACCTTAAATTTAACATTAATTACAAACTAAAAGTCCAAGGGGGCAAATAAAATTCCAGAAGGGGGGGGGGGGGGGGAGTCGATTCGAACCCGTAACTTTCTATAAAATTTCAAAATTAAGGGACGGGTAGTTGGCCTAGGCTGGGTACGCCTCTGATTACGGCACAATAGTCACGCCGTGACCACACTTGATGTGTCAAAACATGAATGATTATATTTGGTCACATTTAACTATTTTTCATAATTTAATTTAGTTTATTCAAATTTCACCATTCAATCAAGATCAAATGGTCCTAATTACATGTGACTTGTGTGACCACCCTGTCGTGTCATACTGGGACCAGATCTTTCGGGTGAAACACCGTACTGTGCCAAATTTTTCAAAATGATCATGTCAAATGATCACGATACGGGACACGCAAATCACAACACGTAATCGGTACACGTGCCGTGCCGTGACGTGATGTATCCAATCACATTGTGACTTCTTTAGATTCTACCTGCTAGTCTCTGTGATCATGACAACAGAGTTAGCTATTAGCATGGCATAGGATGTACGGATAACTAATTTAATTTGATAATCATGATAACTAAAGTTAACTTTTTTTTTAAAGAAAGACAAATTTACAAGTATAATTATAGATGTGATTATATTTATAATTTAAATATGTCTTATTTAAATTTGATACAATTTGAGATCGTTTGATTACCTGTCAAAAGTTGATATTGAATTGTACGTCAAATTTGATACATGATTTAACGAATATTTAAAAAAAATATATATAATTGTATCTTTTGCAATTTTGGTATATACCGTGGTAGTTATCGTGATTATCACATAAATTTATTTTCATGTAACTTATATCAGTCTTGAATTTTTTTTTTTCTGTAACAGGCTTATAATTAGTGGGTGTGTTTTAGGGGAGAGGGGGGTGTCCGATGCCCATCGGACCAAACTCGGTTCGATGGGTGGTTTCTACTATCTGATCCATTTCAAGATCTGTGCGCATCACTTTAATATTTGTGCTATTTGTTTTAATATATGTGCACATAGATCTTGGAGTAGATCGGACGGTAGAAACCACCCATCGAACCGAGTTTGGTCAGATGGGCATCGGACACCCTCCTCTCCCGTGTTTTAGAGCTAGTAAAGAAAGGGTTCCTTCCTCGTTTGCACAATTGCACTCCTCTAAATTCTGAATGGTCACAGTTTGACCTTTCCCCCCTCCCAAAAGCTAGATTTTAACCAAATGCCTACTTTATACACGTTGACCAACAAAAGATTTAACCAAATCTTCTTTGTTGAGCCCACAGAACACCAAACGCGCTTCTCGATCTCTCGAACCCTTATATATAGGTGCAAACATGTAATATCCAGCACTTAAACAAAAAAAAACAATCTCGCTTTCCTTTCCTCTATTGCACAAACAACACCCATCAACCATGTCTAATTCTTATCATACCAAGTTTGAAATAAAAGTTATTAAGTTGGCAAATTTCATTGACCAAGGTTCAGATGAGAAGCTCTTTATCAGGTACTATATCCCTGCACTAGGCAATAGACGTATCCAGGTAGATACAAGGGAGATCCAATCCAAGAATAGTGTTATGTGGAATGAATGCGCATCATTTGAGTCACAAGCAAATTTAGATCAAATTAAGCAGCTAGAGTTGAGTCATATTACATTTGATCTACGTTCTAGGAGAAATAGGCAAATTTTTGGGGGGATTATGACAAAATCAAGGTTATTAGGAGGGGGTGAGATATCATGGAAGGATGTGATGGAGTCAACTGAAGTGGAAAAATGGGTCAGTTTTAGTGCAAAAAGTGGGAAATTAGATGGAATGAAGTTGCCAAATTTGCTGGTGAAGATGAAGATGCAAGTAACGAGAGATGTAGATTCAAATGGGATGAGAAAGTGCGGTTCAAAAAAGGAGTGTAATTGGAATGAATCAGAAATTGATATGTTCCATGTTGAGACATTAGTTGATTGAGGGACCAATAATGTCACCTTTTCCAACTGATAAATTTTATGCTTGTAACTACAAATATTAATTAGAAGCAAGAAATAGTTAAAACTGTACTCATTATGATGACAAGTTTAGATGAAGATGTTAAAAATATTTGTGTTGTGTTAGGATTCAAATAATTTTCCTAGCTAAAATATGTTTTAGAGCCATCTTTTCTGAAATAGGTGAAATCTGTGGACGCGGTAGAAAACATTCATACATATACATGCTACTATTCGACGGTAAAAGGATTCTTAGAGCATCTCCATTCCAACAAACGCTTAGCAATTAAAATTTGCCACGTCACTAAATTTAGCAATTAAAGAGACTCATAATTTCTATCACTCCATCCCAGCAATTGCAATTAAAGAGACTCATAAAGAATCTGAGCCAATTAATTTGCCACGTGGCAATAAGCAAAGGTTTGCTTTTAAAGCAAATTTGCTAATTTACAAACTCTCTCACAACCCAGCAAACCAAAAAACAATTGCCACATCAGATTAGCAATCCAAAAACAACAACCATTGTAGATGCTCTTAGTATCTTAAGAGAACAAAATCTCCTTTATAAAAATTCGTACCATTTTTCTTAATTTTTTTTTGTCCTCAATTTTTAAACTCGTTCAAATTTAAATTTAAAGTCGTAATTTCACATGATTAAAGCATTTTGTTCAGCCTAAAAATCTTCCTAAATAAATTACTATACAATTTTAGATAATATTTAGTATAATTTAAATTTAAGCTAAAAGTCCTTTCTGAACAGGGATCCGTATCCCTTATGCTGTGCTCCAGAAACCTCTGCGTAGTGGGAAGGGATGGGAGAAGAAAGGAGGGTTCAAATCTAATTTTATTCTCTCTCCATTTTGATTTGGAGGGGACAAATCTTAGAACTCTTGTACAGCGAACTCATGATCCCTTCCCTCCTCTCCTCTCTGTTCCCTCTTCGTTTTTCCTCTTCTGGAGCAAGGAAACGACTCGGACCTGAGTCAGGTCCGGTCTGCTGGCCTCTCCCCTTCGTTCTCTTTCCTTCCCTTTAATGAACGATATTTCACCTCTTCTGGAGCACATTCTTAGATAAAAATAGGGTGATTAATGAACGAGTTTGAGCGAGTTAGAGTATACTCATGCTTGGCTCATTAAGTTAACGAGCGAGTTATGAGCAATTTACTCACTCCTAGCTATGCTCATGCCTGGCTCGTTAAATGCTTGAGTTGATTTTTGCTCATTATGCGTCTCATTAAGAAATCAAGCTTAGTTCGACAAAACTTGATTTATTTGGGTAAGGATTCCGCTCTAAGAAAAATAGTGCATGTCGGCGCTTTTTTCAAGTATATAATTGTTGAATAATAGTCTTAGAAATAATAATAATAGATCAAGGGCTTATATGCACAATGTAAAAATAATTTAAGTACTGTAGGAAAAAGGGAGATAGTCCCAACGGTCATATTGACCTTGTAAGATATATAGCCACTGTAACAGTGAAACAAAAATATAACTTTTCAAACTACAAAAATTCTCTTGTCTCCTCAGCTTTGTATCTCTAAAAATAACAATAACCAAGTGCTGTTGTCACGCATAGAGAGATAAATTGGTTGTTAAGTAGAGTCGCAATAAAGAACTTCAATGTTTTGCTCCTCGAACCAATTTTAATTTTGATTCAAGAAATTGGATGTGGCAGGATTTATGTAACTCAATTCCTAATGAGCGAGTTATGAGCGAATCGGGGTATGCTCATGCTTGACTCATTAAGTTAATGAGCGAGTTGATAATGAACAGTTATGAGCAATTTACTCACTCTAGGTACAATTATAGGGAGAAAACGGTTCAGATTTAATTCTAGCCGGATCAAAAGAAATTCCATTCTTATTGTAAATATAAGAGGTCTGGCACGAATATTAAAAATATCCACGCATTCCACGTATTGGTCCGGATCTTCCAAAAAAATTGAGTAAAAGGGAACCGGACCTCTCAAGTCTCAATGCTTTATATTTCGACTTCCCCATCGTTTGGGCCAAAAGAGGCTTAAAAGCCCAATACTAATCGTTTTCCCGATAAATAGCTCTCCATCTCTCTCGCGGTCCTCTTCTAACTCCTAGGGTTAGCATTGAAATCTCCTATATTTTCTAATCTTCTCCTCTTTGATTTAACCTTGTTAAAAAGTAGCAAGGTTTTCTGGCCTTGTAGTCTGTAGAGTTGTAGCCAATTTTTTCTATATGAATCATCGGAAATCCCCAAAATATTTTTTATTTGGTAGGATCCGGAGCAAAAGATTATAAATTTCTGTGTTTTTTCGTATCTTGTAATTTGGTTTCTTCGGATCAGAGATTGGTTTCCTTTATCGTATTATCGTAGTTCAGTTGCTAAATCTGTACTAAATATTGATGTTGTATTAAATCTAGCAGGTGTACCTCGCTAGTAGAATAATGAGAAGGCAAATGAGGAGAAAAGTAGACAGGGACTCAGTACTCCCTTTTTAAGTTTTTTTGAAAGGGGGAAAGATGATCTAGTCTAAATGGGAAAATCTCTGATGTTTACTCCTTTTTCTCTCAAATCGACACTTTGATCTTTTTATTTTTCCTGTTTTACTCTCTTTTTATTTTTCTCTCAAATCGACACTCTGAACTCTGTTAAGTTTTGCAAACTTCGGGGCCTAATGATGTCTGAATGGTATAAGAACGGAAATCTGAAATCTATATTTTTTGTTGAAGCCTGAAAAAAAGGGACTTGCATTAGAGATATATATATAGAGAGAGAGAGAGAGAAAGGGGTGTGTATCCCTAAGGTACAAAGATTTTGATAGAGCAGTTTTTAGTTCAAAAAGAGGGATCCGAATCTGCTGCGATTCTTTACCATAAAAGAATGGAAATAAATCTGCTGTGATTCAAAAGGAATTACAGGAACCTGTTATTCCAATTCCAACCATGACATTCTTCCATTTAGTTCAAAAAGAGGGATCCGAATCTGCTGCGATTCTTTACCCATGAATTTTTATTATGATAAAAGAATGGAAATAAATCAGCTGTGATTCAAAAGGAATTACAGGAACCTGTTATTCCAATTCCAACCATGACATTCTTCCTTTTAGTTCAAAAAGAGGGATCCGAATCTGCTGCAATCCTTGACCCATGAATTTTTATTATGATAAAAGAATGGAAATAAATCTGCTGTGATTCAAAAGGAATTACAGGAACTTGTTATTCCAATTCCAACCATGACATTCTTTCTTGGTCTTATTTTTTATTTGTAACATGAAAAAAAATAACATCAGAATCTTTGTATCCGGCTGCTGCTGTTGCTTGAATTCATATCACCTAAGGTAGCTCACTGTTTAAGTTTAAATCTGGTCCGTTCGTTATATATTAGCACGGATGCTGTAATTCTAGATTGGCATGGCTGGCCCTAAACCCTAATATTTATGAATTTTTTATCCCCCCTGGTACCTGAGTGTGTATCCTCTGAGATATCTCAACTTTTGCGTGACCGATGTGTATGGTGCCTATTTGGGAATAGTGCAGGGGGCAGTATTATTTGTGCTTTCCAGGTACCTGAGGTGCAATAAGTAAATCTGGATCATTCTTTTAACCTGGCAAAAATCTAAAAACCCCTATTTCTTTCATAGGCACTTGATTGAGTTTGGCCTGGTTGAGATTAATTCGGGTTGTCGGTTTTCGTTGTACCCCTCCAATACCTGAATTTGTATCCTCTGCATTAACGGAACGTGCGTTAATAGATCTGGACCATCCGATTGAGATGTGCACTAATATTAAAGGGCCCCGTGTGTTATAGGCATGGACGGGATTGGCTCCGATCATGATCAGATGGCCGAGATGCATTAAACTCAAAAGATGCTCTTTTGAGTTAATGCAGAAGATGCGGACTCCCAATACCTGAGGGGACACACACTCAATTCTTATAATGCATTTGTTGTTTCTGGGCTCCAGAGAATATAGCTTGTTGAAATACCGAATAAATTTACTGAAGGCCACATTGATTACTTCTGATAACTATACTCCTTTTTCTTATCTTGCATATGTAGCCTTTATTTCAAAATGAATTAATTGTTAAATTGAATTTTCATTTTGATATTAATTCAATCCTTCTGAATTTCCTATTTGAGATTTTTTTAAGCTTTTGGTCCTAGTACCCTCTCCAAAAAAAGTTTTAACAGAAGTTCAGATTCAAAGAGAGTAGACAAATCCTCCGGAGTTTTCATTTTCATAAAAAAATATTTTTGTCTATAATGTTTCTATGCTGTCAAGTAATGTTTTTAGGGTTAATACCATACCAGTAGGGTTTGGTAAATATCAACTGTTATGGAACCAATTTGACTTCTTTTTTTGTTTTGCTTAATTAAATATTTCATTTTCTGTGATTGGGCTATATTGAAAAGAAAGGGTAAAATACAAGAACTATCTCCACATTTATATCAATTCTCATAGTCTTGCTAAGTAATAAAAGAGTGCATTTTCATACCTGGTTTGCTTCAAAATACACTGGAAAATTTGAATCTCCTGCACATTTGACCAAGTTAGCCTATAAATTTTGTTATTATCCTTTTCAACAATTTTGAATTTGTCTTCCGATATAAATCCTCATTGCAACTGAGTTTTGACATGGTCAAATGAGACACTCCACTGCAGGGCACCCACAAATCTCATGCAATTAGAAACTTGGTTAATGACAACTTGATCTGATCATGGTATAAACTTGATAGGCCTTAAGGAATTCTCTAGTGGGGAAGGTGGAGTGAAACATGGATTCTAATAAAGGCCTGGTTGAGCTGAGAAGCTTAGTTCCTCGCCCTTGGCTGCTTAATTGTAGTAGAGACTGAAGAAAATCCGTGTTCATTTGAGTGTTGGTATCCATATTGGAAACAGTTTAGGTGAGATGTAGTGCCATATGGGAAGGATGTGCCTGGTCTTGGGAACACTTAGGTTACTGCTTATGAGGAAAATTTGCCCATTTGCCCATTTGACCATGACCAGGGGCAGAATGGTATGTTAATTTAATATTTTTTATCATTTTATAAGTAGAGGAGTTTATCAGTGGAGAAATTCTGCTCAAAGTAGGGAGTCAAGCTGGATGCACTGTGCAAAATTCTCTTATAGGACATTAATGATTCAGTACTCAATATAACCAACCAAATTTTTGCAAAAAGTTAAAAAAAAAAAAAAGAATAGGGTCAAATTGACTCCCATTCTGCCCCATGGCCAGACTTAATTTCAGGGAGGAAAACAAATTGTGCTTTATGTTACTGCTGCTTAAATTGAATATATATAGCTCATGCTAGCTACCATTTCTTTTCCTCCAATTTTCGTTATCTGAAACTGTTTTTGAATCATTAGAAGTTTGTAGTTCTCTATAATGAAGAGCTCACGTTTTCATGTGGATATCATACCAGACTACCAGTATTATATTGCTGAGAGCAATGCTGAGAGCAAGACTATTTGATAGCTTGGCATTTGTCATATAAAGTATGGGTTTGGGTTTAATGACTCCAAAAAACAGTGCCTTGTTTTTTCCGAGGATAGTACCATCATATTTAGTTTGATTGTAATTCTGCTCTTGCAGCATAAATTTCATGGCATATATGCTGCCATTAGATATCTCTTTCTTAGTGTTCTTGACGAATTAATACAACCTTTTGATTCCAATTGTAATATACTTGATTTCTATTACATATCAGTCAAGGTTGGTTGCGATATTAACTGAGACATGAGAATGGTTTTTCACTGAGCTGTACTGACCTACTGGTGCAAACTGGTAACAAGCCAAGCCAATGTTGCTTTTCTTTTCAATTGTTCTATTTTGCTTTTAATTCTCATCTGTTAGTTCAAGCCAATGTTGCTATTTTCAATTGTTTGTCCTAGGCTCCAAGCAGCTACTATTGACCTGAGATCAACTTATATAAGGTGGTCAGTAGGAGGGTCAAACTGGGTCAAATATGGTTTGGGTTGTTTTGGGTTCGGGTCAATTTCAGGTTTGGTAGATCTAGTAAGATCATTTCTGGGTTTGGTTTACAGGTGGTTCGGATTAATTTGGGTTTCATCATTATCCCTTGTTTTCAGGTTTTTGGTGTCGGGTTGGATTCAGAAATCTCCAGATCTTGGGAAGCATTTACGTGCAAGTTTAACAGGTACTAAACTATGAATTAACAAGCTATTTTTGTTTCGTCTCCTGTCATGCCCTATATAAAGTCGCTGTATTAATTGCCTAACTTTTGCTGTATCGGAGTTTACATGGATGCATTAAGCCGTGTAGGCTTGTCGCTTTTCCTACTCTGAAGCAATCACCATATCTTTATGTTATGCTCTCACGTAAAACTAGTAAGCATCTGTAATTTGGATTAAATACAATCAGCTTCTTTCGAGTGGCCTACGTGACTATCGGCCTACGTGACTATGTCACATAAATTAGGAAACTATAACATAACGTGAGTATATGGCTTTCAAGGTCCTTGTTGATGTGATATGCATACTTATATTTAAGTTAATATGTTTTCAATTGGGTTTTTGATTGAATTTAGATACATGCAAGCAAGTTTCTTAATCCAAATCCAATGAGATTCCAGTTTACATAAAAAGTTTGACCAAGAGTTTGTATTAGTTAAGTTTTCATGTGTTCCAATTGAAGGGCTCTTAATAAATATGGGCACTCGCAAGCTTATAATAAGTAAAATTCGTTTGAAAATTCACCAAAACAGACTCAGATATGTGAGTCTTGTCATTCTTTTTTATTTTTGTGTGTGAAATTAGCAGGAACACGTATGAAAATTATTTTAATGCCGTTTTTTTTTTGTGGGTGAAAATAACTCAACGAAAGAAGCGTGATACAGAACAAAATTTCATAATATATTGGTGATATTGTAGTTATGAACCTTGTCCTTGTCCTATTGCTTTGTCATCATAGGGCAAAAGAAATGCAATCATCTTGATTCTTGATTAAGTTATCAATGTTCCGGATGACATTTTAATATATAACAAAAAAACATATTCCCATAATTATAACAATTTTCACATTAAATTTTAAATGTTTGACAACAATATTCACCTTTTCAAATATTTGACAAATCTACATCCATGATTATTTTCCTGTTCTCATAATAATCAGACTGCTAAAAAAATACATAGAAAACTAATTGGAGTACGGATCGAAGTAGACTAGGCATTTGAACACATGCATTCAAAAACATGGTCACAGTTCATACTGCACGTATGCACTTAAAACTGAATTATGAAGGAATAAATTCACTGTTCATTCGGAACTCATACGTTGAGATTGTCTGCATTCAGTTAGCTTCTTATACTCGAGAAAATTATTTTCAATATTGTTCAATTGTTTTAAATGCATAAATTTTAAAAATGATTTAGACTGGATTTTGAAAGAATAGATTAACACTTCATTGGGCAACCATCCGTTGTGTTGTCTGCATTCAGTTAGCTTCTTCTTATACTGAAAATTTCCTATCAATATTTGTTCAATTATTTAGATGCATAAATTTAATACGATTCATGAACATATGCGCTGAAAATTGAGCATATTATTGTCAAACATTTATAAATCCGAATAAACACTGGAAATTTCAATAATGAATAGTCAAACAAAACAGCTAAGTTTTAAAGAGTTAACCACAATTCTTTAATTTCCATGACAAGTTGGGAATCTTACGTACAATTATAGTGGAAAAAACATGGCATGTTGTGATCAAAATATCAAAAATATCAAGGGGTGATCATAGGATGCGAATGGCCATGCTACGTGAGTCATATCATGCCCAAACGTACTATGATCAGACGTGACTTGAGTGACCATTTGATTATAATTTAGGTTATTCAATATTCACTATTTAGTTATGATCTAATAGTTCTAATTACACGTAACTCGTGTGACCACGTGTCGCATGATGTGCCGTGCTGTGTCAAATTTTCTAAAGACGGTCATGGCACGCAAATAGTCATGACATAGGATACACGAATCATAACACATAATTGATATGTGCTATGTTGTTCTGTGACAAAACTAGCTTCACATTGTCATTTTTTCCACTCTACATACAATTATTTGAAATTTGAAACCAAATGAGCTGACGACATGGAAGATTTTGAGAACTAAACATGAACCGAAACAAACTGTTCTGAATCCAACTATAGCTAAAAAAATAGTCCTCCCTTGAAAGTAAACTGAAACCTTTTCTCAAAAAAAATAAAATAAAATAAAAATAAAAATAAATAAATAAATAAATAAATAAATAAATAATAATGTGAATACGAAAATGACCGCATAGAAGTCCCAACTTCGGATCGATTTTTAACTTGAATCCACCTGGTCTGAGTCCTAGTAATTCGCAGTCGCATCAAAGTGAGTCACTGCTCGGAATCCTTCTCTTTTTTTATTAAATCAAATTAAGCTATTAAGCAAAAATAGAGAAATTGAGATTTGTAGACGAGAATATAAAAAAATTAGTAATTTTTATATTAATGTGTAAAAATAATGCTATTAGAATTAGTAAAAATATTGTTTGGATATTATATGTGGAATAGTGAATAAGTGTAATTAAAAAAAATAGTGTTAATGTGGTGCTAATTAAGAAAAAGATAGATAAGTGAAGTCTCAAACAAATTGTCATCACATGAAAATGACAAAATTGACGTTAACTTTACCCACAAAAATAATTGATAAAAAGAGCAAAATAGTGAGAATAACACTATTCTAATAACAATTTTTTTTGTTTGAATTCTAGACCACTCAGAATAATAGTTAGAGTAGAACTAGGGTGTTTCTAAGTTCATCAAATCCCTTTGTGAACTCAACTCTAAAATCTATCTGATTGACTTCAAACTACAAATTCAAACAGTTAAAATTCTTCTACCTTACAACTTACAAATAATGCATTTACATGCAAAAAATTTAAAATTTAAAATTAAATTTGTATAGAATAAAGTGATAAAAAAACATCAAAAAAATGAATGCATTAAAATTAATTTATAATTTTCTAATTTTAACCCTATATTTTATACTAAATTAATTTGAAATTTGAAATTTTTTTTACTGTAGTTGCATCACTTATTAGAGTTTAGCCGTTTGAAATATAGATTTTACTATAGCTATTCCCTAGAGCAGCTCCGGCAAAACCAGCAATTACGATCGGAGCTAGCTACAGCAATGTCTACATTCCTCGCAAAAAAACTTTGTTTGTTTACCCCCTCTTCTTTCCACCGCCACCATCTAGCCCTTTTGCCTCCTCTTCTTCGCCTGTCATCTTCAACCCAACCCTCGGAACAGGAGGAGATTTCTTTCCTTGCTAAGTATCTCATCTCTTCCTTCGGCTTCTCCCTTGACCGAGCACTCAAATGGTCGACTGACGCGAACCTCACTTCAGTCAAATCCTCTGACCGGCCTGAGTCAGTGGTAAGATTCCTAAAAGAGACGGGTCTGTCTGATACCCAGGTCAAGGCTACTGTTTCGTTCTACCCGCCTCTTCTGGTTGCCAACGTGGATAAAAAACTGAAACCAAAGGTGCGTGAATTGATGGATGAGGGTTTCTCTGGAGAACTACTGGTTCAGTTGATCCGATACAACCCTGTAGCCCTTTTGTCCAAACACACTCTCTCCCGCCTCCTCTTCTGGAGAGATTTTGTTGGAAACAGCGACCAGGCTTTACTAAAGATCCTTTTGAGGAACGGATTGTTACTCCAATATGACCTTGATAAGTATGTTGCTCCAAGAATAAATTTATTTAAAGAATACGGATTGTCAAATCAAGATATTGTTCGGGTGCTTGGGATTGGCTACAGCATGAGCAGAAACCTAGATTCTCTGAGGCAGACCCTTGAGTTTATCGAGGGACTGGGAATTCCAAGAGGATCAGGTATGTTCTTCAGCGGATTTAAAGCGCTTTCTGGTTATACCAAAGATAAACTTAAAAGAAAGGTGGAGAACTTCAAGATGACCTGTGGATGGTCACAGAAAGAGTTGTGTTGTGCTTTCACCAAAGCCCCTCGTATATTGGCATCTTCTGAGAATAAGATAAAATCAAACATGGGTTTTCTTATCCGTGAGGCTAAGTTGGATGCCGCGAGCATAGCTTCTCAGCCTCTTTTACTTGTGCATAGCATAGAAAAAAAATTGGTCCCGAGGCATAATGTGCTGAGCATCTTGGCTGCAAAAGGCCTAAAGAAAAGATGTAGCCTTTCTACTGCATGTGGTATTTCAGAAAAGGTGTTCCTTGAGAAGTATCTAGAACCATACAAGAAGGAAGCTCCGGAGTTGGTGGAGGCTTACTTTGGTGCTTCCAGTCGGGACATATCTGTCTGACTGTTGTTCTTTGTCACTCAGGCAACTGTGTTTGTGGATCTTTTATTTTAATATCATTTTATTTGTTAATTTCGTTTTGGAAATTAATGCTGCTTTTAGCACTTCACCTAGTATTAGTTAGTGTAACCTCTGATCTTTCTTAATGGAAAAAGTTACAAACATTGGTTGTTAGTATTTGGCATTTTTTTTATTAGAAGCTAATTACCAGCAGCTAACCTATCTGGTTTTTGGAGAAGTTATAAACATTGGTTGTCAGTATTTGGCGTTTTTTATTAGAAGCTAATTGCCAGCAACTAACCTATCTGGTTTTTGACAAACTGTTATATTTCAATACCTTGTCACTCAGGCAACTGAGTTTGTGGATCTTTTATTTTAATATCATTTTATTTGTTAATTTCGTTTCAGAAATTAATGCTGCTTTTAGCACTTCACCTAGTATTAGTCTCAGAGTTAGTGTAACCTCCGATCTTTCTAATGGAAAAGTTACAAACATTGGTTGTCAGTATTTGGCGGTTTTTTGTTAGAAGCTAATTGCCAGCAACTAACCTATCAGGTTTTTGACAAACGTTTCATAATCTTAAAATGTGGGGTGTTGCAAGGATATGAAATGATGTGAACTCAGTGAAATATGCTGGTTATATTTTGCCTAATTTTTTATTAATATTCTGGCTGCGTTAGCTTTCATTTGCCTATTGTTAAGTTCCGTCATTCGGTGATGGTTAGTTTTTGCCCAGTTCATTATTTTGCTACTCTTCTCATTTCTATTGAAGCAGGAATTTTTTTTTTTTTTAAACGTGACCAATCACGTTTAACTATTTTTTTTTATAATTTAAGTTGGTTTATTCAAGATTTATCGTTCGATCAAGATCAAACAGTTCTAATTACATTTTTCGAATTGTTCTATTGAATCGAAATAAGAATATTAATCGTAAAAATATATCTTTTTTGTATTTTTTTAAGATAGATTTAAAATTTTTGTTTGCTTCGTTCTAACTGATTTTAGACTGAACCAAGCAATATATATTATGTCGTGATTTTGATTTTTTTTGTTTGGTTTGAACTTGAAGATGGATTTAAAAGTTTCGGCCATTTTGGTCTAACCAGTTTTAAAGTTTTTAAACCGATCCAACAGTTAAACTGGTTTTAAAAAGAAATCGAACCCACCCATTTAATCGAAATAAGATCACGGCACATGAGTCATGCCATGTCCAAATATGCCTAATTACATTTATCATATCTGGTCACGTTAACTATATTTTTGTTTTCATAATTTAGACTGCGGGTGTAAACGGTCGGATACGGATAGGATAGTGATCAAAACGTACCCTTATCCGTTATAATTTTTCGAATACGGATAGTGTGGGATACATGTATGAATCGGATATTAAACGGATACGGATACGAATACAAACATGAATATAATTCGGATAATTAAAAATAATTTTTTAATGTACATCCTAGTAAAGAATAATATCTAAATATAATTTTTTTTCATTCATAAATTAGATCTAATATTTTTCATAATAAATTTATTGATTACAAAACATATATCATATAATCAAAATATTAGTCACTAATTATGGCATAATGTTATATTGTTCATCATAATATTATTTAAGAAATCATTTATATGTATTTGCAATTTAAGGACATAAAGTACATTTGTTGTGAGTTTAGAGGTATAAACGGTCGGATACAAATAGTTACGAATAATTAAAAATCTTACCATATTCTTATCTGTTATAATTTTTCGGATACGGATATGGATATAGATAGTTCGAATATGGATACGATTGGATAATTTAAGTAATTTTCCGAATTCGGATCCGGACGAAATCAGATAATATCCGATCTGTTTACACCCCTAATTTAGGTTATTTTATTCAAGATTTACCACTTGATCAAGATCTAACAGTCCTAATTACCCGTGACTCACGTAACTACGTGCCGTACCTACCGTAACTAGATCTTTCACGTGATGTACCTTGATGTGTCAAATTATCAAAAAGATAGTCAAAATACAAATGATCATGGTATGAGACACGCGAATCACGACACGCAACCGACACGTGTGCTGTGCCATTTCCATGTCAGAACCAGCTTTCCCGTGTCATTTTTCCCACTCTATTCCTGTATATTATTTACTGGCTCTGTTCACCAAGTACTTAAAAATCATTTGGGTACCACGAATTGGTACCTGTACAAAGCACTGACAGTCATTGTCCTTCCACATTTTTTCGAATTGACAAGAAATTCAACCGGTAACTCAGCTCATGTACGGCTATTAAGGAGCACTAATAGGGGCATTCTCGGCAATTTAATACATAAGTAAATCAAGTAGATGAACAATAACACAATCACTTTGATCAAGCTAATTATGAAAACAACTAGCTTACTTGCTAAATATAGTATTTTTTTAAGTCCATCCAACAAAATTAAATCATCCTCATCAATCTCTACTCTGTCAACCAAAGAACCGAAAACCAAGAGAAAAAGAGCAACCTGAACCATCTATCTAAAATTATCACAATTAAAATTCACATTGACACGCACTTTCTGCAGCTCTAGCTCATCTTTTCTTATTATATGTTTCTTCATTTGTTTGCTTGCTTACAAAAATAATTTACTCAGAATTTTGCTCAATATTTTGATAGGTCTTGCTGCCTTCCGGTGATTCTCTGGTAGCATTAACAACTGTCACAAAGCTCAGCATTTTATTTAGTGCACTCAAATAAGCTCTGACACTTGAAACCACAATGTCCATTGCCGCACCACTCCCACTGAAAAATAAACAAAAGGAAATGAAGTTGCAAAATATTTCAAAATGAAATATACAACTGGAACATTGACTTCTGATATATTAGCTGAAAATCATCTTTTCATGAATCATTATTCATACATGAATTAAATTAAGGACTAGCAAGGCAAAAGAGACTCCTGCATCTCAAGGTTTGGTGCAATGCCAGATTGGGTTAGCATTTTCTATTAAAACAGTAAAGGAACATATCCAAGTAGCAGACAACCCAACTTATTATCCTATTGGGTCAGGTCATACTAGAAAGATTTCTTTAGTAAAAGAAGACTTCGCTAGCAGGGCCAAATTAGACCAGCCAGCTTGACTGACCACTCAGGCATGCCAGCGGGGTTAAGAAACCCTGATAAAGACCCACTGCAGTAAACCATATCAGGTTGTCAGGCTGAGTCAACAAGTGCCAACCCTCTGAATTCAGTTGATGTAAATTTACCGCAAATTTAAGTCTGTATAAAACAACTGAACTTTTATGTTTCATTTTCCTTGTTGCAAGTCAGCTAGTCAAAAGGTAAAATTGGAAGCGTCAGCATAATTATGATCAATGTTTTTGAATTTATCATTTGGAACCTCAAATCTTAACTGTAGAATGGTCAGATAACAACACAAACATCAGCTAGGAATAAGTCCAAAGAATTAACAATTCAAACAATTGCTTTCGATGCTTCAACCTTTGACATCACAATGTAGAAGAGCATATATAAAATATAAATAAACAAAGACTCCCATTTTATTTTCAGAAAAAATAAATATATAATATACTGAACGTCAGAATGACCTATTTACCCATAATTATAAGTGCAATTTCAGCAATCTAGTTCAAAGTTAATAATTTCTAATTCCGTCCCCTTGTCTCATATGCCTAAATTGTAACTATTTTGGCAGACTAATAGAGTAGAATGGTTTTTGAGTAGTGGAAGAAAAAATTTGGCCCACACAGGTACCGTGAAAACTAAGTAGAAATATTTCTTTGGATATCTTGTTCATCTGCGAGCTATCAATATTTTGCATTTTTTTTACAAGTACATAAAAAAGTGGGAGTGTTTTGAAAACAAATCATCAATAAATAGGAAATTGGACCTGAAAGTGCGATCGAAGGTCACTCCATGTAACGTATGATTAGCGGTGATGCTCGAGTCTCCACCAATTACCACACGGGTGGTTGCAATTGCATCAATGTCTTGTGTAACCGAGCTCATACTGTATTCTCTCAACACAGTCGGGACCTAAATATAACAATCACACAAGCATAATATAAAATATGATGGTTTGACAATTAATGAACATGAACAAGAACAAAACAAAAAAGAGAATAATTGAAGTGCTCTTGCATATATAGGTCAAAAATCACAGTCTAGTACAGCCACATAACAGAAAATACCTGACAGTATGGTACCAGTAACAAAATTTGGCCAGAACTTCTGCTCCTAATTTGTTTTATTGCATTGCCTTCAGACCTTATTATTATCTACGTCATATTGGGATTGGGATTGTTGAGGTTGCACAGAAATCTCACTCAACCACTTAACCTGACAGGTAGGTCCATAATGTTCGACATGGTTGGGCCAACCCTTGGAGTCGGCGCAAAAATTTGCCAAACATGGTCACCCAAATCAGATCTTCTATTCTCAGTTTAACCAGAACTTAAAGAGAACAGGTCAATTAGCCTTCACCCAAGACAATAAAATCACACAATGCACAAGTGGTCTGGCTAGTTCGGTGAGCTACCGTTCTTTAATTAGTGGAATAAACTCATATACTTAATATAAGAAAAGTAACCTGGACAATGCTATCAATGGCCTTGTAAGCAGCATCAACAGGTCCTGTACCTACAGAGCATGCTATTTTTTCCTCTCCATCTAATGCTATTAATTTTACTGTAGCTGTAGAGAGGCCAAGGGTCCCACATGTAACCTGAAAAAAAAAAAAAGGCTCCTTTGCATATTTCTCAAGAAGCAAGAACTGCATTGCTCTCCAATTAAGCTAAACAAAACTGCAATTTGCATGTCCTGAAAAGTAGTACCTGTAATTCACCAAGGGACCAAATAACTTTAGGTTGAAATATCTCATCTGAGAGAAGGGCTTCTATGTCCTCATCAGTTACTCGCTGCAACCATAATGAAAGATAATTCACATCACATAACAAGTACAAAATTTGCCTAGAAATTCAAATAAACAATTATAAACTGCAGCTCACCTTTTTCTTCTCAGCGACCTCCTTGTAGCGCTTGAAGAAGTCTTCAAATTCCTTCTCACTGATGTCATAACCAAGCTGAATATAACAGTTGAATTAAGACACTTTATTGGGCATCCATCATAGAAGACTTGCGCAATGAAAGATAGGCAAGATATACATTACCTCAATTAGCCTATTCTTCACAGCATGGCGACCGCTGGAAAATTGAAGACCAAATATTAGTTATCTTACCATGAAGCTTTGCTTAATATTACATGATTGGGTTAAGTAGCCCCAAAAGGAAAAAAAAACAAAGGAAATATTATCTTACCTTAATTTTCCTAAAACAATACCAAACTCATTAGAGCGGACTAAACCAATATCTTCAGGGGATATAATTTCATAAGTTCCCTTGTATTTAAGCATCCCATCCTGTATAAAAATAAAAACAATTGATGCAAAAGCCTCAAAATATGATAAACTAAAAATTGCACGTTACCTCATATGCAAGAAAATCTCACAGGTATTAACTTGGGACCACAAATTAAGAATAAAAAATTGACTTCTTCTATCAAGCAAATTAGGCCAATTAATGCACTTTAGAGTCTTGTGATTGAAAAGAAAAGAGCAGAAAAGGAGCTTTTTACCTGATGAATACCACTTTCATGGGCAAATGCATTAGCTCCTACAATAGCTTTGTGGGGTTGTACAATTAATCCACTATGTTCTTGTACCTGCACGTATTTTGGATGTTAACACAAGAAACCCAGGTACACATGGAGAAGCAGACAAAGGAAAAATGCAGTACTTAGTAATAGTTTCATATAATTATACCATCTTGCTGCTCATCATGATCTGCTGAGTGTTAATTCCAGTATAAACCCCTCCCATTTGATTCTGACGACACTTTATTGTAAGGACCACCTAAAAGTCGAGGACATTGAAAACAAAAAAAGTTGAGTACAGGTGAAATCAAAATAAGCTATAGAGTATGGGAACCATAGCACACTGCACTAGAGATGCAATGGTACTATTGTTAATCAACACCCTAAGAGTGGTAAGATACCAAAATAGAGGGCCAGAAAGAAAGAATAATTCAAATAAAAATGCTTTTACCTCCTCCAGAGAAGCATTCCCAGCTCTTTCTCCTATTCCATTGATAGTCACTTCTACTTGGCGGGCACCAGCAGACACCCCCTAAATTAAATTTAAAACAAATGTAAAGTTTTCCATATATATATTTTTTTTGTAATTATACTTGAAATTCTTCAATAAGTTATTAAATGCTTGTACCCCAAGTGTATTGGCAGTTGCAAGACCAAGGTCATTCTGACAGTGCGTAGATATAATGACGTTCTCTATTCCTTTAGTATTCTTTTTAATGTCTGCAATTAGATTGGCGAATTCACCAGGAAGATTATAACCAACTGTATCAGGAATGTTGAGTGTGGTTGCACCGGCCTTTATTACCTCCTCGAGAATAAGGTACAAAAACTCACGATCGGACCTGCATTAGGCTTTGTTAATTCAACTTAATTTCTGGGCAATTTAAAACGAGAAATGATTTCACGAAGTAAATACGATAAGATATCTGATATTTGAAAAAAAAAAGCTTTTACAGAAAAATGAATTTCCTACTTTGAAAAGAAAAATTCAGCATAGTTACTAATAAGAAGATATCATAACTAGATAAGATCATTCATGCTTAGAAACACTGCATTAAAGTAATTTGAATGAAAGGCTTAATTAAGCATTCTGAAAAATAATCTTGTCAGTTTCTCATAGTAACCACATGTATGAAGCGATAAGAAACTAAGAGGGCAATGTTTAGTGTTCTGTATTAAGAATAAAAAGGATTTTAATAGTAATAGCTGCAACTACGTACCAACTTTTGATTAAAATTAACTAAAACAGGATGGTACAGAAGTTTTTGAAGCTAGTGGAAACCAACATGCAAATCACGGAATTAGATGGATCTCATTGAGGATGTTTAGCAATTCTCTTAAAAAGATAATGAAACTTTAGTCAAATAAAGACACATTTCCAATAACAAAAGTTGAAGTGTTTCTTGCAAAATAGAACAAAAAGAAAAAAAAAACTACCTTTGACTTGCTTACGACTAAAATTTTTGGGATGATATCAGATAACACCAACAGTCAGGAATGCAGTAGTAAAAAATATATGCTGACGAATTTCAGCAACTCATGTTTTGGCCTAGTAAACAGCCTTCTTTATGTGTGCATTGACTAAAACCAAGATGGTATAGGTGTTTTGACTATAAACTAACTATGAGGCAGTTTTGTTCAGTTATGCAAAAATGTCGGGTAAAAACTAGAGCTCTTTGCTCGACTTGACCTTGATTTATACAATAAGAGAGAACCCAGATAACACAGCGTAATGTAACAAAATGTAAATACAAATATGCTATATTTTGTGTTTGACAGAAAACCCAAAAAGTACTCCTATCAATTGTAATTACCTGCCGGCATCTTCTGGGCTGAACTCAACGTCAGGGCAGCCCAAACTGCGTGCATACGCAACCATCTCTCTGGCAATTGCTACCACCTCCTCCTTTGTCTTGCGCAGCTTGTGCTGCATGTGGATCTCACTGGTAGCAATAAAAGTGTGAATCCTAGGCTTTTTGGCATGCTTTACAGCCTCCCAGGCAGCATCTATGTCTCGCTTGTTGCACCGGGAAAGTCCACAAATGACGGGAATGTGGCCGTCATCTCCCACTGGGCTATTACCTGTTGCATACCAAAATTTCATGTATTTATTGCTTATTCAAAAACATTCTTCTTTTCAACAAAGAAATAAGGTTAAATAAAAAAAGGCATATGGTACTGATAGAATAACGAAGTTCAATGATTATACAAAATGACGAACAAAGAGGTCATGCAGGTACATGATACTCCTATATTTAATAGTTCTACATTTATTTTTTAATTCTCCTGACTTGCACAAGTTCTATTATACTGGATGGGACATAACTGTTCTATTATACTGGATGGGACATAACTGTTGTGGCTCGGTATGCAACTAGCAAATACAGTATACCAGATAATAGTCTCATATTTTGGCATAGTTCTAGTCAGATTCAGTACCATAAATTACAACACAAACCAGTGTATACCAAATGTAACAGCTTTTACTGCTTGTTTTGGCAGGCATTTCCTCATTTTCATTCCAAAGAGTTTATTCCCAACTAGGTTTCTATCCATGATTCAATTACTTATTGGATGGATTCCATGCTCAATAAAGTAACCCCATTCTTCTTTTGTTCACTTTCTCCCTCTATAATTCCTCTGTTTCTAATATAACTAATGCAGATAAATTATATTTATTTGATTTACAACTCCCCATTGGGTATTTGGGTCACATTTCCAATTAAGACATTGTACTACCAACATCAATAGCAATTGACCGAACTGCATCTAGATCATCAGGTGAAGAAGCTGGGAACCCGGCCTCAATTATGTCAACCCCCAGTCTCGAAAGCTGCCGCGCAATAACCAATTTCTCAGCGCTGGTCATGGTGGCACCAGGAGACTGTTCACCATCTCGCAAGGTCGTGTCAAACACTCGCACATAGTTCGGGTCGGGTATGTGGTTGGGTATGTACTCGGGTCGGGGGTGTGGTAAGGAAGAACAGATTATTGATCTGGAGTGGGGTTTGACTGGACTGGCGGTGGAGAGAGAGAAGCCGAGAGGCTTCAGGGCTGGTTTTCTAGCGGGGTTGAAAGAGAAAGAGGTGGAGAGGTGGTGCCAGTGAGAGGTAGTGGGGTTGATGGAGAAGGGTTTAGGCGAGGAGAGAATGATGGAGGAAGCCATGGTAGAGAGAGAGAGATGGGGCTTAGCCGTTTAGGATTTCTCGTCTTCTATTTTGTGGCGGCGCGTGAGCGGAGTATTCATCGGACAGTGTTCCGGTTGAACATGGTTTACCACATCAGAACGGGTGATATATTCAAAAGGTAGCCCCCATAGGCCATAGCAGTCGAACAGAAAGGTCTAGAAAACTGACAAGTTTTTGTGCGGTGGTGCACCGAGAGTAATGATTTTCAAGAGCAGACGTGGAGGCCACGATCACGGATGATATCGGGAAAAAAAGTTGCTGCTTGTTGTGATGAGTGATGACAGGGAATTACATCCCCCGCGGAGTTTTTATCTGCGGAGCTTTTAATCTGGTCCGTTCGTTTTGATCAGACTGATAGAAAAAGATTTTGGCACGACTCTCAAAGCAAAATTAATACTGTCCCCTCCATCATCCGAGCACTCATTGGCTGAAATTAAATCTGGACCGTCCGATCAGCTCCGCAGGTTAAAAACTCTGCAGAGGATACTGATCCGTGATGACAGTCATTATAAATTTATAATCGAATGTGTTTCGGAGGGATTATTCACCATGGGAGAAACTTTGGGCAAAGAAAGTTAGGGATAAATATGGTAAATTAAAAATTTAAGGAGTAAATAAAAAATATGAAAAAAATTTAAGGGTATGTAAAAATTAACTCTAAGATTTAATTATCATTCGACTTTTAAATTATGCCGAATTAATATTATACTTATCTAATTTATAAAAAAAAAAAAGATATATATAATTTTATTTTTAAAAATTTAACAATCATTGTGTTTTTGTTTTGTTAAGTTAAGAAATATGTTTTCTTTTGTTGATGCCTGAGAGAAGTAATAGGTAAAATGGAATAAATAGATGTAACAGGCAGGTCGGACTGCTCATGAGTCGAGTTGAGTCTAAGTTAAGAGCAACTTGGATTCAATTTGTGAATTCGTAAATCGAGTTGAGTACGAATTGTTAATTCAGTTTCGAGACAGAAACTCCAACTTGGATTTAACTCAATTCAACTCAAGTCAACTTGAGTTGACTCATGACTCGTAGATAGTACATAGTTTATCAAATTAAAAATTATCTAAACAAAATCTAACAAATTAAGTAATACATAGTTTATCAAAATAATACACAATTTAAAACTTTAATGAAGCAGTGGTAAATACATAATTAAATAGTACAAAGTTTATCAAATTACTAAATAGTATCAAGTCTAACAAAACATTACATAGTTTATCAAGTTAATGAGTCAATCGAGTTGATTCCGAGCCGAGTTAGAGGCAACTTGGATTCAACTCGTGAGATAACTAAGTCAATGAACTCGAGTCAGTTTCAACACGAGTTGTTGGTGAGTTAAATCCGAATTGATTCCGAACGAGTTATGAGTCACGAGTTTTTTGTTGCACCCCTCTAAGGAAGGAGTGATTTTGCTTGTATTATTAAGTAATAAGTACTGTAAAGATTTTGATACAAGTTGTTTGATATCCTACTCTTAAAACTCATTTAGTAATTTTAATAAGAAATCGGTAAAATGTATCGACTTTTATAAAATTAAAATATTAATGTTAAATATCCATTAAAAAAAGGTTCCACCACTATATTGATCATGCATGCGTCTTATTAAAAAAAAAAAAAATCCAAATTACTATGAATTGTCTGCACTAAAATGCAAGGTAACTCGTGGAATGGCTATCATTTACGATACAAAAACAATAAACAGTTTTTCCCATGACTAAGATATTGTTCTTTGGCCACTGTCAAGAGTTAAAATAAAAAAATATATATTGTTCTTTTGTATGTAGAGACAGATTTAAGTAGAAGGGATGGGATTAACTGACCTTTATTTTTAGAGTAAAATGTTATATATAGAGGTTGGCTAATATCAAATCTATTATTCCTGAGGTCTCGTGCAACTAAATTATTTTTCAATTTTCAAAGTAGAAAATGTCGATCCAAACCGTTAGATGTGATATTTATATTAAAATATGCTTGGAGACCAAATTTTATATTTTGTTGAATTTTTTTACTATTTATTAAGCCACTTTGAAAATCGTTAATCCAACGGTGACTTATGTTTTTAATTTTTGGTTAAGCCATCGTTAAATCAGTAATTTTTAAAGTAACCTAATAAATAGTAAAAAAAATCAGAAAAAATATAAAATTTGGTCTCCAATCATATTTTAATATAGAGATCACATATCTAACAGTTTGGATCGATATTTTGGACTTTGAAAATTGAAAAATGACTTAGTTGCACGGACCTCAGGAACAATCGATTTGATATTAGCCAACCTCTCTATATATATTAAGACTGACTCATATTTTTCGTATGAAAATTTTATATGATTGATTTCATATGTATTTGACTATCGTAGTATGAATTAGATTGACCACTTTAACAACTGTTATATATATAAATCTGACATGTAAAGTGTACTCTGTATTTTATAGACATATCTATATGCATAAAAATAATTAAATTTGATACGTATTTCACGGTTCATCAAAATGACATAAAATTTATATCGATGGAACGTTAAGTAATTTTGAAATTACGTGAAGGAATGTCTATTTTTTATTTTAAAATTATTTTAGGTTGATTAAATAACGTTGTTTAGCTGTCATTATCAAGAATTTCTAATTCTTAATTAAAATGTATTAGATTCGAATTTATTTAATACGCATACAACCAGAAACATTCCAGTGAGGTCATGGCGCTGACGTCTGGGCCTAGATATTGATATTGCTATTGAACAATTTTCTTTATTTTGTTTTAAAATAAAAGTGGTAACCCACCTATTAATTGAACAATTGAAACATATAAATTACAGCATCTTTACGAATAATATTTTCTTTATTTTATTTTCCTTATGAACAATTTTTCTTTATTTTATTTAACCATAAAATTTACATGATTATGTGGAGCAGAATTGGAGTGTTTTTAAGTTCACCAAATCTCTTTGTGAACTCAACTCTAAAACTTATCAAATTTGCTTCAAACAATGAATCCGAAACGTTAAAATCCATCTACCTTACGAATAACATGTCTATTTTCGAAAATTTTAAACTTTCAAATTATTTTAGTATAAAGTTAAGTGGTCAAAATTAGAAGATTTATAAATTAATTTTTCAAACATCTTTTAACCACTTGAGTCTATATAAAATTAATTCCAATTATTTATTATTATTATTATTTTTTTTTTTTGCATATAGACACACTACTCGTAAGATAGATGAGTTTCAATATTTCGGATTCGTCTTTAATTTGAAGTCAATATATCCAATGGACTTTAAAGTTGAATTTACAAATAAGAGATTTAGTAAGCTTAATTAAGAACACTCTAGCTCTACTCTGATTATGTGATTCTTTTTCTTTTTCAACTTTTCTTTTCATTTTGTGTACTACTGCAATCTCGGATCCAATTGAGACAATAAAGTTACATAGGAAAGAAAAGTAAATCAATAAAAACACAACGAACAATTGAAACATATGCAATTTAATTTCTGCATATATATATTTACGGTTTAATTTCTTGTTAACCAGATTTTACATGATTAAATTTTATACATCTTTTCTTTTCATTGCGCGTGCTATTACAATCTCAAGTTCAATTGAGACAATATGCTTACAGAGGAAAGAACCAAACAAAACAAAAATTCAAAAACGATGCACCGCAAGAAATGGCAGAATAACCGAACCAACCCATAACTTGCCATCTCTCTCATAAATTTCACTAACATGCTTGAGCTTCTTTCCGGCACCACCTCGCAAAACTTCGACAATCTCACCTTCTTCGGTTAATCTCACGGCTAATGCCGGTCTACCAATGCTGCTCATGGCAGATGAAACTGCTAGGATTGTACCCGACGGCATTTTGAGTAGTTGCTCCCTTACCCAGGGAAAAGAGAGGGCCCACTTTGTCAGAGTTGTTCTCCTCGAATGCAGACCTATCCAGAACCCGCCTCTCGGGCTTCTCTTGATGTTATCGGGATAACTGGAGAGTTCGGTAATTACTTCAACTGTTTTGGCCTTCGGTCCTTGAAGCCAATATTTCGAAATGTTACAAGTGCTGGTCTCGACGAAGATAAGGTATGAGCCGTCTTGGCTTAACATCAGCCCATTTAGGAAGGATAAGTTATCGAGTAAGATCTCGATCTCGTTGGTTCTTGGATCATACTTCATCAACCTGCCAGTACGATCGCCGGAGATAATTGTTGACATATATTCCCTACATGTCAAGAATGATATGGAGAAATGATAAAATTAATTAATTGTGAGGTAAAACAATAAGTCTCTCTCTTTTTCTTTTTTACTTTGTGCATCAGATCAAGCAAGATAAAGTGAGAAGCTACAAATCTTGCAAGCTATTTATGTCCTTTTGTATAAGAGTGCAATTATTTTATGATATTTATTTTCATTATATTTTGTAAATTTAATTAATAACACCTTTTCATTCTCAAGTACTTGTGATAAACATTTAACTATTTTTTTAGATAACAAAAGTGTAGGTTCAAATTTACATTTTTTAGAACCATTTAACTATTTTTTTAGATAGGTAGAAAATCACTTTATCTAAAAATTCTAGAAGTAGTGATTTAATACCTTCTAAAAAAATAGTAAAAAAAAAAATAGTCTATCAGTACATATATTTTTTTAATGAAGATCATATTTAACGGTTCAGATCAACTATTTGAATTTTAAAATTAAAAATATAGACTCATAGTATGAACCATAGCCTCAACATGACAACAATACCATATTTTACATTTATTATAGATTTTTACATTGAAATATCACAACTGACAAGTATACAATCTACATACCTTCTTTGGTACCGTGTACTGGTATCTGTGAAATAGACAATACCACTGTCTTCATCAATTTCGACACTGTTGGTGAACCGGAGAGGAACACCTCCTGCTTCTGTTGCAACTACGGTTGCAATTGTTTCGCCTGGACGAACCACCATGAGTCCATGATATGCATCAGCAATGTACAAATCTCCAGTTTTCTCATTGAACTTCAAGCCCAGGGGCCGACCGCACTCGTGCTCCCGGTTTGGGTCTTGCGAGCCCCTGCACTTCTCCAAACTGCATATGCAAGAACATTATGAGAAATTACATTTGCGTTTCCGAAATTTTTATTAATTAATATCCAGAAAAAATATTAAATTTAAAAATCTACATTCTGTTTAATAAGATTTCGAGAACTGTTCAAACTGCAGATCTTTTTTCCAGTTTTAAGCTGAATTACTGCAGATTTATTCCCAGTGGTAGGAATTCCGAAATGATTATTACCATCACAACTTTGTAATTTTTTTTTTTGAAAAAATAAGCCTTGTTAACTCCGATATTTATTTATTTTTAATGTTTCTTGAAGAAATTGAACCTTTGTCCCTCTGTAACAAGCCGAGATCCATCAGACAATTGTTCTGCCTTGCTTTCAATTGCTTAAAAATTTCCCATTTCTTTCATTGTGTGAATTGCGCATGCTGGATTCTGTAACTTTGTTGCAATTAAAATAGAGTTTTGCATGATAGAAGAAAATATATGTTGTCGACTGGGGGTCATAAATGATACAACGATTTGATTTGAGATATTTGGTCGTATATATATATATATAGGTTTTTATGTCCTTACTCTCCTAAATAACAGGAAACGTCACCTCAGTATTTAAAAAATTAGTTGAAGTAAATGCTCGCGCGTTTATTAATTAAGTTAATTACTAAAGAAAATGAAAGGTGTCCGTCCAAAACAAAATACAAAAAAAAATAGATTAAAGAAATATAGTATATATATTGGTACTAATACGGGGATTCATGAGAGATATATATTATATATAGAAGCTTTAATTGCTAGCTCAAAACGCTAGACATGGCTCGCTTTTATTCAACTTTTCAAGTACGTGATGTCCCTACAATCTAATAAGTTTAATGCATTGCATGTCTTTTGTTCCTATGGAATGTCTTTCCCCAAAAATAATTTTTAGATATAACTCAATTGTCTCAACTATATGATCGAGTACCTAGTGGCGAATAAAAAAACCATCATGTTCATATAAAGTTACAACTAATTAACATGAACCTAACGCTATCTACCAAGCTTTCAAAAAAAAAAAAAAACATGAACCTAACGCTGACAAAAATTAATATTATTTGAAAGGTACAAATTAAAATAGAAATCATAAATTGGGGCTTGACCCTTATTCTTTCTTTATTTTTTCTAAAAAAAAAAAAGGAAGTACGCAAATATCTTATAGCATGACGAAAACAGCAATATCACTTTCGTTTAATATATAAACATCACCTTTTTTTTTTCGATGAAAGCAATGATCAAACTAGCAGAGCAACCAATGGAATAAATTAAGAACTATTTTATATATAACCTTCAAAACTTATGAAATTACGTATTCCCCCTTCTAAAATTCCTAATATCATATTTACCCTTCTTAGTTTGAAAAACCCACAAAATTATCCAATTTATTTCCTTTTCAATTAAAACTCATTTAAATTTAAAAAAAATCACATTTTATATCCTTTATGAAAAAAAAATATGTAGAGAAATGAATAATTTGCCTTCATATATCAGTTAGTAACAAGACTGAAAAGCTGTTTTACATGTTAAACAATTTTATTTTTAAATAAAGATAAAAAGAGAACACTATAAATTTAATATGAGTTTTTATATAAAACACAATAAATTGGATAATTTTTTGAGTTTTTAGAATTTAGAAGGATATATATAATATTATAAATTTTAGAGGGTAAAAACAAAGTTGCAAGATTTTTGAAGGATATATATGAAGTTTCCCCACTTAATTAAGCGAATGCAACAAAATTAATTATTGCTCGCTTTCATAAAGAACTACTTCCTACCAAGTACCTACTTCCTTGGAAGAAAGATAGCACTAGAAAAGAATTGATCACACCCTGGCAACAACATATACAGTAAAAAACAGATTCAATTAATTACTTGATATATACGCCTACTAAACTTGAGAAAAATTTCTGTTGAATTACGATAAATTATAATTTTGTGGCATAAAATATTTGTTTGCCGTAATTAATTATTAATATAGCATAAATAAGATATTACTATACCACGTTAATTATGCTAATGATAATTACGATAATAATCAAATTTAATTACTGAATTCATAAATTTAAATCCCATCCATCTTTTAGCATTACTATGAAACATGAATATAAGGATGCATATATATATATATATATATATATGCCACATAGGCATATCCATTGTTAATAGTAAGGAACCTAGCTAGCTATTTCTCAATATATAGGCTTGAAGCTCTGCATGTAATAATTAATTAATATGCAATCAATCCAGAAACATGCCTACTTGAAGTTCAGCCTGACCCAAGGTCTAAGAAGCTATAGGAGAATAATTTTCTTTTAAAAAAAGACTCAAGGAAAAAAAAAATAGAGAAGAAAGAAATTAAGAGAGAGTCTAACAATTCCGGTGGAGACGTCGAAGCGTACTCGATCCAACGGTGCTCCTTCTCGTCCCACTTCAAGATCCTTCCATCAGAGACGCCCGTGTAAGGCCCGCCACCAAGCGAATCAAACACTATACTCTCCGGCCCGACCGCACCATCGAGTGATATAATCTCCATGTCTCCATCCTTCGCCGCAATCACCGTCGAATTATCATCCTTAGCAATTACAGATAAGATAAAACCAGCTATGGCTACCGCAGCAGCGGTGGCCAGTACAATCTTATTGGGTATCATGGAGGAGATCAATATGGCAGTCCTTCCAATGAACCTTCTTTAAAAATCTCTGGTGGTTGATCTGTTTCTATTTCTGTTTATTTGTAGATATGTGTGCCGTTATCTTCTGGGGACCTATGAACAAAGATTAATTGTAAGGGGGGGGGGGGGGGGGGGGGCGGCGTTTTTGAGGTTGTGTTTCGGAGCGTTTTCTGATTTACTGAATAATTTTTATTAGTTATTTTATGAAGAGGTTGGAACGAATTTGGTTTTATTCTGAGAACTACTGTTGAGGTGGGCACCAAATATATCAAGCTATATTCGTAAGTTGGAACCAATTTAAAAAGAGGATGAGAATTGGAAAGCAAAAATCACCAAAGTAGTAAAAAAATATTGGTGTGAGCATATGATCTCGAAATGAAAAGAGATCATCAGATTGATTAAAAGATAAATTTGATTTTTCGAATATTTCACAATAATATAATATTATTGATATAAAAAGTTTAACCCTATGCACTTTGTAAATTTATCCATATTCACAAGTCATACCTAAATCATGCGACATACGACTAAAAAATGACGAAAAAGATTTTTGAAGTGCAGAAATAAGCAGACTGAACAATATGCATTGATGACCGCATATGGTACTCAGCGCCTTAATTTATAAATTGAAAATCATGATCAATAGTTTCAAACTTGGAGAATCCTTGTTGATATTAAATAGTTGGATGGGTTGGTCTCAAATTTTTACTAAAAATAAAATAAAATGGGGAGAGAAAAATTTTTATCAACTTTTCGAGTTCGTCTTATAATATAATGAAGAGTTTAAAAGCTATTAAAAAATAAATACATAAAAATAATTAATTCTTTAACGTTTCGGTCTTGTAGGAAGCAAGTTTGATTAATTTAAAATTATAACATTAATGTTTGCCTTGTAAAGTAATTTAAAATTATAACATTAAATTTTCGCATATTGATTCGATGAAAGTTCTTGTTCTAAAAAAAAAAAACTTCAACAATGAGAATTAATTGTCCAGTGAATATTTGTTTCTTTCTGTTATATTTGGTTATATTCTAGCTGGTGCATTAGGCCAGCCAATTGGAAATACATATAATTTTTTTCGCTCAATTGGAGACGACATAAGTCTTTTTTTTTTTTTTTTGAAAGCCAGGTAGTGACTACCAGGAGTACAGGAAATAAATGTGTTTACAACCACTGATCTCTAAAACTACAAATTTCTATCCTTTGTCTGATACTTCACTCTCCTCCCCGATGCACAATACGCCTACAGCAATGTAACCATAAATCTGCCTCCTCATTTACCTCCTGTGCCAACAACCATGGCGGTTTTCGTTGCTGTCGGAAAATGCGTGCATTCCTCTGCCTCCAAATGCCCCACAAGACCGCCATTACCCTTGTTGACCAAACCCGTTTTGGCCCCCGTCTGAGCTGCCTATAACGTGTCCAGGATGTCTCCCAAGTGGAGCCAACAGTATCAGATTCTTGAAGCAAACCACCTGTGAGTGCCCATACCTGCTTTGCATATGTGCATTGAAAAAATAGATGCCATCCCGTTTCCAGCTGACAGTCGGAGCACATGACACAGCCGGTATCACACTCCAAACCGCGATGAAGCATCATATCATGTGTTAGAATTCTCTCGTGTAGTAGTAAGCAGGTAAAGAATTTCACCTTACTTGGAGCGTAACTGCGCCAAAGACCAAAATACTGCCATTTCTCCCTACCTCCTGTTAACAACACCTGGTATACAGAAGCTGATGAGTAAGATCCAGTAGAGTTCCAATTCCAGCACAACACATCCGGATCCATACTCAAAGCCGGTATATCATTCATAGGATGTGATAAAATGATTGGCCAGCGGGTTAGCATCTCTTTGAGTGACGCCACCTGATGGGTAGGCTTGGGCTTCCTGTCAGTAAGAGATCTCACAGGTGGGACGCCCCAGGAGTCATACCAGTAGGATACTGAGACTCCGTCTCCCACTTTCCAAATAGCACTCCAATGAAACACGGGTTTAATGCGCACTAATTGGTTCCAAAAAAAGGATCCGGTTGCCATCCAGATCTTAGGACCTGATTGATTATGCAAGCCTCGTAAGCAATTAATAGTGACCGACCACAAATTATGCTCATTGGAATACACCTTCCACCACCATCTCAGTAACAGTGACGTATTTCGAACGGACAAATTCGGTATCCCTAGTCCACCATATTCTTTCGGCATGCAGCACATATCCCAATTGAGTAAATGAATACCTCTACCTTGACCCTCCAATTTTGCCCATAGGAAGTTCCTACACATTTGCTCAATTCGTGCCAGAACCCACTTAGGCATGGAGAAGGATGTCATTAAATAGATCGGTACACTAGCAAGGACTGATTTAATGAGCTGAATGCGCCCTCCCCTCGAGAGAATTTTTCCTTGCCATCCTTCAATTCTCATTCTTATCTTCTCCAACAGAGGCACAAAAGCCTGACGACTTGGCTTTTTCAGGGTGAGGGGCATACCGAGATACGACATAGGTAAAGAGGCTTGGGAGCAACCCAACACAACAGCTGCCCTTCTAACTTGTCGATGGTTCAGATTCAAAGGCAAAAAAGAACTCTTGTCATAGTTAATTTTTAACCCTGAAACCTCAGCAAAAAGACGAAGAATTAATTTGAGAGTCACCATTGTAGTTAGATCGGCTCTTGCTACCAAAGCAGTATCATCTGCATACTGGTAAGCTAGAATGGGCATTTGTAATTTTCTTGATATGGCACCAGTTAGGAATTGACCTGATTTTTCCACCATCCTTTGTAGGACATCCGCAGCAAGGATAAATAACATGGGAGACAATGGGTCTCCCTGACGGAGACCCTGTTTGTGTTTGAAATAATCAGAGACCTGCCCATTTAAAACAATTCTTGAGGAGGAGGTAGTAAGAAGCTGTTGAATCCAACCCAACCACCTAGGAGGAAATCCTCTAGCTGTCATAACCCGAAATAGAAAATCCCAATTAATCGAGTCAAAAGCCTTAGCAAAATCAAGTTTTAGGAAAACCGCTTCCTCCTCTGATTGTGATATGTGGTGTAATACCTCTCTTAAAGCCAAGAAATTCTCGGAAATCTGCCTACCCCTAACAAAAGCCGTTTGGCTAATGGAGATAAGCTCTGGAAGAAATATAGATAGTCTCGTTGCAAGTAACTTAGAGATGATCTTGGGAATGAGGCTGATAATACTGATCGGCCTATAATCCCCCAATTTCCCCGCATCCTCCTTCTTTGGTATCATGACTATATTAGCTGTGTTTAGAGGTTCCAGATTCAAATTCCCCTCATAAAACTCTTCCAAGAGACCAATAATATTCTTCTTAATATCACTCCAATAAACCTTTGCAAATTCATTCGGCAAGCCATCTGGGCCCGATGCCCGGTTATTAGCCAAGCTGAAAACTGCACTTTCAATTTCTGCGTCCGTAAACCGATCTTGTAAAGAACTCAGATCAGGGCCATTAGTGTATAAAGCAGACGGGTCAAAAGGGGCCACCTCAGTTTGCACTCCTAGAAAACCTTTCATGTGATCAACGAATGCAGTTTGAATTGATCCCTCATCTGTTGTTAGAGAGCCGTTTACTTCCAATGAGAGAACTGAATTTTTCCGTTGCCGGTACGACGCAAACGAGTGAAAGAACCTCGTATTGTTATCTCCCTCTGAGAGCCATCGACATCTTGCCCGTTGTGCCCATCTCTGTTCAATGACCGTGGAGAGGTGAAAAGCATTTTGTCGACATCTTTGCCTAAACTGAAACTCCGAAGTATTAAGGGGTCTCATTTCCTCCAGCCGATCTAGTTCAGAGATGTGGTCTTTGCACTGTTTGAGATCCTGGTCAATGCGACTGAGGTACTGTATGTGCCAAGTCCGCAATCTTGCTTGCATCTGAGTGATTTTGTCATGCAGGGAGTGAGCATTCACTTGTTGGCTCCATGATTGTTTAACTATCTCCTTAACATCTCTGTATCTCAACCAAATCTTCTCAAATTTGTACTGTTGCTGCACCGACTCTAGTCGTTTGCATGTTAACAGCATAGGTACATGATCTGAAACAATAACCTCAAGAGCCATTAGTGAAATAGATGGATAATTCAATGACCACTGACCTGACAGGAAGATGCGATCCAATCTCGAGAAGGTTGGTATTGGTCGCTTACTCGACCATGTATAAGATCGATTTCGCAAAGGCACATCTAGAAGTCCCAGATCCGAGATTAAATCATTAAATTGAGTCATTAATCCAAATCCTCTCATATCCCCGGACCGATCAATCATCCATCTCACCAAATTAAAATCCCCAAGTAGGATCCATGGATAATTTACCAGTAGTGACAGCCTTCGAAGTTCTTCAATGAACATCCGTTTCTCCTGTTCACCTGATGCCGGCCCGTAAACATTAGTTACTAGAAAGGTGTGACCAGAGTTTTCATGAACCAACAGGGCCGACACCGTATGGGCCGTTGTCCACGAGTTTAGCAGCGTATAACATCTTTTCCAAGATATCAATACACCACCTGAAGCTCCAAATGCCATCCGAAGACAGCACTGCCGCTGGAAGAAAGTCGGAAGAACTGTTGAGATCTGGAAATAATCAAAATTCATCCATTTCGTTTCCTGCAAACACACTACATCACATCTGGAATTTCGGATGACATTCCGCACAACTGAACATTTCTCCAAGTTACCCAACCCCCTACAATTCCAAGACAAAACCTTTAATTTTTTGTATAACATAAGAATATTAGAGAAACTTCTACCCTGTCTGTTCAATCGGGAAAACGCTACTCAAAATCAGAGTCTAATTCGTCTTCAGAGTCGGGGTCAAAGTCTGTCAGATGCTCCCCAAAGTCTCCTTCCAGAGCCGACGAACCATTCTGGGGATATTGATTTTCTTCTCCTTCCATTGGAACCACCATATTTCCTTCTTGAGTAATTGAAGGCTTAGTTTTATTAGCCCTCTCCTCATTATCCATTTTCAAAGCCCGCTGGACTTGTGATGTTTGTAGGCCCAGTCCAGAAGCAACTCGTGAGCAGTGTTCATAGGAGACATGCACTTCCACCATTCCCTCAGTATTAGTCACCATTCGGGCCTTCTTCTCTTGGGCCTTGTTCTGTTTCTGTCCCTTAGCCCGCAATTCCCTTGCCTTTTCCTGATTTTTTCGTTTAAGCCGCGTGGACGGACGCAGAGCACGAGGCGAAAAGAGGGCAGCTGATTTGGCAGAACGTCTTCCTGATTTGGTGGAGCATCTTCCTGAATTGGAAAAATTGCCAGCTTCCTCCATCTTGTCTTTATTCCTCTGCAGAATTCGAGGAGGATTATTGGAAAGGTCATCCCATGATTTGGCACGGTCCAATATCTGAGGGTGTATATTTGTGCTGTGATGCAAGTCCGCCTCTTGTATTTCATGTACTGGGTCAATAGTTGCCTTTACAGGACCCGCCTCATACGTGTCCCTGACCACATCTTCACTTACAAGATCTCCCACAGGATCCGAGGATCCTTCTATTTCCAAATTGGGCCTACTGTGATCAACTGTGACAGGCTGATTTGTAGGATTTGTTGTTGTGTCTTGAGTGTGTGTGATCTCATCCCCCTGACAGGGTGTAACCTCCGCCATTGCCAATCCAACTATGGCCGCTCTGATGGCCTCTGGTAAGACACTGAGATCCTTCCCTCGGGACAGTTCCATTAGGACCCTCTTTGAGACCCTGAACATTTCCCCATTATCTTGTAACAGGGACTCCTCCGATGAAGAAGTGTTTGTTGTAACCGGTGTGAATACTGGTTTGTATTTTTCCTTTGGTTGCGCCATATCCTCTGCCTTATACAATGGGCAGTGTTTCCATGTCTTTGGAATGACATCAACTTCCCGTTCGAGACCGCCAACAAGATACGCAATCTTGTGGGGTATTAGAGCGAGATCAATCGTAGCCACCACTACCGTCCATATCGCAACATCACCCTCCATTTGTTGATTAACCATACCTAAGTAGGTACCCATCGAGCTTGTAGCCCGAATGACCTCTTTCTCGCGAAAAAGATCTAAAGGTATGCCAACCAAGTCAATTAGGACCTTAAAATGAGGGACAGCCATTCTAGCATCTTCCAGCGGACTCCATTGGTAAAATGTGTTTCCTTGTTGCCAGACCTCCAGTGGTATTGCCCTAATAAACGTGTCAGGGGCAAGACCATGAGGGAGCATGATTACATACCTAGACCTCATCATAATGCCAATGGAAATCTCATCAGCAGTGACTAGTTTGGTTTGAAGAGCCACCTGTGCAACTTGATCAAGGGTAAGATCTACTTCTAGGTTTGGGTTGTACATGATCACGGCTCCTTCCAGCTTTGCTAACTCATCATAGTACTCTGTATCCCTATCAACAAAGCAATATATCTTCTGCGGCCGGTCAGCCGGCATGGGTTTTGCAATAATAGGTCCCTCCAAAATGTCATCAAATCGTGGCTCAGATCGCTTCCTACCTTGTGGTTCCTTGGTATGCCATGTTGGGTTGATAGCTTGGGGGCAACGGTTGCCGACATGACCAAAGCCCCAGCACTTACCACAGCGCTTAGGGTTTCTGCAGTGGGCAGCGTTGTGGCCCATCCGGCAGCACTTGAAACATCGTCCTCTCCATTCAACATATTTGGCCGATGGAGGAAATCGTAGTTGGCTAGGGCTATGTGGAGAGATGTAGAATGCCGGGCTAGTGGGGCTGCGAGGAGATGATGAGTTGCCGGAAGTTGGGGTGGACTTGTCGGAACGGCTTGGAGAGCGGTTGGGTTGGCGCACTACGTCTGCATACGAGGGCTTGGTTTGAAAGGGCTTGAAAGGCTGGATTGGTGGGGAAGGGTGTTGGTGGTTGATCGGAGTAGGTTTGCGGTGGGTGACGAGACGCCATTCTCCTTCTGTCGCCATATTACAAGAAGAATTGCTTTGCGAGAAATACTTTTTCGAACTAAAATACCTCTTCGAGACGACATAAGTCACGACAATGCAATTGTCATGAATACAAAAGTTGGCTTTAGTTATGAGTTAGGTCGTTGACAATACCAAAATTGTATCATCTGCAATTTGGTGAAATGGAGAAATCAAGGAATATTTAGAAAATTAATTATGCCTACTATAAGAATATCTCGATACTTCCTTTAATCATGCGGCCTGCTATATTAAAGAGATTATCTTAGCTTCTATATAAATGCTGATTCTCAATTTACGAATTAACATAAAAGTATGATTTTTATGATCACGCCTATTGGGAATAATACATAAAAAGTTTCAAAAATCCAATTGCATAGTAGAATTTTTCAATTGAATTAAAAAAAAAAATATAATAGGTCGGCACCTATTTATGGGGTGCTAATCAAATTGATATTATCAACTGAAAAAGTCAAATTGCATAGTGGATATGCATGCAATATTTTGGATCCGAAGAAGAGGCATGTGCTTTAATTTGATAAACAGTGACACAACATTCCCATAGCTTCTAGGAATTTCAATCTAATTAAAAGGACAAAATAAATAACGCAACATTAATACAAATAAGATTGAAGTTTTTAGACAATTATTTGGGTTAAGAATTTTTATTTACCATAATTAAGAACCCAAATTTGAAATCAAACAGTTAAAATTTCATTTATATTATGTTTGTATATACATAAGAAAAATACACGCATAACAAAAGAAAAATGAAATAAAAATACACGCATATAAGAAGATGAATAATTGCAAGTAGCACTCTGAAGAAGGGAATAATCGGTCAAACCGAAATAATTTAATTTAATACCTATTTAGTTATTAAAAAAATCTTAAACAAATTAATTTAATACATGAAGAAAACTTTTGTCATAAAGTGATTTACTTGTTCATAAACAATATATTGGGCTGAATTGTGGAGTTCAAAATAAATTGGACCACCCTTTCTGGAAGAGGATGCATATGGGCTATAATCCACCTTTCTAAAAAGAGGATGCATATGGGCTATAAGACTTGAGTCAAATATGAAATATGCGAGTAAAATGGATAAATAGGTAAAGAACCGAGTATGTTTAGTTGACACATCCACAGAATCCAGAATAAATTTGCACCACCTACTAATAATTAGACAAAAAATGCAACAAAATTGTCAAATCCTACGTATATGTTTAGTTGAATAGATGAATAATGAGTACACTTTTAATGAATTGAAATGCCTAATTACATCAAAATGAACCTAATTTTCATGAATTATGGGACTTATCAACTAGCATAGTCTAAAAGCTTATTTTTGTAGAAACTAATGATACTAAGTCGATTCATATTGATACAATTATATGAGTGTAAATATAATGATGAATTATAGAGTAATTTTTTTTATATATATATTTATGGTGGCACTATAGTCATTTAAACATCAGTGGAGGTAATAAGAGTTTCAAAAGTGTCATTTTTTCTAACAACAAATTAAAATTATTCATGCCAATTACTACACGAAAATACTAACTAGGATATTAATTAGGGTAATTATACCCACGAACTACAAATCTATTCGTATGCCATCGACTATATTGAATAAGGCAACATCATTTATTATTTATTTTTTCTAAATTAATATGGAAAGTAAAACTTAAGATGTGTAGGCAATAACTACTAAAATCGATATCAAATATAAAAATATATTTTGAGTTCCGCATTTAGCTTTCATTATTTTGCAGTAACATTTAGTACTTTCCTTTTACATATTTGATACAAGATTTTATTAAGCTTCTACTACCATAATTAGAAGAATCTATAAAAGATAAATTAAATATAAAGAGAGAATTTTTTTATCTGCCCTCAATAATCTAATATTATTGATCCCAAAATAGCACTGCCCATTTATTATTCTGTGCCGCCATTTCAAATTTCTGACTTGCCAAATTTATTCATGGCACTTTTAGTCCTAGATGCCGTTAATAGAAACGTTATTTCATGCAGCTCTTGTCCAATTCGGTAATTCAATGGAGGGAAGGTACCGCTAAAGTGCATGTTGCTATTTTAGTTAGGCTATAATTAATTAATGTATTGCTTTCTTTAAATAATCTCCCCCTCCAAACACTATAAGTATTCTGCCGTAGACCTTGTGCCATTTGTGAAATTAAGAAGAGCAAAAGAGTTTCAGTCAAAAAAGAAGAGCAAAAGAGAGAAAGAAAATCCGATCTTCAAAAGAACTCTGAAAAACAGCCATGGCATTTGAAGCAAGCATTATTTCTCCTGATGCCGACAGGTACACCGCCCTCCTCAAAATCCATCCCCTGTTCGCTTTTCTCTATCATCAATATCTTTCTTTAATTAACAAATTAATACTGCAATTTTCATTGGATTAAAATTTTTAAATTCTATTTTATATTGACATTGTGTTCAAATTTGTAGGAAACGGATGTCATACCTCCATCCAGATGTAATAATAGAGGTTGAAGATGTTATATTTCATCTACATAAGGTAATTTTCTGCATTTTATTTATCAAAAAGTTCTAATTTAGAAGGGATTGTGTCATTTTAAGAATCCGAAGCTTAGTTTTGTGTTGGTCTAGATTTTACTTATTTTTTTTAAGCATTAAAAAAAATCTCCATCCCATGTATATACCTGGCAACATTTATTTTGTTTTTTTACCCCGTATTTTGATTAAACCACTCAAAATATTACAGAAAGAGCTACTCTAATGATATAACATCTCATTAGATTTGCCACGAAATTATTTACAATGTTATGATACTACCGTTGTTACCATTACTCATTAAGCGAATCAAGAAGATGGTTTATAAAGGAAGGGAATACATTAATATATCACAGAAAAAACTACTCTGTGATATATTTGATATGTTGCTTTTTACTTCCAAATGAAAAACAGAGAATACATTAATTGTTTGTATGAATTATGGAATCATGAGAGAATATTGTCACAGCACAAATCTGCTGGAATGGATTTTTTATACTAGTCAAATGTCGTCTATAAAATCTGTAGCCTCGGGTCCCACATCAGTATGCACAACAACATTGTTTTATCTTTAGATAATATTAACACGACAACTCATTCTCTTATTTTGCAGATTCCTCTAATAACTAGAAGTCCAATTCTTCGAAATCTCATCCACGAACATTCCACTGAAGAAAGCGACAATTGTGCCTTTGCACTTCATAAGTTTCCTGGCGGGGCCCGCTCTTTCGAGCTAGTTGTCAAATTCTGCTATGGCAGGAAAATTGAATTGACATCGGTTAATGTTGTCCCACTTCTTTGCGCTGCCTACTATTTACATATGTCAGAGAAATACTCCAAAGATAATTTGATAGCTGAAACTGAAATATTTTTCTCAAATAAAGTCCTCCCAAGTTGGACAGAATCAATTCAAGCTCTCATTTCGTGTGAGGATATTTTCCTCCAGGCTGAGGAGCTCGGTTTTATCTCTAGATGCCTTGATTCTGTGGCCAAGTACATGATGAAAAACACCGAGCTCAGCTACCCAGAAAATGATCTACTTTGGAGTGAGATTAGATGCATGTCCCCGACTCGTTTAGAATTAACCCAATCAAGTTTATCTTGGTGGTTTGACGATCTATGCTCTCTAAGCCTAGATCTGTTCAGGAGACTTATATGCGTAATGGAAGAAAAGGGACATGATCCATTATTCATTTTCAATGTCATTATGAACTATGCAAGAAAGTACAACCCTGGGTTAGACTCTGATTCTACAGGAATATGGTCAGTGGAGGAGAGATTTGTGCTCGAGCAAACTGTTTATATGTTACCGGAAAAGAAGGGGGTCACCTCAACAAATTTTCTTCTTAGCATGTTGTCCGCCGGTACCATGTTAAACGTGAGCCCAGCATGCATCCATATCTTAGAAAGAAGAATTGGTGCTCAACTAGACGAATCTACCCTTGAGGACCTATTAATACCAATTTATGGGGACACAACCTATAACACGGAAAATATCATGAGTATAGTTGAGAATTTCATGAAAGAGAACTCGCATGTAGAAAAAGTTCCATGCATTACGGCAATTGCAAAGATGCTTGATCGGTACCTCGCGTATGTTGGAGCTGATGCGAGCTTGAACATAGAGATGTTTCTGTCACTTGCAGCTGTGGTTCCAAGGAATGAAAGGCCTTGCCATGACGACCTTTATCATGCGATTAATTCCTTCATGGAGGTAAACTTATTACTTACTTTTAACAATTAAATAATAAATCCTTAAGCTGATATAGACATTTTCATCCATGCAAATTGCTTTCTTTGTTGTTTAAAGCTGCTGAAACAGCCCTTTCTTTTCAGGTTAAAAAAAATTGGTTGTTTATCTTTTAAGGAAATTAAGGTAGACGTGTAATTAAACATGTGCTTGATATTTCTCACTTCATAAATTTCTTTTATGAGACTTTGCTTTCTTAAATTGGTGGAAATGAGACTTCACCTTTAAACAAATGATATGATTTCAGTCGTATATAGGCTAACAATGTACATTTCGATCAATCTTATGCAGTACCATCCATGGCTCTCTGAAGAGGAAAAGATAAAGCTCTGTCAAGTACTGGACATAAAAATGATGTCTGAAGATGCATGCAAAGATGCATTAGATAATGAAGAGCTTCCCTTCTTCTTTAAGTTAAAGGTTCTCTTCAACCAACTCCTCTTTTTCAGGAGATCCCTTGCTCGGGATGGAGCCAAATGAATGAAATCAGAACTTTGTTCGACCTTGCTAGGAGCAGAGCAGAAAAAATATTCAGAGATACTTTTGGCGAAATTTGCTTATAACTTCGTTAAGAATATGTAAATTGAACTCCATTTTTTAATCCTTTTCTACAAATGATATCCATAATATATCAGCAAATGTGAACAAGGAAATTCATGCGGTGCGCATATATATATATATAGGCTGCTTTCTAATTAAATATGAAGCAGCATATTATGTTTTCTTTCTTTAATTGTCTCTTTTTTGTTTTCGTTTTTTTTAAAATTATAGTATTTTGATAAATATATATTTCATATTAAAATAAAATCAAACAAATTATTTCTCAATTAGATCTGTATTATACCCTTTTCGAATTATTTTTTAATTACGAACTCGATCGTTACTATGTCTGCAAGTAGAAGCAGCAACCACAATATATATGTAGTACTGTAAATTATGAAAGAATCAATCTCTTAAATTAAGTCAACTGCCATTTACGTTTAAACTAAAACTGAGTCAAATATTCGAATAAAATGGATTACAAATGTAAAATAACCGAGAAAAGATTTGAAAACAGTTCATGGCACAATGACATTATGTCTTCAACATACTAGCTAGGTGTAGTAAGGATGGCACTTCCATACGTAGCATCTAGGATAAATTTTCACTGTCTACTACTAATTAGACGAAAGTTTCAACAAAATTGTGAAATGCAACGTTTATATTCAGTTTAATATATGAATGGACACAATTTAAATCAACTAAAGGTTCTACTTATATCAAAATGAACCTAATTTTCATGAATTATGGGACAATCGATCAATTAGCAAAGTCCAAAAGCTAGCTTTCTTTTTTCGGTGGGAATTTCCCGTGTACTCCTAAAAAACTTCAAAATTATGTATTTCTTCCTCTAAAGTTTGAAATTACGTATTCCCCCCCTCTAAACGTCAAAAACTCACAAATTTACCCATTTGTTTCCTTTTATATAAAATTCATTCTAAATTTATAAAATATCCATTTTACCCTTTATTAAAAGTATATAAATCCCATCGGACTCAAATTTGAATATGAACAATTGCTCTACCTTCCAAACTACTTTTAGAGGTGTGCATGCAAGATTAACACAAATCTTGATTTAAAAATGCACGCATATTGAAGTGACTTGCATGGATCTTAATGGGAGACACGCTGATCGGAATTGCTTTAAGATCCGTGCACATTAGATCAGCACAAATATTGAAGTGATGCGCACAAATCTTAATGCGATGCGCACTAATCGGAAAGTAGAGGAACCCTTCATATTCAAATTTGAGTCTAATGAGTTTTATACGCTTTTAATAAATGATAAAATAGACATTTTAAAATTTTAGAATGAGTTTTAATATAAAAAAATAATAAAATAGATAAATTTGTGAGTTTTTAAAGTTTAGAGGAGAAATATGTAAGTTCAAATTTTAGAAGTAAAAATGCATAATTTTGAAACTTTTGATGGGTATACGTGAAATTCCCCCAATTTTTTAGAAACTACTAATACTAAATCGATTCATATTGACACAAAATCTTCAATAGTGAATTATGCAGTAATCATCTTTTTTTTTGTGGCGGAAAGTTTCACCTTTTTTTTTAGGGAAAATTGGTTATTTGTCACTCCAAAATCTTCAATTTTGAAAAATGTTACTCCAAAACTAAAGTTTATCCTAATGTCACTATAAACCTAGTTTATTTTTAATTTTGTCTCAAATACACAATTAGCCCTGTTAAAAAAAGGACTAAAATACCCTTGTTCCCAAATCTCTAAACCTTCATGTGCTGAGAACAAACCTTCATGTGCTTGCTTGTGCTTGTGTTTTCGGTGCCGACTGGTGCTAATTGGTGCTTGTTGGTGCTATCTGTGGTGATTTTCGAGGTGGCCGTGAGGCGAGGTGATTTCCTTAGTACCGGCCATTCTTTTCCCTTCTTGCCTCTTTGCGATTTTGTTGCCTCTCGGGTAAAATTCTTGAGCCTCTCTTAGATTAATGTGGTGTATTTTGATTGTGTGGCTGTGTCTTTTTCTTGCTTGTTTGCTTGGACCATCTATTTTTTTTTATAGAAGAGAGTTTCCACTTTTGTTACTTTCTTCGTTTTTAACATGTTAATTCATTAGAAATTAACATTTTCAATCTCGACTATTTTTCCAAGGATAACGGTTAATTTTGGTGTGCAGTGCTATTTTGAGTATAACAATTAGATTATTAAATATGTAAAATGAATTAAAAATTAAGAATCAGCTATGATATAGTGGTAAAGGCAATGCTCTCCGTGTGTGAGGTTGCGGGTTTAAAATCCATAAAAGACAGTCCTTTGTGAATATTAAATAGTTGAGTGACTTGACTTCCAGTCTTTACTAAAAAAAAAATTAAACTATTGAAAGGGAATGAATAAATAGATTGGTTTTTTTTTTTTTTGTGATATTGCTATTATTAGAGTTGAATTGAATAAGTTAGGTCATTCCTGTAATAAATTGAATGAATCGAACAAAATTAATAAGTAACATTAAATAAGAACAAATTGAATTAATATTGCTACAAATATTAATAAATGTCTAGGGAAAACATGGGACTTTATCTATGAAATTTAGATGTCAAAGTCATTTTTTGTGATATTGCTATTATTAGAGTTGAATTGAATAAGTTAGGTCATTCCTGTAATAAATTGAATGACTCGAACAAAATTAATAAGTAACATTAAATAAGAACAGATTGAATTAATATTGCTACAAATATTAATAAATGTCTAGGGAAAACATGGGACTTTATCTATGAAATTTAGATGTCAAAGTCAGCCATCAGATAATGATTTTTTTTATATATATTCTACCATAAGTAGTTTTATTAATATACTGAGTGCATTGATAAAAAAAAAAAGAAGGTAATTAAACGTATGGTAAATGAAATAAAGTATTCTTCTTTTTGTCTGGAACGAAGGGATATTAATTTGTAATTTGTTAAATATGAAAATTAAACCACAATAATGTCCAGATCATGAGTACTATATTTTTGATATAAAAATATAGTTTCTTCAGTTATGCATTTAGCTCTCAAAATAACAGTGTCACGGTAAAATAAGATAACAAATAAACAATATGATAAGATAAGTCATTATTTCATTTACTTTTAATAACATTTAATAGTTTTCTTTTACATATTTGATACAGAGTTCTATTAAGTTTCTACATAATTAGAAAATTTATATATAGAAGATTCAATTGGGTATGAAGAAAAAAAAATTCTATATGCGCTTAATAATGTAATAGTTACTTTCAACATAGCACTGCGCATTTCACAGAAACCATATTAAGTAATTAAGCCTGCAACAAATGGTTGGATTTTTAGTTGCTATTAGGTCAGCATCACCTCAAATTAACCGCCATTCCAATATCTGAATTGCCATATTTATTCAAGTCTATTTTAGTCCTAACCGTTAATATAATATAAAAGCTTTTTCGTCTTTAGTCCAATTCCAATTTCTGACATGCCAAATTTATTCATGGCACTTTCCGTTAATATAAACGTTATTTCAGCTCTTGTCCAATTCAGTTATTAAAAGGAGGGAAGGCAACGCTAATTAAAGTGCATGTTGCTATTTTAGTTAGGCTATAATTAATGTATTGATTTCTTTAAATAACCTCCCCTCCAACACTATATAAGTATCCCGCCTTAGAACTTGTGTCATTTGTGAAATTAAGAAGAGGAAAAGAGAGGAAGAAAATCCGTTTTCCAAAAGAACTCTGAAAAAAACAGCCATGACATTTGAAGCAAGAATTATTTCTCCTGACGACAACTGGTACATCGCCCTACTCAAAATCCACCCCCTGTTCTCTTTTCTATATTATCAATTTCTTTCTTTAATTAACAATTACTGCTAATTTCATTGGATTAAAAATTTTAAATTCTATTTTATATTGACATTGTGCTCAAATTAGTAGGAAACGCATGTCATACCTCCATCCAGATGTAATAATAGAGGTTGAAGATGTTATATTTCATCTACATAAGGTAATTTTCTGCATTTTATTTAATCACAATAAGTTCTAATTTAGAAGAGATTGTGTCTGAGCTTATTTTTGTGTTGGTCTAGTTTTTTTTTTTTTTTCAAGAATTAAAAAATCTCCATCCCATGCATTTTATGTGTTTCTGGCAACATTTTTTTTTTTTTCCGATATTTTGATTAAATCACGCAAAATATTACAGAAAGAGCTACTCTAATGATAAAAGATCTCATTAGATTTTCAATATAAGTATTTACAATATTTTGATAGGACCGTTTGATATCATTATTCATTAAGCAAATCAAGAAGATATATGGTCTAGAAAGGAAGGGTAGAATATCAAATTGTGCACTCCATGGTGATGCATCTGTGATATATTTGATATGTTGCTTTTTACTTCCAAATGAAAAACAGAGAATACGTTAAGTGTTTGTAATTTTGTATGGATTGTGGAATCATGAGAGAATATATATTGGCACAGCACAAATCTATTGGAATGGATCTTTTTTCTACTAGTCAAATGCCTTCTATAAAATCTGTAGCCTGGGGTCCCACATCAGTATGCACAACAACATTGTTTTATCTTTCGATAATACGAACATGACAACTCATTCTCTTATTTTGCAGATTCCTCTGATAACTAGAAGTCCAATTTTTCGAAATCTCATCCATGCACATTCCACGGAAGAAAGCGACAATTGTGCCTTTGCACTTCATAAGTTTCCTGGCGGGGCCCGCTCCTTCGAGCTTGTTGTCAAATTCTGCTATGGCAGGAAAATCGAATTGCCATCGGTTAATGTTGTCCCACTTCTTTGTGCTGCCTACTATTTACATATGTCAGAGAAATACTCCAAAGATAATTTGATAGCTGAAACTGAAATATTTTTCTCAAATAAAGTCCTCCCAAGCTGGACAGAATCAATTCAAGCTCTCATTTCGTGTGAGGATGTTTTCCTCCAGGCCAAGGAGCTCGGTTTTATCTCTAGATGTCTTGATTCTGTGGCCAAGTACATGATGAAAAACACCGAGCTCAGCTACCCAGAAAATGATCTACTTTGGAGTGAGATGAGATGCATGTCCCCAACTCGTTTAGAATTAACCCAATCAAGTTTATGTTGGTGGTTTGACGATCTATGCTCTCTAAGCCTAGATCTGTTCAGGAGACTTATATGCGTAATGGAAGAAAAGGGACATGATCCATTATTCATTTTCAATGTCATTATGTACTATGCAAGAAAGTACAATCCCGGGTTAGACTCTGATTCTACAGGAATATGGTCAGTGGAGGAGAGATTTGTGCTCGAGCAAACTGTTTATATGTTACCGGAAAAGAAGGGGGTCACCTCAACAAATTTTCTTCTTAGCATGTTGTCCGCCGGTACCATGTTAAACGTGAGCCCAGCATGCATCCATATCTTAGAAAGAAGAATTGGTGCTCAACTAGACGAATCTACCCTTGAGGACCTTTTAATACCAATTTATGGGGACACAACCTATAACACGGAAAATATTATGAGTATAGTTGAGAATTTCATGAAAGAGAACTCGCATGTAGAAAAAGTTCCATGCAATACGGCAATTGCAAAGATGCTTGACCGGTACCTCGCGTATATTGGAGCTGATGCGAGTTTGAACATGGAGATGTTTCTGTCACTTGCAGCTGTGATTCCAAGGAATGAAAGGCATTGCCATGACGACCTTTATCATGCGATTAATTCCTTCATGGAGGTAATCTTATTACTTTTAACAATTAAATAATAAATCCTTAAGCTGATATAGACATTTCCATCCATGCAAATTGCCTTCTTTGTTTTTTAAAGCTGCCGAAATAGCCGTTTCTTTTCAAGGTTAAAAAAAAATGGTTGTTTATCTTTTGAAGCATAAAGGAAGGAAAATAAATTGTTTTTCTTTGAAGAAAATTAAGGTAGACTTGTAATTAAACATGTGCTTGATATTTCTCACTTCATAATTTTCTTTTATGAGACTTTTCTTTCTTAAATTGGTGGAAATGAGACTTCACCTTTAAAACAAATAATATGATTTCAGTCGTATATAGGCTAACAATGTACATTTCGATCAAATCTTCTGCAGTACCATCCATGGCTCTCTGAAGAGGAAAAGATAAAGCTCTGTCAAGTACTGGACATAAAAATGATGTCTCAAGATGCATGCAAAGATGCATTAGATAATGAAGAGCTTCCCTTCTTCTTTAAGTTAAAGGTTCTCTTCAACCGATTTCTCCTTTTCAGGAGATCCCTTGCTCGGGATGGAGCCAAATGAATGAAATCAGAACTTTGTTTGACCTTGCTAGGAGCAGAGCAGGAAAAAAAATATTCAGAGATACTTTTGGGAAAATTTGCTAATAACTTTGTTAAGAATATGTAAATTGAACTCCTTAATTTTAGAAGCTTTTTTCTACAAACGATATCAATATAATATATCAGTAAATGTGAAAAAAAAAAAAATTAATGCAGGGCGTATAGTCTGCAGTCTAAATAAATCTGTCAAATTTTAGAAGCTGTTTCCTCTTTTGGGAGATCAATTTTTCATTGAGTTGCTGTTTACTGATAAAGAGGACTGAGGCTCTGAACCTGACTTTTTTCTTACAAAAAGTTGATAATAGTTGTGCCTGTTTTTTTTTTTTTTTTGAGTAAAGGTTGGAGGTCAAGCCACCCAACTATTTAATTAGTTGTGCCTGTTTTGATATTTACTTTTTAATTACACTCTTAAAATGATTTGAAAGTTTCTTTCTGGACTTTAAAATGGAAAACACTATGCTGGCAAACAAATTTGGTAAATTTTAGATCTCCAACTGTGCTAATTGATTAATAGATATGGACCACAATATATAAAATGTTTTGTCGAATAAAACAGAAAGAACATTCAATTCTCTTGTTAATTTGACTGTAATGTTAGAAAAAACTCAGTACAAGAAAAATGTTCATGTTACAATATTCACAATAAAATGGACTAAAATTAAGTTACACAGCATAAACAGAAAACTTTAAATGTTTATATAAACCTATGGATTGGCACTATCAACCTTCATGCGGTGTCTAGAGTCGGGCTTCTACAATACAGCCTCGATTTAATTTTAGATGCTTTATCCAAAGGTAAAGAAAAATTGGTATTAAATTATACTTCTTCTGTAAAAACCCTAAAAATAAAATCACGAAACCTCTTGGAGTACAGTTTTGGATCAACTGCTGAAATTGAGGTGGGGTCATACTGCATAGATTTGTATGCATGCTCAAGTTTCTTACTGATATCATAATCTTGTAGAATATCTATTATTCCAAAGTATAGTAACACATCATGAAATTCACCAGTTGGTTCTCCAATGAGAGCTGATTCAATGCCAGCTCTCCGCACTATCTGTTCTACCTTTGCTGGCATATTAATTCCTAATTTGATTGTCGACCACCTAAAAAACACAAATCACAAATTAAAGTAGAGCGTTATTGAGATAGGTTGTTTTCGGTATGTAAAGAAAAAAAAATATATTATTAAGATGTCAAATCACTTGAAGCACCTTGTCAAGTCTGAGTCTTCCTCTCGAGGTGTTCCATAGCTTCTCTTTTCCGCATCGTTGGCTGTTTCAAAAGTTTAAAAATGAGAAAACCAAATAGATAATTTTTTTTTTGAAAACTGAAACTTGGCCAAAAGGATTATACCTGGGAGAAAGTGTACACCCACTAAAAGACTGTAGTCCATGATTCTTTCTTGCTCCAAGAAATCAGAATCTCTTTCCACTTGCCTATTCACAAATATTAATAATGTTAGGAGACCCAGACATAATTATAAATCACTTTTCTTATTTTTTTCCTTGGAGTAATAAAAAATACATGGAGGAATATATCCTCAGTTGGCTACTTCAACTAAAAACAGCACAAATTAAACAAAAAAATGTTAGATAATGGCCATAAATGAGTTGTATTAATGAAGCAGTCATGCAATCTGAAGTCAAATATTTAGTCATAAATAATTAGTCTGAAGCAGAAATACTATATACATTACCTGAAAAATTCCTGAAACCAAGACTTCTGTAATCTAAAAATGAAATTAAGATCAAGATCCTTTAAAGTGGTAGTCTCATCAATCTCTGTCTCAGGTTTATCGGTTGTGCGACCATGTGAAGATCCCTTCAAGTCAAATCGTCGGTGGATGGGATACTCGCAGTTGAAAAGATTACCCATTATAACAAAGCGAACCTGTTTTAATTTGCTAAGTTAATTAAACGGTTGTAGTTGTTTAGTAGTCTTTATCCTTCATAGCATTATTTCATTGTTTCATCTTTGCTAACCTTTCTTTGAGTAGCACCGACTAATTTGACACAGTGTAAACCAAAAAACTTGGTTACTAGAGTGTTCTCAAATGCTTTAACATGGTTGTAATAAGCTGGAAGCATCTTCAAAAGAACCTATTCAAAGATAAATTTTGAAAAACATAAATCAAGATGATTTTTATTTAAAAGGAAAAAAAATATCCAGGACACTTGAACAAGAACTTGAGACCAGATGAAAACAGTGGAAAAAAAATTCTACCTTCACTTCTGATTTCTTCATTGTTTTTATCATATACTTGTCATCATTAGTTAAATAGAAGAAACTTCCGCTCTTTCCAGGTGAGGATAGTTCTCTAAGTGCATCATTGCCACAAATAGAAAGCATGTAGTCTCCTGGATCAACTTTGAACAACTTACGTAGGGTCCTGTAAAAGAAGTTGATTAAATTGCAACTAATTCATTTTCTCTATGCTTATGTGCTCCTATGTTCAGTTTATATTTTCTCAATATATTTGGGTTTCAGTTTATTAGCCTTCATTTTTCAATTTTTTTTTTTGTGTGCTAATTGTCGCATCCAACTTCTATTAGAAGAATAGTTCACTTACTCCATCATTCAATTTCTCGGAAACATATTTTTTTCAATAGTGTTTATGTATGATCATGTTCAATGTAACTACTCTTCTCAAAATATGTTTCTTTTCTCTTTTTCTCTAATTGCAACATTCAATTTTTGACCAAAGCACGAATAATTGTTTGACTGACCTGAAAACCATAGGACAGTAATCTTTCCACCGGAATTCAATTGACTGGTGAGGAGGTGTCTGTTTTGATCCTTCTGGAGGAAACCTTGTCCAGACCTTCTCTTTTGGATCAAATGCAGATGGCTTGAGATCAAGCGTTGTTGCGGCAGATTGCTTCCCTACTGCATGTCTGTGACACAAGTGAATGAACCAAATGGAAGTGCTTCAGCCACTATAGCTCCTTTGAATTTATTCACAATATTTGATAAAGCATCACTAATGGAAATTTTAAATGAGATAACAGAGAGAAAATTGACCAGAATAACCAGGACTAACCACAATGTTATCAGCTTTTCTCTGTACAAAAACTAGTAACCTTGTCACTACAAACTTAAAGCCACAAATAACCTATGGGACCATGGGTTAATTTAAAATGACAAAATTATGTACTCAAAATTTTGGAACATGTAGTTTATCAGTTATCACAGGCTCACAGCCTTTTCAACTCGAATTTTCACTCAGTACTACCTAGGGGTGATCACCACTTGTTGCCTTCTATGTGGGTGTCTGTGCTATTTGCTAAGATAAAAAAATAGTATCCGCCTAGTGGATTGTGCTACAAAGCCAATTTTAAGGACAAAAAATAGACAGAAGACCTGATTCCAAGTTGGAGATTAAGCATGAGCTCATAGTTCCTATGCCCCTTAGAAATAGTTTCTCCCTGTCTCTTTATCTCTGCCGGTGGCCACCTCGTCATCGGTGTCAACGGGCACACCTCGCTGTTCCTCCAATCACCATCCAACTCGTCATCAGAATTCGTGAAATTAGCAAATGAGATCACGCTTTTCGAGGGTCCCCTAGCCCATAGCTTCTTTGAGGATGGCATCACTGACAGAACATCTCCTTGGCAAACCTAGAAATAGCCATGTTAATTAATAGTTTATGGTAGTCAAATAATATATCTTTGTACCATCATATAGGTGTTATTTAACAATTATGATATAACAATAAACAAAATTGGGCCATTAATAGAAACTGCGTGAGATATACCTGGTAACCTTTTCCAAATTAAAGTGAAAGTCATGATGACACTTACTGCAGTAAATGTAAAGCAAAATTAAAAGCAAGTAAAAGAAAAGGCTAGCTGCCACCAACAAGGACTGTGACAATGTGTCTGGACTAGCTGGTGAAACCTGACATTGTAAGTTTGTAACACCTACCTCAAAATCACTTCGGCCGGTGGTGAAGAAAGTCTCTGGATCTCGGGTAGTCGGTGAACTGGGGTCGACTGATGGATAATATGCACCTCTTTGTTGGAGCACTCCATTCTCCATGTTCCAACAGCCAACGTAGATGCTACCATCAGCCCACTTGAACGTGCCGCTTCCGTTTGGTAAGCCATCCTTCCATCCACCTTCATATCTGTGGATGCGTTACCATGATTAAAGGTTTGGAATGAACACCCTAGACCAAGTGATACAAAATTTGCCTGATTTGGCTTCATTGTATTCAAAATTAATTAACATGATACATTATCTAGCTAGTATAGATTATCTGATTTAATTGTACTTCATTGTATTCAAAATGCCTTCTAACGATAAAACATTTCAGCATTCACACACAAATTATCAGGATACTGTGATCCTATTACATTTCAATCAGACAAGAACAATGTCGCTCTTTTTTCAACTTGGTAGTAGAAATTGTATTGTTGTTAAGTAAAGCAATGTTGGTATTTATATATTTTTACGGACATTAAAAGAATATATTTCAAATATTACTCATTTAAAATTATTGGGCAAGGTATTCGTACCTATTTCCGTTTGCCCATACTAGAAGGCCCCGACCATGGAAAGCACCGGCCTTCCACTCGCCAGAGTACTCGTTGCCATTTTTCCACACATACTTCCCATAACCTTCCTGGAACCCGTACACCCATTCCCCGTCATAATAATCTCCGGATGGGAACGACTTCTTGCCATGCCCATGCTTGAGATTCTGCGACCAATTGCCCCAATATGTGTCGTCTGAACAGCTCGTATAAGTTCCGAACCCTTCCATGAATCCATTACAAAACTCGCCTTCATATGTGGCACCAGAAGGCCACAAAAATTTGCCACGGCCAGTTGCACGGCCTCTCTGCCACTGTCCCTCGTACATGCATCCATCAACCCAGAGGTACTTGCCTATGCCATCAGGCAAACCAGCCTGCCATTCACCGGTGTAAAAGTCGCCATTGGGGAGTCGTCGTTCCACGTGCTCTGTTTCTTCTTCTTCTTCTTCTTCTTCTTCTACAGTTGGGGAGGTCCCTTCGCCATTGGCAGAGGTGGAGGTAGACATTGTTGGGAAAACAAGGCTTCGCCGCTTGTGATGGTGATGGTGGTTGTGGTGCTTTCGGAGGAAGGGCCGATCCCAAACTTTGGGCATGATAATGGGGGTAGAAATTTATGATGGGCTAGAGCTTGGCGGGGGGTTTCATTCTATGCGGAAAAGGAGAGAGAAAGAGGAATTTTGTGCAACTTTGGATTGGTTTTGATTTGATTTGGAGGTAGTACAACCGAATTGGGAGAGAGAGAGAGAGAGAGAGACAGAGATAGAAATGGATATGGTAGGATGTCCGAGGATGGCACACAAACACAACATTTGAGGAGGCGGGAGAGCGAGCTTAATTTAGGCGTTTTTTTTTTTGGCAGTTTAGCTTAATTTAGGCTTGGAATAAGGTACAAAGGACGTAGTCATGGAGACTGAAGGGAAGAAAAGAGCCGGCGTAAGTTCCATGACATGTGGGTCCCACCGAAAATGAAAATATGCCGTGTTGTGTTATCTGAGATGTTTAAATTTTTCCACTCAAAAAAAAAAAAAAAGATGTTTAAATTTTTACGGGACGGCCCACGTGCGCTGTAGCGGCCAGCTGACATATTAGAGGATCTTTGTTCCAATAATTATAAATTATAAATTTATTTAGCAACTATTTTATGTTAATTTTATAATTCTTTTATACTTACATTTTCAATTTCGTAAACGTTGTAAAAATATTAATCTTTAAAATTATTAAACAAGTAATATTTTATATTGCAGCGATAAAAGTACTCGTATTATTTGTAAAGCAATTAAAAAACTTATATAATATTTTCAAACAAATTGTTAATCTAATAAGATTACTTAATAAGTAAGTCCACCACATTCCTAAAAGTTACAAGTATATCATGTCATGATGTACAATTCTTTTACAAATGTAATGAAGATGCTCTTTTAAGGAGATAGTCATGACTTGCCACTTGCTTCGGCCAGTCAGAGTGGCACTTGACTATAATTCTTATATTCTTCCTTTTGTTTTATAATAAAAGTAATGTACATCAGAAAAATTAATAGTGCAACAATAAAAATGATTATGTTCTATCCTCAAAAAGGATGGTAATAAGTAATAATAGAGATGAGTAGGGCTGTCAAAAAAGCTCGTAGCTCGTAGCTCGCTCGTGACTCACATCTGGCTCGATCGGTAACAGCTCGTTTGATAGTGGACCGAGCTGTTAACGAGCTGGCTCGTTAACAACTTAGACCAAAATTAACGAGTTTGAGCTGGGGCCTAGCTCACTCGCCAGCTCACGAGCTAGCTCGGCTAGGCATCAATTTGTGAATTTGTATGAATTTGTGTGCATTTTATACTGTCAAGCTTGGTCCAGCTCGGTCCAAAAAAGTTTGTAAAATTTATTTTCTTCTTAAAACAAGGTCCAACCAAACCCAGTGAGCTAGCTCGTAGCTCATGAGCTGGCTCGTAGCTCATGAGCTGGCTCGTCACGAGTTTGAGCTAAGATTTTAGCTCGCGAGCTATTAATGAGTTGGCTCACTAACAGCTCGGTCAAGAATTAACGAGCTGAGCTAAGGCCCAGCTCGGCCCGAGCCAGCTCATTTACAGCCCTAGAGATGAGTAAATAGATGCTAAAGTATTGCTGCTTTTCTATTTTAACCCTAAAACTTTGAAAGATGTCGTTTTCATCCCTAAAGTTTTTAATTTGTACAAGTGTGTTCTTTCATTTTCGTGTGTTAAAATACTAAATAGAAGTCATTTAACATCCATGTCATGATAATTTATGATGAAATATACTTAACGCTAATTAATAATCGTCCAATTGATATAACATATCATGATTAATGGTACAGATATTCATGCTATCCCTGTTACTTGTCTAGCAGCAACCGCGTTATTTTGCATTGCTAAAATGAGATCATGAAAGTTGGGACTAATTGACATATAAGGACTAAAATAATATTTCTAAAAATTTAAAGACCAAATTGAAATGTGATACTTCTAAAAAAGTATACAAATTGCTGGCCTATATTAAAAAATATGACGAAATGTTAGTAGTTCGTTTCAAAGGACACATGAATACCGACTTGAATCCGGCCTTCGACGCTTTAAGCGACATTGGAAGGCTGGACTATGATATTGTACGGGAAACCAGGCCTTATTAATTAATCTCCTCGTCCTCGGCCTTTACAGCTGCAGCAAATCACGAGACCAGAAGAGAAGACAAGTAAAAAAAAGGGTAAATTGACTATGAACCAATGTTTGAACACGTTCCCACTCTAGCAAATGACGAGATGAGGAGCAGACAAGAAAAATAAATGTTCACACGTTCCGACTCTAGTAAATTGACTTAAGGTTTGGTTCAATGGTTCACTGGTTGGACTAGTGGTTCAACCGGTTCAATTGCTGATTTTTTAAAATATATATAACTTATTATCTGAAAGCTAAACTAGTTATATACAATGAGAGTATATATATGGTTCAATAAAATAGACAATTCTAACAAACTCTAACAAATAGTATATGTCAAAAATCATAGAGAAAATAGAAAATCAACAACATAATAGAAATCCAACATATGATTATCTAATATACTTGGCAGTTGACACATAATATGCCGCAAGTAGCCTCATAACACAAAATAAAATGTTTAATACTTCTAATAGCTAAGACAATTAACTAGCAACAAAATTAAAATACTAAAACTTATAAATCTAAATTAAGCTAAGTAAAATGCCACTCGGTAACTAAAATATCATGGTTAGAATCTTCATGTCCTAGGTCATCTCTTGCGATTTCTCTAGCCTCCTTGACACTTTCATTTTCTTGCTCTTGGACATTTTATGTATTGTTTGTGCATGGATCTTCAATCTCATCACAAGAATCAAATTCATCCAAATTCAAAAAATTATCTACAAAGTGAAACTCATAAGTGCTTAACAGTCAAAATGAAAATCATTATTAAAACCCTTAATAAGAAATGAAAAGGCGAATTGGTCCTAAATATAAATGAAATGTGAAAATTTTCATGGGAGGGTCAGTATATACTTGAGTACCCACTTGTTATCAGATGTTACTTCTATTAAATCTTAAACTAAATGCTTTCTTCTTCTTTTTTGCAAATATATGATAATTGTCATGAAAATTTTACCACTGTTTTTATTAGTTTGTATTGTGAGTCCTGCCATTTGTTTGCAAAATTCCTCAATTTCATCGGCCATCAACAATGGAGAGTCATCCTCCAATGGCCACTTGCCACTATCAACAAAATTTTCAAAACTAATAGGATCATAATATCTTCTGCGAAACGATATCTTGTAGTTCAAGAACAACTTTTAAGCTTCTTGTTGGAAAATTTAATTTTATTTCACTTGTAATACCTTTCTTACCTTTGATACAATCTCAAGTTGTATCGAACATAAACAAGATAATTCAACCTTTGGTGCTCCATCTTGTTCCTTTTTTTGAGTGAATGAACTCAAACACACTCCAATTTCTCTCACATCCGGATGAACTACAAGTTTGACCCAAGATGCGCACTGCTAGCTTTTGTAAATTTGGTACACTGCTACCATATGTTATCCACCATTCATCTACCAAAATAATGACAAATGTGCAGTTGCTAAATAATACTGGACATAATATCAACATATAACTTTATGACAAAGATAGAGAGAGACAGTAAACTGAGATAAAATAACTTAAATGTCTTAATCCAAAAACTTATATATTACCCGGAGGCGTCACAGAACGACTGCGAATGGCAGTAGCTCTCCCAAAATCACCTTCTACATTTCGAAACAACCTCATCTCACCTGTCAGCTTAGATTGTAATTCTAATCTTCCATAAGCAAACCTTTTGATCACATCATGCACGCCAGAGATGGTTGCTCGATATTTGAAAAGTTCAATAATATTATACTAATAGGATGGATTAAACCAATATCCCACTGCATGAAGGTTCTTACTGAGTTGATTATCCCAACGTTTATCAATTATTTCTAAAAATAGTTGCGCACTATTTTCTTCCTTTGAAACCTCCGGATAATCTCTTCCTTGGCAAATTGTTGCACAATTTTTCCAAAACAACCTCATTTGTCCTCGCTTTTATTCTTAGCAAGCTCATTTGTTGTTGTTTTTATGGTTATTAACAACTTTTACTCTTATTCATGTTCTTAGCATGCACATTTGATATTGTTCTTGTACAAAGAAAGCTCATTTGCCCTTATTGTTGTGCTTAACAACTTCATTGTGGTTGTTCTTGTACATAACAATATCATTTTCCCTTGTTCTTGGGCATAAGAACCTCATTTGCCTTCGTTCTTGTGCTTATAACTTCATTTGTTGTTGTTCTACTGCTTTTCAACAATGTTTGCTCTTGTTCATATGCTTAGCAAGCGCATTTGCCAATGTTATTGTAATTAACAACATCATTTGTCATTTTTCTTGTGCATAGAAACCTCATTTACCTTCGTTTTTTTGCTTAGCAATTCCATTACTAGATGTTTTAGTGCTTAGCAATATCATTTGTCACTGTCCTTGTGATAATCAACATCATTCGCAGTAGTTCATGTGCTGAGCAACCTCATTTGCTCTCGTTCTTGTAATTAACAACATCATTTGCATTAGATCTTATGCTTAACAAGCTCATTCTCCCTTGTTTTTATGCTTAGCAAGCTTATTTGTTGTTGTTGTTGTTATTGTGCTTATTAACATCGTTTGCCCTTGTTCTTGTACTTATCAACCTCATTTGCCTTTTTTTTTTTACTTAGAAACCTCATTTGACATTTTTTTTGTGCTTAGAAAGCCTATTTGTTCTTTTTCTTATGCTTGTCAACCATTTTTGCTCGTGTTCATATACTTAGCGAGTACATTTGCCAATGTTCTTGTGCAAATAAATCTCATTTGTCATTGTTCTTATGCTTAGCAACCTCATTTGCGGTTCTTCTTGTGCTTATCAAGATCATTTGCCCTTGATCTTGTGCTTATCAACCATATTTGCATTTGTTTTTGTGCTTAGCAACCTCCTTTGACCTTGTTCTTGTCTTTAAAAACCTCATTTGTCATTGTTCTTGTGATTATCAATATCATTCGCATTATTTCATGTGCTTAAAATCTTATTTACCCCTGTTCTTGTGATTAGAAACACCATTTGCGTTAGTTCTTGTGTTTAACATCCCCATTTGTCATTGTTTGTATGCTTAACAAGCTCATTTGTTGTTGTTCTTGTGCTTATTAACCATTTTTACTCTTGTTATTGGGCTTAGCATATGCATTTCCCAATGTTCTTGTGGAAAGTAAGCTCATTTGCCCTTGTTCTTGTGCTTAGCAAGCTCATTTGCTGTTGTTCTTGTGCCTAGCAACATCATTTTAGTATGTTCTTGTGCTTGAAAATCTTATTTGTCATTGTTCTTATGATTATCAACATCATTCGTATTAAGTCATGTGCTTAGCAACCTCATTTGCCTTCGTTCTTTTATTTAGCAATGTCATTTTTAGTTGTTCATGTGCTTAGCAACATCTCTTGTTCTTGTTCTTATGCTTGTCAACAACTTTTCCTCTTGTTCATGTGCTTAGCGAGCGCATTAGCCAATGTTCTTGTGTAAAAAAAGTTCACTTGCCGTTGTTCATATGCTTATTAACCTTATTTGCGGTTGTTCTTCTGATTATCAACTTCATTTGCCCTTGATCTTGTGCTTATAACCCTCATTTGTATTTTTTTGTATTTAGGAACTTCATTTGACTTTGTTCTTATGCTTAAAAACATCACTTGTCATTGTTCTTGTGATTATCAACATCATTTCCATTAGTTTATGTGCTTAGCAACCTCATTTGTCATTATTCTTGTGATTAGCAACATCATTTGCATTGTGCTTAACATCCTCATTTGTCATTGTTTTGATGCTTAGCAATCTCAATTGTTCTTGTTCTTGTTCTAAAACTTTTACACTTGTTCTTGTGCTTAGCAAACGCATTTCCCAATGTTTTGTGCAAAAAAAGCTCATTTTCCCTTGTTCTTGTGTTTTAACCGCATTTGTGGTTGTTCTTATGCTCAGCAACATATTTTTTCTCTTGATCTCGTGCTTATCAGCCATATTTTCTTTTGCTTTTGTACTTAGGAATCACATTTCACCTTGTTCTTGTGTTTAAAAACATCATTTGTCACTGTTTTTGTGATTATCAACATCATTTGTAAGTTCATCTGCTTAGCAAACTCATTTGCTCTTGTTCATGTGCTTAGCAACCTATTTTGTCATTGTTATTGTGATTAGCAACATCATTCGCATTAGTTCTCTTGCTTAACAACCTCATTTGTCCTCACTTTTATTCTTAGCAAGCTCATTTATTGTTGTTTTTATGGTTATTAACAACTTTTACTCTTATTCATGTTCTTAGCATGCACATTTGCTATTGTTCTTGTACAAAGAAAGCTCATTTGCCCTTGTTGTTTTGCTTAACAACCTCATTTGTGGTTGTTCTTGTACATAACAACATCATTTTTCCTTGTTCTTGTACACCTCAACCCTGAGTAGTGGAGGTGGTGGCAAGTGATGGATCTCCTCGAAGAATGACGGGTCAAAGAGTCCATACGGTGGTGGCTGGTACTGGAAGCAGGAGTCGAGGGTGGTAGTACTATTGGTTGAGATAGCACGCTTGCTGAATCTCACGTCTACCTTCATCAACGCTTCTTCTTATATCTTCCATGTTGTTGTGGACCTGAAGTGAAGTGAGGTTCTAATCAATCCACTCACTACTTTCCCTCGATTGAGTGACGAGATCCTCCAGGTTCAAGTTCATCCACTGCACCGATTTGATGAACTGGCCGAAATCAGTGGTAGGGGCATCAGATGGTGCCGCCTCTGAAGACTCAACTCTAGCAGTCGCTATGCCTGCTCTCATCTGCTCGTCAATTGCCCATCCTCCTCAAGCCTCTGCCGCCTCTCAGCATTAGCTTGGTTTTGCAGTTCAGCCTCTCTCTCTATATTATCAATGTAGACTTGAGGCGGCTGGTAAGATGGGCTCACGGGGCGTGACACTCTCTAAGAGGCCCTACTTCGAAGGTTTAGATGTGTGAAGGAGAATTTGAGGCTTCCCTTCAAAATGGTGTAGAAATAAGGTTCGAGGTAATGTCGGCTGACAATTTTCATTGCATGGAGGCAGGAGATATCGAATGTGAATCCGCCTACCTCTCTGAGAGTGTGGATTGACAACTGGATTTGTGGGACTCAAATGACCACAGTATACCAACAATTCTCTCTAATTAAAAGGCCTCACGTTAGAAGTAATTTCAAATTTAAACTTCACTAATAACTACCTCTGTTAAATTAAGTACATTGTCAATAGATTCTCACCCATCACTAATTATGTGATAACAACTTACAGGCACTAAAGACACCAATCAAAACTCAACTTTACTTTGCTTCCATTATTTTATTTTGCAGACAATCAAATTTCTCCAAAAGCACTCCATTTATCAATGCCCAACACACATGACATACGAATAGCAAAAGGAAAGAATAATAATGGCAATAAGCCAAACATAACAGCTAATTTCATCTAAGCCTCAATGTAAATGCCTGCAGTGACAGCAAGATTTTCTTTAGACGTTCCTTTATATCAGGATCGATCACATTCCCGTCATTATCAAAGAAACTTTGAGGTGGCTTTGCTGCAATGAACAATTCAGGCTTGTTTATGAAATGCAGATCAAGAAATACACCGATCTGACGTATGTGGTATTGTGATCGTTGCCCACCAGATCCACCTGCTGCAGACACTATGGCTGCCGCCTTGTCAGCCCACACATTTGGAGGCCTTGAGGCCCAATCAATGGCATTCTTCAGAGGAGCTGTGTCAACAAGTTTGAATTTGATTAAAGTATTGTTTTCTGGAAAAGAAACTTTCGGTTTCATAGTTGGCTTAATCAAGGATTTAAAGCCATTGCTTAGACAGCAGAACCTACAAGAATCATCTAGTATGGTAAATTTTAATCCTTGCTTTTAGTAGAATGCATTACCATTTTCAGTTGATTGAAAATCTAGAATTTGTGAGCTAGTAACCATCCTGGTCAAGTTGCAATGCTACTTGAGAAAATGAAATCACATAATCTACTTTGGGTTGTACCTTTCTGTACAAAATAAGCAAAAGCCCAAAAGAAATGAACAAAAATGAAGGACCAACGGATAAACACTTAATTGCAAAACCCACAACACCTAACTAACATGATAAAATTTAAAAAATTACTGCTACACATGCTGGTATAATACCAGCATATGTCAATTTAACACCAAAGCATTATCAATTAAAAATAAAAATCTTTGTAGCAATACCCTCAAAAACCAAACAGCTACTGGAATGACAGAACTATTACTACATGACTTAGTACAGTAATGTGAAAAGTTAGAAAATAATTCTAGAAATAAAAGGTGGAAAACAACTATTGCATTACCTGGAACAGAGTAGTTGTATTCGGGCGAGGCAAAAAGGATGCAATCGGCTTCTAGAATCTTCTGTCTGAAGGCCTCTACTACAGGAGGGTATGTACCATCTTTCTCGAGATCCGTGTTTACAAAGGGTAAAGGCTCTATATCAATAAACTCCACCTTCAACCCAGGGATAGATTCATTGCATATCTCAATGGCTTCACAGGAAAAAAAAAAGGAACAAGATGAGATATCATAGGAAACTTATATGTTTCTGTCACAAACATAAATTTTATTTAATTGGTCATAAATCTGATCAAGATATAGTACAATTATTGCCATATCTGATATAATTGTTTGGGAAATTTCAAATAAGAATCATTACACCAAGTTGCGGTGAACATAGGTGGAGGGCAGCAAGGGAAAAGGGCGGCTACTCCTCTTAACACCCCCCCCCCCCCCCCCCCCCCCAATTTAAAATTTGTAATTTTGTCCATTAAACTTTGTAATATTGACATGCACCTATACTTTCCAACCCCTTATAAAATAAAGGGGGAATTTCATGTACACCCCTCAAAAACTTCGAAATTATGTATTTCCTCCCTCTAAAATTCATAATACTTACCCATTTTATTGGTTTTTTAATTAGAACTCATTTTAAATTTATAAAATACCCATTGTTCCCTTCATTAAAAAGAATAAAAATATGTATTATGTTTCGGAAAAATGTTTGTCTAATAAGTCAATTTCTGAGGACAAATAGGTCATTTCTCTACTTCTGGCACTTACATAAGACTATACTTAAATTTAAATGTGTATGCATCAGAAGTTGAGAAATTACTCATTTGCCTTTGGGAATTGACCAATTAGAAGACTCGCACTTTTTTAAACATGCTACATATTTTTTATTTTTCTTGATGAAGGATGAAATGGGTACTTTATAAATTTAAAATGTGTTTTAATAGAAAAGACAATAAAATGGATAAATTTGTGAGTTTTTTAAATTTAGAAGAGTAAATTTCAAATTATGAAATTTAGAGGGGATATGTAATTTCAAAAAAAAATTAGGGGTATACATGAAATTCCCCTAAAATAAAATTACCCTACACTAGATTATCCAGGCCCCAATCTCAATTTATATGGTGAAATATTGGGAACCAGAGGAGCATTGTATCAAGTGATATAAGAAATAAATTACAATTTATATCAGAAAAAAAAAAGGAATTTCACATTCCTACTTTTCAGATTTACATGGTAGAATTCAAGTTTGGGAATATCTGCAAGGGAGCAAAAAATGCCTACTGATGCAATTATTCATTCCCAAATCCCAACTTTCCAATAGCTAGTTTTATCAGTATGGCAATATATCATTTCAAATCACCTGGATATGGGACTAAGCTCTTAAGAGCCTCACCAAAAGTGGAGCCTCCTTTGGGGTTTTATGCCACCAAAATTTTATTATTGGCAACCTTTTGTATCTAAACTTCACTACATCAGCAACTACGCTAGGATAACAAATTAACTATATCCACTAGGGGAGTGATTAAGCACAGAAAAAATAGTAATTTCAGAGAGAGAGAGAGAGACCACAACGAATGAGACCGCGGTTGCGAGAGGCGCGGCGAAGGGAGCCACAGAGAGCGGCTACCTTGAGTAACGCCGGCGCTTTAGTCATTATAGAGTTCGACGCCATATCTTCTTTTTTCTCGTTTTCTTTTCAAATCTCGCTTTTGTGTTTGCATTACTAAGTTCTTATACACCAAAAAAAAAAATGATAGATGTCGCGGGACCCACAAACTTGGACTGAAGACTAGAGAGGTGATACCTGAAGAAGAAGAGTGTACAAGTGTGATTTCGCCATTTCGGCATTGGGTTCTATAGTCTATATCTGCGGCGAATTCACGCACTGTATCCTGATCCAACCCGTCCGATCTGAAATTTCCACTTTGATCCGAACCGTTAAATCAAAATGGTATGGTCCAGATTCCAGAACACTCGGCATTTGTGCGCTGTAACAAGCCAAATTCATGCTGTTAATAGCTGCAGCCGTTGTCGTCAGATAAGACGTCACTTTTTGGAAATTTAATCTGCGGGAGAAAATTCGAAGAAAATAATCTTTGCAGCCTGCCAAGGTTTTCAAAAAAAAATTGAGAGATACTTTTCAAAGCTAAATTGGAGAAATCAATTTCCCATAAGATGTATGGAGAAATCAAACACGTCTATGTTCATAAAATGTATAAACACGTGATACGTCTAGATCACATCAATTTCCTACAAAGCAATCTCATAAGACATCACATTTTATGGAACAGGTCTAGTCTTATTTTTTTTAAAAATAACATTAATGAACATATACGACTACGTCCATAAAATGTATGGAAATGAAACTTTTTGAGGTAGACTTCCAGACCCTTTTTTTTTAGAGAACTTCTGGACCTTAATTTGGAATACGAGGGATCAAAATCAGTGCTAACCTGTCAAAGTGATTTACGATTAAAAAATTCAAAACTAATGTCATAAATTAAAGCCAATAAATATGATTTATTATCATCTTATTTACTAAACAGAACTCGACTTGATCTTGACTGTTCTTAGGAGATCGAAACATCAAAGATCGAAGTGAGAAATCCTTCGAATTGTGGACATCTATAAAACAATTTCTTTGTTAATATATAACCTAGGTTTGAAGGAATATCCATTCTCAGCTAACTTACCCTACATTGATTTTCCTTTCTCTTGCCAAATAAAACAAAAGAGAATATATATATCCATGTTAAATGTTAATAACGCTTGATTACTTCATGCTTTCTAGCAAGCAAACTCTTAATGGGAAATTCATTGAAAATGTTTGGTATAAAAAACATCATACAATGCCTCATCAGCTCATACAAGCTTGTACTGCACTGGCACAGCAGCACTCCATGCTCACACCGAATTGATAATTCAGTATGTCCGCAGAAACAAAAATACATGCGCCCAACATACAGTTGACTAGTTTAAACATGGCTAGCTAATAAGAATCGGAACAAGAGGTGTACATGTAAACAAATTCCAATTCCAATACTCAAACAAACTATCTCGCTAAACCTAAACCCTAGATTTCTTGCTGCTGGGCATGTCATCATCATAACCACCGCCATCGCTGATATCAACCCCATCTTTCTCGGCCTTTTTTCTAGCAAGGATTTTGTTGATCTTGTGAAGGTCGTTTGTCAGTTTCTGGTCTTTGTTTTGCTTGCGTGTCTTCCTTCCATCCTGCATTTTCACACCAAACTGAAATGCTGCCTTTGGCATTGCCTCCTTCTGGTCGTTGTACGTTGCCCACTCCTCTTCCGTCTCAAAGTCCCATCTGTGGAGACGCCCCTTGGCCTACAACAATTTGGTATATTATGAAAAGAGATACCATACATGATATTATAATAGCTAACGACATTTGGCCTGTAAGCAAGTGTTTGTATTAGATAACATGGCTTACTGATCTACTTTAGTCTTTCACTAACCTGTCTGGTGCAGTAATGAAAAAGTTTTGGTCATTTTATTATTAGTATCTGTTTATTTTCCTTGTGGTGATTCAGCTTTACTTGGTCTTTACTTGCCCGAAAAAGAAAGATAAGGACACATGAAAACATTTGCGCAAGCTGCATGAATGATATATTTTATGTTCCAAAAGATAAAGAAAGAAAAATCTTACTCGACCACCCATATCCATCTTAGTCAAATCAGCCTCGTCATCACTATCCACAACCTCATGATTATACACCTGGTACCCAGGATAGCACTCTGAATAACTCTCTGATATGAAACTCGGATCCTTCTCTCGAATATCCTTCTCTTTCATCTGAAGTAGCCTCTCGTCGTCCCTCTTGAACACTGATCCTAGACCCCGATCCTTTTGTTCCTGGGTCATGATTTGTGGGTCCAGAGGCTCAACCTGGCCAGCTAACATATCATAACCTTGCATGCCTGGTTGGAGGTATTGCTCTGCATAACCAGCTGCTGCCAGCTGCTCAGCATACTGCTCCGAGTACTGGTAGCCAGCTGACCAATCTGCGCCTGCATAACCAGCTGCTGCCATTTGGGCCTGAGTTGCATCATAGCCTTCCTGTAAGAAAAGGGAAACTCTGAACTAAATCACAAATCAATGCAACGTGTTTATATATGATTGGGGCAATTTTAGTTAGCTCCTCACCTAAAAATATCATGTGTACCCTCAAAGAAGAATTGTTATTAAATGTAAAACAGGGAGTATCTTTCAAAAAAAGAAAATTGAAAAAGTAAATAATACCACATGAGTAAGGCGATGGTACTATGCATAGCGGATTGGTCCGTACTATGGATCAATATTTCCATTTTCAAAGTCCAAACAATTGATCTAAACCGTTCCACATGATCTCCATATGAAAATGGACCTGCAGACTAAATTTTACATTTTGTAGAAATTTTCTACTATTTTTTAGATAGGTAGAAAATCACTACTTTTGAATGGTCTAGAATTTTTAGATCAAGTGATCTTCTACCTATCTAAAAAATATAGTAAAAATTTCTAAAAAATGATCTACAATTGCATTTTCATATAGATATCATGCTTAATTGTTCAGATCGACTGTTTGGACTTTAAAAACGGAGATATTGATCCATAATATGGACCAATCTGTGCTATGCATAGTACCATAGCCTCAGTCATACCACATTAACAGATAGGTTAGATACAAGTACCATAACACCTACAATTAAAATAACCTCTCCTCATTCTGCCTCCAGCAAATTGTTCTTATTTCTACATGAGAGTGAAGGATGAGCAGTTTAAAACTTTGAATGATTTTTACAAAGATATGGCATTTCCATGGTCTAAAAGGTGCATTACATGAGGACATCTCAAAGGCAGAAGTACCCATGATATTTCAGATATTTTTCAGCAACATAAAAAATTTAGTGGAAGATTATTCTGCGTATGTCCTAGCAGCACAGTAAAACACTGAGACAAGCTAAAAACTAAGCTGCCATCAATTTATTAACAAAACTACATAAACTCACAGTTGGTTGCCACGTGTAAGTAGGTTCAGAAGGTGGGACAGGGCCATAGACCGGCTCCTCAAAATAAGACTGCCTCTCCTGGGGCTGTGGTGATTCTGTCATATCCTCTGGAACTGGGCTGCCGTTGGTTTCTTTGGTGGGAACAACATACTCAACTCCTTCCCCTAAAAATATGTCATCATCTTCTTCTCTTGAAATTAGAGGTGGTTGTTTCTGTTTCTCATTTACACCAGAATTGCTTTTGCGTGGCGGTGGTGGAAGCATTTCCCTCTCTAGATGGTGCTTCGGACCAGGACTATTGGTTTTGGATTTCTCTTCTCCGTCAAGACCATTGCCAGAAGAGAAATTCACTGCCAGAAGAGTATGTTTAGAGAATAAGAGCATTCAGTACTAGTTTTTTTTTTTTTTTTTCTCTTTTTTCAGATAAAATTCAACATTATTATGTTCCTCTTTTGTGTTTTTTTTTTTTTTTTTTTAAGATATAAACATGAACAGTCAATTTGTCAATGTGATTAAAAAGATGTGTTAAGTTGGACACAGCATGTGCCTCTGGCTCTAGTTTGCTTTACTGCACTCTATATTGACAAAAATCAAGCCAAGTGGAACTACAGTTCTTGATCATTATATTATGACATATATGGTTGATTCAACATAAAAATAGAGATAATAGTCAAGCATTACATTATCCTTAGTTTTAACTAGTCTATCTTGCAAAAGACCTTGAGAAAGTTAACTGAAGATTTGTGACTAGCATTAAGCTGTACTTGATAGCAGGGTAGCACTTATAGAACCTTTACCTCTGGGATCTTTCTCTTTTTTCTTTTTCTTTAAGACCTTGCCAGAAGAACCAAGCCGCAAGTACGCCATAATTTTAGCTATTCTATCAAGAACTGAACCATCCACACTGACTGTCACCATTTCCTGCGTACAAAAAGAACCATCACAAATTTAGTGCCAACATAACGAAGAGAGCCTGCCCTCTCCAGGAGTCTTATCATCACTTATTTCATCACTGCCAACTTGTTAAGTGAATTTGGAGATAGGCTTATTATCAGCCAGACTGCACCTCCTTGAACACCTTACATCAGTCCAGTACCAGCCGGTCAACAGTTTTGTTGTAGTTGCCCTTGTATCTTTGGTACTGAAAGCTGATATGTACACATAATGATTCTAGAAAAGCTTTCAATGCCACATTTCTCGAAAACAGAAAAAACAAAAAAAAACATAACATAGAGGGATTAAAGGCGAACCTCTGGTACAGGGCAATCAGCTTTACTTCTGTGAAAAGTGGTTGGGATATCATGAGTAAATCCATTTTCCTAGTTATATATTTTTTATAAAAAAGAAAATGAAAAGGCAATTAGCTAGTGCTTAAAAAAATGCGGACGTAATGAATGTAAAAATTTGGATGAGAGATGTGTATCCAATACAATTCAAAACACAAAGCAATTTTAAAAAATGAGCACTCAGTTGAATAATTGTATTATACATACCATGTCATAAACGAATGCCATACGACCAGGAAGGAACATTTCACTGGCCTTGCTCACAATCTGGGGTTTTATGATCCACTGATATACTGACTGCACCCAAGAAAATAAAAAAAGCATCGGGTTTATTTTAAAGAGAATATAAATTTATCTTTACAGTCTGAAACTAAAAATCAAGAGATTTTTTGTGAAAGTACCTTTGCAGTAGCAGTTCGAAAAGATACATCCTTATCTTCTTGTGCTGCTCTGTATAAGAAAACTTAAGCAAAGAACCAACAACTAATAATAAAATGTTGCAGCCTAACTTGTAAATATATGTACCTTGGTCTTCCCTCTGTTGCGTCCTCAGAATCAGGCTTCTTATCAATTTCACTCCTGACCTTATTAAGTAAAGCATAATCCAAACCTTTCACCAAATGTGTGTGCTCCAAGTCACCTTTAAACATTTGAGGGAAGCAAAAGAAATTAGATTAAATGGCTCCAGAAACCAAGATCATTAAATCCAGAAAGGTTGGTACAGAATAACAGTACAAAATAAAAGTAGCTTTTAGCAAGATTAATAGTCAAATGGGATAAATCCCTCTTCTCATAATAACGCAGGGGCAATTTTATTCAAAATCTCTGTCTAAATTTACTCTTTCAGAAAAAGCCAACAACATAATGCAATTTAAGTCTAAAGTCACTGTTTTTCAACAAATGGTAACAACATAATGCAATTTCGTTTCACTATACACACCTCCAAGGTACTTGCTCTTCTCAATAGCTAGCTTGTGTGACTCTGCAGCCCTGAAAAATCAGACCAAATTAAGAGTCTTAAAATCTACAACTTTCACATGAACAAGAAGCAACAATTGCCATGCCGGTCAGTGCCACTTTCTACCCAATGGTACAAACTTTTACTTGACCTGACTTGCGTGGAACTAATGGTAATGTATAGACAAGATTGGCACTGCTCATTCTCTCTGCATAAATTTAGGCCAAATCTAACAATAGAGCTTCAGTTGAGCACTAATTAGCAAACAATACTCAAAATAAAAAATAAAACTAAACCAGGTCCCTTTCCAGCATCATACCAGTAAGTAACAACATTGACCTGACTGGTAAATTACCTGAAGTTTTAGGACTAATACAGTAAACAGTAGCAACTTGAACAGTAAGTACTATTAGTAACCCACCCCAAATCGATTGCACCAGGTGGAGCCACAGCATGGAAGGCACCAAGCTCAGTTGCCTCATAGTCAGGATTTTGATCTTCTCTCCTCTCCTTAGCACGGTCCCTGTATTTTGGAAGCTCTGGTTCTTCTTTCTTCTCCTCTCTGCATCAAAAAAGAAGAATTAGTTGAAATTGCAAAAAAATTACAAAAAACCAAAGACAAATCAGAGGAAAAAAAAATTGTTTGAGGAATTCCCGCAAATATACACGCAGTAGTGCAAAACGCTACTTACTTCTTGCGCATAAATTTCTCCTTGTAGCTACTCTTCTTCCCGGACGACATCTTCCCCTTTCAAATTATCTCCAACCAAATTGAACTCCAACAAAGGGTATTTGTCTTAGGGCTTATATTATATCTATAACCTTGTCAGAATCAGAGATTTTTGAGGTTTCGGAGATGAATGTAGAGAAACGTTGTCATGGCCTTTTTACCTCGGCAACCTCAATTTTTCTATATTAGTTTTGTGGGGGAGGAATCATGTCATGCCATGCCCCGGCAGAGACGATACCCAGAGAAGCTCAGAATTCTCATTATCTGGCCTGTTTATTATAAACTGGGCTTAATTGGGCTGAATTTGTAGTGGCTCCTGACAGGCTTGTAGAATTTTACAATATCTCACTGCTTTTGTGATGTTTTTTCGTTGATGAATTTCATTAATTTAAAATTTTCAAATTTGGGTCTAACATTTAACTACGACATGTTATTTAAATAGGGGTGAAAAAGGAGCAGATAGTGATAAAACTATATCTATATTTTTTAATTTTTTGAATACGGACATGGATCAAATATCAATTAGATATGAATACGGATCGGATATTTATTAAAAAAATAAAAAATACTGAAGTTCATAATATTTATCTAATTATAATGGAGAATAACATATTTTTTTAATAATATTATATTAAAATATATGATATATATCTAATATCAGTTACAGATAATTAAAACATAAATTCATATCAGTATCCCTATCCACACAGATATTCAGATATCAAATATCTGCATCTAATTTTTTAAATACGAATCGGATATTATCATACCGTTTTCACTCGTACATGTTAATATTATATATATATTTTTTTTAGAATGATGGTTATCAATACATTTGACTATTACCGAAGTTATGACAATTAGTAGCGTCTCCCTAATGCATTTTGCGTCTATCATGCAAAAAGTAAAGACACATTTTACCTGCTGTTACTGTTGTATTTGTACTCGTATGTTGCAACAGAGACACATTATAAGGTCTACCTCATTAATTAGTGACCCTCAGAAGAATCCAATATATTTTCGGAGAACAAAAAAAATTCTCAAACAATATATTTTTAGGATAGGAGTTATATTATACTTTAGATGTATCAACACAAACACACACATATATACTAGTCAAGTGCCCACGCGTTGCTGTGGAAATTCAAAATATATTTTGATTAATTTATTTAAATGTGATTGATTTAAAGATTAATTGCATAATCATGTATTAGTTAACAATGAGAGCAAACGAAAACCTAAGTGTTTGACTCTAAAAATATGTCAAGATTACATATTTTTAAAAGAACTACAATGAAATTTATAGTAAAAAGGCGATTGAAATGGGTTAGAAAACGCAAGAAATTGCTAGAAATGGAGGCAGCCGGTTGGCTCAGCAAATGGAGAAGAAATGGTCAGCCAAATAATAAAAAAGAAAATGAAAAATCAGAAAATTCTGATAGGCAAAGTGTGAAGGTTAGTGAGGCAAAGCATCCAGTTTAGACAAACAAACGAACATAATACAACTGATCCCTTCGCTCATGTCTCATTACTCCATTGTTCCAATTAACTATATTTTATTTTTATAGTAATTTTATAAATTAATTGTTAGTTGAGCCTCCTTAAGATATTTGATATTTGATCAACTTAATATTAAGTATATGATGAGTTTAAAATTAACTTTATTATTTGATAATGTTGACTTTAATTGAATTATTTGATTAGTCTAAAATAAATTATACAAAATTAAGATGTCATATTGTCAATTATGAACTCTTTGCTTCCTCTTTTTTTGGAACTATTTTTTTTTCTTTTTTCAGGGTTTTAACTCTGAATTTTTTTTATTTACAAGAATACAAGATTTTTTTTATTTACAAGGTTTTTATATTTACAAGATTTCTTTTTATTTTGAACATGATGCTTGATGGGGGAACATGATCCCTAAATTTTAGGACTAAAAATAACACTCCACAAATAGCAAACTTGGTCTCCGCTCAATCTAAAAGCCTTGTGGCTGACCTGGGGGTCGCAGCTTCTAGAATGCTTCAATCAAGGGCTGAGATCTGTCAATCTAACGGTGCAGAATAACAGTCCACGAATTGAATCTGCATCGTGTGCGGCCACTGGGCCTATGCCGCATGCGGCATAGGTGAACCCGCACGGCTTCCTGACTTTGCAGATTTTCATCAGATTTTGTCATCTCGAATGTTGTGCACTTCATGTTCCTTGTTGCATACACCATGTAATGTCATGATTTGAGGCTATCTTCAATAATCGCATATTTGTTTTGTTTTTGGCCTAAATACCCAACTTTCTCCAAAATCTGCCAAAATGACTCAAAAATACATTTGCGGTAAATATTCCGAAAAAATGGCTACTTCGCATTCTGTTTTCGTCATTTTTCGTTGTAAAATATAGTAATTTTCGCTATATGTTTTGTTGTCATCGGTTAAGGGTCCGGATCTCCTGAAGTACCCACTTTTTGGATTTTAGATCAAGATCGTCTGATGCGAATCTGTTGCTCCGAGTCGTCTCAGAATTCGAATTCATTTTCGGAATATGTGCAATCCAGATCCAGATGAATTGTCTCGAATTCGAATCGAACAGTTCTGATTTAAAACCCAAAAGTTGGGTTACCTCACTGTATCTGAATTGCTTAACGAGTCATGTTTAGCAGCTTCCGCGTAGCGGACCAGGAGGGTGTCCGATGCCCATCATCACAAAATTTTGCATTTTCCTTTCCCAAAGAAACAGATCCAGTCCCATTTGAAAGGACAATTATTCCAAAATCCAAAATCAATGAGAAAACTCAACACAATTTTCAGATCAACCAAATCCAATCGGCCCCTCCGTTCCAATTCAAAATCTCCCATCAAGCATCGTAGCAAAGAAACCAACGACCCAGCGGTCGCTTCCCCCTCTTCTCCTCCTCCTTCTTCTCCCGTCACCACTTCCTCTTCTTCGTCGAGTCAAAGAAGGAAGGGAAGGAGATTACGCAATGGCGACTCGAATCCGAAGAGAAAGAGTAGAATGAGGGTTTCTGCGTGGTCGGTTTATCTCATCGTTTCATCGCGGTTGCCTCGTACCTATGTTGGGGTCACCACGAATTTCACACGCAGGTCAGTGTTTTGTTAATTTGTTTTTGGAGGAATGCAAACGCGTTAATTTGATCGATGGCGTATTTATTGCATGTGTGTTATTAAAGTATTGATCATACATCCCTCATCTCCGTTTAATTGAACTCTAGCATTGTATGAAGTCCCAATTCCAACGAAATAGGATTTCTGTACTGTTGTTGTAATTAAGATAGATGAATACTATTATCAGTCAATAATTAGACAGCAACCTAATTGGAGCAGATTCAGCTCTGTGGTTATGTGGAAAAATAGGAGGCAATTTAAGGTTCCATAGTAGAATTCTGCATGTATTTCATTTTTTTAGTTTTTATTTGGTATTTTCCTGAACAATTCCTATAGGACTAGTTCGACACAGGAATTGCAATAGAATAGGGGAGGAGTATGGAATTGTAATGGAATAGTTGTGGAACATGAGTGGAATTTGAATGGAATAGAGAAAAAGTGAAAAAGTGGAATTGAATGAAAATATGCAGCCAAATCCTTCTCTTTTTGCACTTTCTATTGCATCCCACTATTCCATAGTAGAGGTGGGATTGGAGCAAGAGCGACTTTTCCATATGTTGGAATTGGCTCAAATCCACTCTTTCACTATTGCAAACGTGCCGAACATGATTGAAATTGTATGGAATAGAAGCCTGTTCCCTTTACCCCCTTTCCACTATTCCATGCATTTGCAGAATTGATGATTTTTTACTTTTTGCAGATTAAAGCAACATAATGGAGAGTTAAAGGGAGGTGCAAAGGCTTCTTCTGCGGGCAGGCCTTGGTCACTCGCATGCATTATTCGTGGATTTGAGAACAGAAGCGAAGGTAATATTGTTTTTTGGGCATTACTTTGCTGAGAATATATGTAGATGTAAGCTGGTTCAGTATATTGTGATGTTTACAATTGGTAGCTGATTAGGAAATCCTCAAATTAATTCAAAGAAAGCATAATATAAGTAATTCTTGTACTCCAAACTTTTAGTACTTGTAGATGGTGTTTCTAGTTCATGCCTAACTTTGGGTTTTTCTTTTAAATAATGTGAAAAGGTTTTGGAGCCATTTATAAGCTGCCAACTAGGGAAAATAAATAAACTATAACCTCAGTGACTAATCAAAATTTTCTAATAGACAAATTATTTTACTGATTAGAACTTATGTTTTGCATTTACAGCCTGCGAATTTGAATCAAAATGGAAGAACATCTCTAAGAAAATGACGCGGAAAAAGAAAGAAGAGAATCCTATCAATTCATTGTTACGGCATAGAGAGGAAGCTTTGAATAGGGTAGAGACATCATTTGATTCAAGTGGCTTAAATGTGAAGTGGCAATCAACTCAATCCTGATTCCCAGAAAATATTACATGTTAATTTTAAAAAAGTATTATTATTTTTTTGGAGCCCTAGCCTGTAATTTTTATGTAATTTTTATGATTGATAATTCAATATGTTATTTAATTCTTTTAATATTTATTTACAAAAGAAGAGAGAATATCAGTGCGCCAACCACATGGTTGACAGAGTTGATTACATTGTTGTTTGAGCCAATTAACCTAGTTTGCTCAGGCTCTGCTCCAAAAAGAATACATAACATGCGGATTAGTATGGTATTGGGTTACTTTTTATTCCTCTAGATTATAATTGTTGCACTGGAATTACTCAGATTGACAAATTCTGCAATTTTTAGTAGAGTTGATTTCTTATTACTGTAGTTTTTATGAAAGCCTCAACTCTCAAGCTCGGCAGAGTTTATTCCAACTTCCAAGTCTTGACATTATCTTTTAGATTTTTAGATCTAAATTGATTTTTGGTGTGGATTTGTTTTAGGACTCAATTTTAAAAAATAATGTTAGATTTTTGGTAAAGGTGCATGTTACCTCACTCTCAGACACATATCGTAATATTTAAGGACTAATAAAAAAAACATGAGAAGGGTTCAAATCTTTTTAATTTGATATCTCCATTATGCCTATATTTTTAACATTAATAACTTAAATTCAAAACTCTAATTTCGAAAGAAAACGTTGGATAATATGATTTATATCATTGTTTTCATGAGCATGAAAAAAATCGTGACACTTCGACTTTATTTTGATTGGTACTAAAATACACTGATGTGGTTAATTTTCAGATGTTAATTTTTTAACTTATTAATTTATTTAAAAATAAAATCAATATATAATAATTAATTCAAAGGTTTAAATAGCATTTATCGCGTCATAGTGGAACGGTTAAGAAAAAACGCTATGCCACTATTGCGCCACTATATTCAACTTATTAATTTATTTAAAAATAAAATCAATATACAATAATTTACTCAATGGTTTAAATAGTGTTTATTGTGTCATAGTGGAATGGCTAAAAAAACTGCACTATGCCACTATTGTGCTGTTATAGTATAAGCATAGTTTTTATGATCCAGAAACACTATAGCATGTTATTTAAAACCCTGATAATTATATATATACATGTCAAAATTTAATATGAATCACTTCCAATGTAAGTAAAACAAGAAAGATCCATTGGGTAATTAGAAAGAGAAGTCGATCCGAGAAATTTTGATAAATATTCTTATTAAGTGCGGAGAGAATTTCATTTAGAAAAACTATACCTTTCCTAATCTTAATTATGTACACAGCTCAGTTTGATTTTGTTCATAATTTTGCAAGGGATATTAATTAATTCGAATGCTCAGCAGCCAATCTTATGTATTCTATTGATGTTGCTTGGTTGGTATGCATAAGGAAAGTCAAAGTCAAAGTTCTAATCAACGCAAGTTAATCAAGAGATCAATATATTGTGATCAGTTGCTAATAGTTTCCCATTCAGAGATGTTCTTAAATTAATAAAAGCATACTGCATTAACTGTTTCCCATCAGAAATTCAGAACAGCCGGGCACATAATTGAGAATAGTCAAATTGTCAATAATTCGAAAGAAATTAATTAATTAATGATAAATATGGGGGTGAACCCACCGATTTCAACTGTTAGCAACTGAATTTTTTATGGGAAACAGTTAATGCAGTATGCTTTTATCAATGTGCCCGGGTTCACCCCCACCGATTTCTACTGAAACCATCTTACGATGTTTTTAGCAGTTTACAAAGAAATTAATTAACTAATCCCTCGTATGTAGCTCTGCTTGTTCTATTTAAGGCTTCTCCCTCCTTACCATTTCATGCAAAGTACAAGAGCTTTCTCTTTCTTTAGCAACTCATACCAGTTTAGCCAAATCATACAGCTAATTAACAAAAATGGGTTCCAACATGGATTTTGCCCAGCAACGATCTAAAGGCTTTGCTACCGTGCTTGCACTAGGCACTGCAGTTCCACCCCAAAAAATCTCTGTGGATTATATGATTGACAATTACTTCAGGGTTACCAACACAGAGCATTTAACTGAGCTCAAGAAGAAGTTCGCCAAGATTTGTAAGTTGGTCCTTAATTTATATTTCATTTGCTATATATACCATGTACTTAGTTATTAATTGTTTGAAGAAATTGTATTAAATCAACATACATCTTTTTACAGCACCAGCATTAAACAGGTATGATAACCGTTATTGGGTCGAGGCTTCAGTAAAAAAGAAAATTAAATGTAAAAAAGAAAGAATGAAAATCTAAACATTCCGTGTATTAGAATAATCAATATCTTTCTTATAAATTATTGTAGGGCTGTATGCCACAATTAATATTATATATTCTAGGATGTTCAAGCCAATCATGTATCTCACGTCTCAATGAGAGTGCTGCAAAAGTGGCCGCATAACCTGAACCCATTGCTGCTCCAAGTAATTATTTGTAGTTGTACATACAAAAATTATACACAAGATTGTAAACCTTCAAATAAAATTATACACAAGATTGTCCGTACTAGATACGAATCCGTTTAATTGGTCACCACCACACTTTTATTTTATTTTATTTAAGGACTCTGTACATCCAACATATTTTTAAATGCTTTTCGCGAGTATTGAACCTTCATCGATCTCTCTCTATAGAGAGACGAGACTTGCGTCACTACGTTAAGCCCGCGGTCCTTGATCGCCATCACACTTAATCGTTTTATGGTACATCATACCTTGCATGAATACAAACACAAACATGCCTAATTAAGGGCTGTTTTGTTTTGTTTTCAGGACTACATTATGAAGAAACAATAAGAACATCTAATTTTGATTTAATAAGTATAATATCATTTATTTTGGTTTGTTCCGCTTTAAAAATACACTCCTATTTACTAAATGTAAGATAATCAAGGCCGTCCGTGAAATTTTTAGTTTTACTTCAGTTGACATGCATAATCCCAATTAAATATATAATCTCCGGATTTTTCGATTTGCTCCAGGCAAGGCGACCACAATTCAAAGCAAATACCTTTATGCAACAGAGGAGACACTCAAGGAGCACCCGAACATTGCTGCGAGCATGGATCCATCTCTTGATGACCGACTGGACATTCTGGTAGAGGAAGTGCCCAAACTGGGAAAAGAGGCAGCGTTGGCAGCCATCAAGGAGTGGGGCCAGCCAATCTCCAAGATCACGCACCTTATCGTTACCACTAATAGCGGTGCCGACTGCCCCGGCGCTGATGCCAGACTTGTACACCTTCTTGGCCTGTCTCGAACTGTCAAGCGTATCATGCTTTACTATCAAGGATGCCATGCTGGCGCAAGTAGTTTACGTCTGGCCAAGGACCTTGCGGAGAACAACCAAGGTGCACGTGTTCTTATCATCACTTCTGAGAACATCCTCCATGCATTTCGTGGTCCTGCTGAAGCTTATGCTGACTTCCTTGTTTCCCAAGCATTGTTTGCTGACGGCGCTGCTGCTGTTATAGTCGGGGCAGATCTGGACTTGGAAACTGAGCATCCACTGTATGAAATTGTGTCTGCCAGAGAGACCATGCTTCTAAACACAATGGAGGAGCTTGGGATGCAACTTCGCGAAGTAGGCAACCTCATATTTTTGTCGCCTTCAATACCGAAACACATATCAGCAAACATTGAAGGTTGTCTTCTCGAAGCATTCTCGCCACTAGGTATAACAGATTGGAATTCCCTTTTCTGGGTTTCTCATCCAGGGGGCCCTGCAATTTTGAATCAAGTAGAGGCAAAACTCAAACTCAACAAGGGAAAATTGCGCTTGTCAAGGAAGATCCTGAGCGAATACGGAAACTTGTCGAGCCCAACTGTCCTATTTATTCTAGATGAGTTGCGCAAAGAATCAGCCAAGGCAGGCAAGTCAACCACAGGTGAAGGGCTCGAATATGGGGTTCTTCTCGGCTTTGGACCTGGCCTCAGCATTGAGACAGTCGTTTTACGTTCTGTTCCTATCTAAGCAGCAACGTCTGCATGCAAAAGTATAAAACAATTGTTTGGCTATTCAAAATATCATCTCATTCATTCCTTTTCTTTTTATCAGTCCTCTAGGATTTGAAATATCATCTTTGATTAATATCTTGTTTATGGTATTTGTGTTTTGCTTTGCTGTAATATTGGCTTTTTCTTTCAAGATGTTTGATTATTTTTTTTTTGTAATTGGTTTGAATTCATTCAAAGATATATGTGCACATGTGCTATTGTTTAAAGTACAATGAGGACCACTAACTAATTTGGAAAAACAATAACTACTTGGGGACCACTTAAATTTGAAAAAATTTACAACTGGCGCACGCATATATGAACACTTATACGCACAAGTATTATTATTATATAATATACCAAGTATTCATACCTAAGACATCAAGTATTTAAACAAAAACCTGAATATCAACTTTATTTTCTCTCTAGTCACACACCCATCTTTTACACATTTTTAGAAGTTTTTTTTTTCTCCGTTTAATCTCGTCAATATTTCTGACGATCTGTGAAGAATTTTGCAAATCTAAAACCACGAATGTTTTTTTACGTAATTTTATCTTTCAAACGAGATCCATGATTAAGTACTTTCGAGTGTTTCGTCATTCAAGTACTCATACATTGACGTGCAAGTATTCATACTAAAACATATAAAGTATTCATTATATAACTTTGGAAGTATCATTATTATTAAATATACAAACTATAAATTATTCATATTAAAACATATAAAATATTTATACTAAAACATTGCATGTATACATATACATATTAGCAAATATTCAACATATAACATATTCAAACTACAAAGTATCATTACTAAAAAATATTCAAAATACAAAGTATTCATACTCAAAAATATAAATATCCATACTAGAACATTAAAATATGCATACTTACGCATTGAAATGTGAATTGTTATGTTCTAAAGGATTGAAGTGTGAATTGTTATGTTGTAACGTATTGATATATACTGAGGAAAGTATTCAAACTTCTACTATGCACAAGTACGAATACTCATGCACGCAAGTATTAATATATAATATATAAAGTATTCATACCTAAGATATCAAGTATTTTTAATAAAAATATTAATATTAAGTATTCATACCTACGCATTGAAATGTGAATAGATATCATAGAAAGTATGTACTTAGAGTTTCTGTGGCGGGACCGATTTCCTCGTTGAGATAGGAGTAGGATCTTGGTGCGCACAGAAATTGAAACAAACTTACACGTATTTTAATGCAAATAGCATGAATCTTGATGCAATCAAATGGTCATTTCACCTACTCTGAATTGTTCCTCGTTGGGAGAGTGAATTGGCGCATGGAGACACGTGGACCACTTTGGTGCGCACGGAAATTGAAACAGACTTACACAAATTTTAATGCAAATAGCACGGATCTTGATGCAATCAAATGGTCATTTCACCTATTTCCTCATTGGGAGAGTGAATCAGCGGGGCGCATGGAGACACGTGGGCTGGCAGTCAACTGAATAAGAAATATTGTTTACAAATTGTACGGGGGACAATTAGAGGACCAATTTGCGGGGACAAAATCTTTACTCTAATTTTAATTTTCTGAATATACAAAACCTAATCTGTCGTTATATATGTCTACTAAAGATAAGTGTGACTATCGACTCATATTTTATCTTTTACGCCTTTCAAGGAAAATTATAGATTGATAAAAGAAATTATGTTGTTGCAAAAAATTAATCAAACATACTATTTTCTGACAAACGAATTTTACAGACTCATAGCATCAATTTAGTAGGATCTTAGATGTATACAGAAAATTTGCATTTAATGTCATGCAATTATAAATAATGCAAATTTTCTTAGTGCAAATATTCATAATGAATTATTGGAAACATCATGTTTGCTAATTCAAAGTAGTTATTTTAATTCAAAACGTGCGATATGAAATTCATCGCAAAAAGTTCAAAATCCAGTACAATTCCAAAACCGACTGTCATATATTTATTTGTTGTCATTTATCTGCAAATTCGTTGATCCCTGGTTAATTTATTTCCTAGAAATCTGACGTCAGAAATTTCCAACAGCTATAATTTCATATAGAAAGAAATTTGATGGAATAAAATATTTTCAAAGAAGAAAAACTAAGACCACAAATCATTGAAACGATATACATTTCCAGTTTGCTGCTTATGAATCCAACACTAATTCTAGGATTCGAATCAAGTGTCAGAATAGTTATGTTTATATCTGAACTGTCCGATCAGAATTCACATAAATATACTGTTACCTCATATATAGGATATGGATTCTCAACTCTTGTGCTTTGATTGTCCTTCTCAAAAAGATCCTAAATTGCACCCCTCCAACCCAGAGTTACTAAAACTTTAACTGAATTCCATCAAGTACTTCGATTAAGATATTAAAAAGAATATTCAATGAAATTAAAGAGAGCCATCGCATTATCTGTTTATTTGATTTGAGTAAAAAAGATGATAAAAAAGTGAAAAGAAAGCAAAATATCGGATGGAGATATCAGCAGTATAGTTTTCTTCGTTGTCCACTTCATTTATCAAATGAGTTCACATCTGGTATTATAATCGGATACCAGATAATTGTGATGATCACAATATGTCATGCTCTTCATATCAGTTACAGCTGGTTCACTTAAACGGTCAAGATTACATCACCATTTTCACGTTTGACGTTTCGTGGTCATGCTCCTACTTGCCCGAACTCAGAGGCACATCTTCCCAGAAGAGAGGTACATCCCCTCCAATTTCTCACCTTCACTATTATGGCAGCTCCGTAAGGTTATGTTGTAAGAAATGTACCTGTAGGCCAAATGATTTGGCCAAGAGGTTAAATATAAATTTATTTATTTTGGACTGGGTTCGAAATAGACCTGTTACTCTCTCTAATTTGATCTGATCAGATTAGGATAAGTCTTCTAATTAGGTGCAAATGGATCTGCAAACGAAATGGTGCAATTGAACAGATATTTGGTTATAAATACATATGCAGCAATTCAATTTTTGTGAATAATTAATTCGATTATCCGAAATTACACAGAAAGAGAAAAAGGAGACAAAAAATAGAAGAGATATTTTCGATTTAATTGGATTAGACCGAAAATCTGATATGTCTAAATTTCACACTACTTCAAAAAACGAGAAAGAGAGAAAGAGTCGAAAGGAGCTGTCAGTTCGGTACTAGTATACCGAACTACAGTAGTTTGTCAACATATTCGTGTGGATACTGGTAGAGACGTATTTGTTATTGCTGATGCGTATATTTGACACAGAGAAGAACGAAATAGGGTGACTGCTCCTACGGCTAGACGAAGATTTTCTCTGCGCGTCTAGTGGTAAACTCTATATTAATCTTGGAATTTAATTTATACTTGGATTCTGATTTTCAGATATTGAACAAATTGAAGAACAGAATCGAATTGTTGCATTATAACATATCCGAAATTCGTACATATGTTTGATTGTGGAGCGAGAGGTGAGGTAAATTAACTTCATACATAAGTTATTAAACGAAGTATAAAGTATGAGTAAGACGGTATTATAGAAAAATGATTAACTTACTTTGCACTTATTTGGGAGACTCATTTTTCTAATTTTTCTTTCTTCAAGACAAACTAATTTAATGCACGACTTAAACATCTAAATGAGATGTAAAACAGAAGGAATAAGATGGAGCAAGTAATTAAATCCCCCTTTAAATTTTAGTAGCAACCAACGTTGGTACGTTTGGATCGTGCAAGAATCGTGACATTTGAGTTAGTGGCTGAGAATAGTGCTAACTCGAGTAATATGAGAATTGTGTTAATTTTGATCTATTCGGATTAATAATTAAAAATGTTAGTTGAGATGTATATTTAAAATAGTGACGAAAAGAATGAATAAAATAATGATTTTTATGGGTTAGCAATCTTTTCACGAGCTTTCAAATTCGCTAACTCGACATTTATACAGGTTAGCAGAATAGAGTTGATCTGTTGCTATTTTTGTTTCTAATTTCGGAAGAATGAATACTTAGATCTGTGTAATACATGGGAAGCATCAGGTAGATGGGCTGTGCAAAGAGGAATGCAAAAAGAAGTGTGGCTGGCAATCTTTTTATGCTCGGTTTGGAATTTATGGAAGCAGAGAAATGAAAGGATCTTTCGAAATGAGCAGAGGACAGCACAGGTAGGGCTGTCCAAAAAGCTCGTAAGCTCGTGGCTCGCTCGCGACTCACATTGGCTCGATCGGTAATAGCTCGTTCGATAGTGGACCGAGCTGTTATCGAGCTGGCTCGCTAACAGCTCGGGCCAAAATTAACGAGCTGAGCTTTTGCCCAGCTCGGATCGTCAGCTCGCGAGCTAGCTCGGCTAGGCATCAATTTGTGAATTTATATGAATTTGTGTGTATTTTATACTGTCAAGCTTGATCCAACTCGGTTCAGCTCGGTCCAGTTCGGTCCAAAAATGTTTGTAAAATTTATTTTCTTCTTAAAACAAGGTCCAACCAAACCCAGTGAGCCAGCTCGTGGCTCGCGAGCCAACTCGTGAGCTAGCTCATCACGAGTTTGAGCTGAGATTTTAGCTCGCGAGCTGTTAACGAGCTGGCTCGCTAACAGCTCGGTCCAGAATTAATGAGCTGAGCTTTTGCCCAGCTCGGCTCGAGCCAGCTCATTTACAGCCCTAAGCACAGGCCTTAGCTTACCGAATCCTGGAAAAAAGCGCTTTGTGATTAAAGTACTGTTAATCAGGGTGGGAATTATATTGATTGTTGGTTCGATAAGATGGGCCTTCATGGCAGGTAGAAAAGGGGGCTCTATACACTGTGTAATGGATGTACTCAAACATTTATTTTATGCAATGCCTTGACTGCATCGGTCAAGTTTTCAAAAAAAAGAACAATCGTCAATCGTTGAATATTATATGCTACCTAGTTAACTTCAGCTCAATCGTCCAGCTTCCGAAATTTTTATTAATCGAAATTAAATAAAAAAATATATCGTAAAAGAGGAAAGAATCTGAGAAATTTCGAAATCTAAGTAGAACGGATTAAATTAGGACGGGACAATTTATCCCATTCCACTTAATCAAAATCCCGTCCCCAAACTCAATTTACTAAACCAAATTAAGCACTAAAAAAAAAATTAGATGAAGGATGGTACAAAGCATCCCGTCCGTGGAAAAAAAAAATAAAGGCCAGGGACGGAACAGATCTTTCCATTCCTATGGAAGAATTGAAATGAAGTGCCGACTAGCTAAGATCGGTTTATTTAACAAGCATGCACATGTTTAATTATTTCAGAACTTTTTTTTCTTTTGACCTACGTACATTTTAATTAGATATTATTAGCAAATCTCTACCTACATTTATGTTGACCAGCCCTTGATAGCCTCAGAGTGACCAGATCCAACCAAAAAAAATAGAGGATATACATTATGAAATGATATAATTTCAAAGTAGTAGAAGATATACATTATGAAATGATATAATTTCACGACTTTCTCTGAGTATAAGGTCAATTAGGATTTAGGACCTCATTTAATGAACCGATCTTAGCCAGTCAATACTCCATTTCAATTCTTCCACAGGAACGGAAAGATCTGTCTCGTCCTTGGTCTTTATTTTATTTTAATTTTTTTACTGCTTAGTTTGATTTAATTAATTGAGTTTAAGGACGGAATTTTGATTAAGTGGAACGGAATAAATTATCCCGTCCATAGAGATAGGATAATTTAACCGGTTCTACTTAGATTTCAAAATTTTCCATATTCCCTCCTCTTTTTCGATATTTTTTTTATATAATTTAATTAATAAAAATTTCGGGTCCAGCTTACTTGCAGTGCGGGCTGTGCGGCAGTTCAAGTTTTTTCTGAAATAGAACACTGCAGTTTAATTCACTAACAATTCCCACTGAAAACAGAAATCTGAATTATAAAGCTCTACTACTTTCTGTTTTAATTAACAACAATGGATATACACAGAGAAAATATAATATTGGGGGTCAGTATGCTACAAGTTATTTCATATGTGCCCATGTGAATATTAAATATTACGTATACCCCATCTACAAAGTGATAATTTAAATTATGTCCCTAAAAACCCATACAAGAATTGAGAAATATCTTCATGCTCAGAATGTGAAATGGCCCAAAAATCCATCTTTGCTCGTTATCCTCCATATTTTAGCAAGGATAATCTGGATACCGCTTTAGAAAAAGCATAGTAGTACTTAAATATGCAGAATTTCTTCTGGTTTTTCCAGGGACACATCTGGAAGAACATGTAACTATGGAATCCATGTGTTACTATAAAGTGTTACAATAAAGTGCGTTGCCTGAGGCATTCTATCAATCCCTTCTCCTCCCTTAGTTTTCTCATTGCTCTCACATGTATTTGTCGTGTTCTCTCTCCCGTGGCATCTATCATTTTCCCTATCTCTTGAAATGTTTGAGCTCGTTTGCAGCCAAGACCGTACTTTAACCGAATGACGAATTCCTCTTTCTCACTTAATTTACTGAGGAACTTTTCTATATTTTGTAGCTTAAGTTCCCTAATGACAGACAATTCCGGTCTCAGTTCATCTGGTCCTGACATAATATCCTACATTAAAGATCAGTGAATAAGTTCACCAAACCAGATAATTTGAAATTTGTCATTACTGCATCAAACCTTGATCAGCACTTAGTTTTCTTTTAAGGAAAGAATAGAGAGAACTGTTGAATTGTTCAAACCTTGAATTGCAACCCATTTTGGTGTACCGGCTGATCAAGAGAGAGAGGTTTTCTATTCCTCTGAATGATAATTTTTACACTTTTAGCACTTAGATTGACAACTTCAGCAATTTCATCATATGAAGGCCTCCTTCCTAATCTTTTTGATAGGACTGACTTTGCCTCCATTACTTTGCCTGTTGCCTCGCACAAGTTCACCTACAAAGTTGCTAAATATATGTTTCTTAGTTATTCACTTGGCAGAAAGAACTTGGAACATCACAAAAAGGTGCAAAATGACCATGTTAACTCTTTGCAATATGGATTGCAATCTCGTTTCTTAGTACTAATTAACCACATACATACTGGTTAATACCAATTCGTCCCATTGGTACAGACTGAAATCACAGGTTTATTTTGAATTGGCAGAGACTCAACTGACCTAGTAACAAAAATCTAATTAATGTGATCCCCAAATTTGATGCAATAGCCTTACTGCCTTAGGTCATCAATCAATCAGGATAATAGTAAATAGGATACCAACAATTCAAATCGTTTTGTTCAACAACTGGAACGTAATTAGTTGCAAGTACTTACTGGAAGCCTGACAAGTCTTGAACTGTTTGCAATAGTTCTCACAATGGCCTGCTTAATCCACCAGTAAACATAAGTTGATAGTCTATATCCTTTTGAAGGGTCAAATTTCCTTACACCCCGTAGAAGCCCTACACAACCTTCCTAAAAAGAGTTGCCAATTTCCAAAATCAGATAAACAAGAAACCTGTTTGAAAAGCATAATCTGAAAAGGAAAACACAACTTCGATTGAAGCATGAGCATTCTCAACCTCAAGTTAGCAGAAATATATTTTTTAAAATTAGTAATACCAGACTTGTAAAGGACCACTAAAGGTTTGGCATAAACCACACATATGACTGAGGGTCACCAGACCAGTGCACTACAGTTTTTTATTGTACCATCGATCAGTGCTTTTATAAGAAATTAGTAAGAATATTAATCTATCAAACCTGGATCAAGTCATCGAGGCTGATACCACTGCCCTCATAAGCGGCAGCAATGGAGATGACCAGCCCTTTATAATTCATTATAATCCTGTCTTCACTGGCCCTTGCTCTTAGCAGCACCTTGTCTCTATAACTACGACTTTTTGATGAAATGCAAGTTTCAATATAAGACGAATCATAACCAGTGAACTTCATTCTCATTTGATTGCTATTTGACTCTAACATCGCCTGTTCCTACAATCATACAATCAAAGCAGTAATTATATTGACTTTCTATGGATATTTGAGGTTCCATTAAATATACATACCTTATTGTATTCTTTGTACATATGCTAGTTTTATTACAGTTATGTCTATGAAAATAAATACAAGGAGAGAATTGCCCACGCCATTTTACATTAAAGAGTATAATTGATATTTAAGTTCGAATTTGTCCTGACACAAACAAAAAATGAATTGGAGGTTAACCCTTAACATATGATTCTAATTGGGAATTCAAATAGCGCTTAAAGAAAATTTAATCAGTGTCACAATGGCGTTATCTCAGTGGTTTTGTCAACAACAAAAAATCTCAAATGCTTAGACAATACATGCAATTATCAAATATTCAATGGGAAATAAATACAGTTCAAATCAAATCATACTGTACATTGTACAACTATATGGTGAAAGCAACTGGCACTATACAACTCTACAATTTTCTGTTATTTGGTACCAAGGCATCTTTCTTTTGTGCAATTTTCTCACTTGTAGCTCAAAACTATTCTTGATCAAGTTGACATTTGACACAGAAACTGAAATGATGCTTAGTTTGTCAAACAATTTTCAACTTAAAAAAAGAGATAGATACAGACTATAAGTAGTTAGTAGCAGTAATTTCATTGAATACCTTGAGATAACGAGAAAGAGCTGCCTCTTGTCTTTTCGTCAAAGTCTTGGATTTATCCGGTCCAAATAACCACTTCTCGTCTATTTCATCCTCGATATCTTCTTCCCCATCCCAAAGCCCAAGATTCTTTTTCCTTTTATTCCTCCTAGCGTACCTCTTCTGCCGCCGCCTCTCATCCATGAACTGGTCCCACTCAAGCGCGATGTCAGAATCCGGCAATTCCTCCCCCAGCGCCACCATCTGAGCATTGAAAGTGGTTCTCATCGAGTATGGATTGGACTGCGTTGGCGTAATCTGAATCGCCTGTTTGGGCGGCGGCGCGACGTGGTGGGAAGGGAGAGAGAATGTGGGATGAGGCGGGTGTAAGGAGCAAGGAGGAGGCATAGGTGGAGAGAGGTTGCAACTAATGGAAACTGGTAAGGAAGTTGAGGTCGGAGTGGCACTGTGGCGGTGCCAGTGCCAGTGCAGTGGTGAGGTGATCTATCTGATTTTGGGGTACTCTTGAGTGGATACTAGCAGTGGATTATTTCCTATATGGAGAGGAAAATGATAAGGCTGTACACCTTTAACTCTACATTAACGTACCGTTTGAGTTTAGCTCCGGACCGACCGATCAGAATATGGTCCAATCTTCTGTAATGCACCAGACTTTTCAAGATTCGTGCTTGTAGTAACAAATGGATTGAATCTAAACTCAAACATTGCGTTAATGAAGAGTAAATGAGAGCATTGGATTATTTTATTTCCTACATGGAGAGGAAAACGATAAGGCAGTGCGCCCTCTGTGGACAAAAATAATGAGAGGATATTTATTCATGTAATTTTTCATATATCTAGTTGGGAGATATTTTTCTTTTCCCTTTGACATAGTAAGTATTGTTTTTTTTTTTTCATTTTTCTCAGTTTTCTATCAATCAAAATTAATAAGATTAAATGATCTATTTTTAAATTGTTAAATTAAAAACTAATTGATATTCAAAAACATTCCTACAAGTGTACGTTGTAGTTGTGAAATACATTGATTATTGAGATTTCTCCATGTATGCATATTATTATCTAATGGAAGTTCTTACCAGTAGAAATTTTGGTCATAGATGGTTACTCTAGATACATAATTGGTTGATTAACTCTCAGTCTTGTCTAAACATCAATCACTCCTTACTTTTATTGTAAGAGAGGAGTGAGCTAAGGAAATCCCCTCTCTTTTTTTATACATATTAGCTGCAGATACTCTCAGTCACATATTTAATAAGGAGAGATCACTCCATCTCATTTAGGGTTTAGGACCCCCCGTTGTCAACAATCCTCAGCAGTAACCAATATTTTTTTTTAGTTAAAAAGGCCGAAGCCCTGCTTTATTAAAGAAACATAATTAACTTACAAAAGGAGCCAAAATATTTCTGTGAGAGCAACAGCGAATAGCTCTCCAAAAGATAAGAGTAACTATCTAATTTTTGCTATATCCCTCTGTGACCAACAATGTCAGGGATCTACATCGAATTCTATCAATATCCTTAATGATTGTGTCAGGAACTCTAAATAAAGATAAGACATATAGCGGAACTGCTATAAGAACCGAATTCAATAATGTGCATCTCCCTCCTAAAGATAGTAATTGACCCTGCCAATTAGGTAACTTTTTCTCAATTTTATCTACTAACAATCTCCAATCTTGACATGAAAGTTTTCTATCATGTAACGGGATAGTACTTAATGGGAAGCTGTGCAGTGTGACATATAAATGTTTGTGCTAGTTCAGTCCCTAACGGTGTGTTGATAGCAAATAACTCAGTTTTAGATAAATTCACTCGTATACCTGACAGGGCCTCGAAGGCTTGCATAGCCCACCATGCGGTCTCTACTACTTCATGTTTAGCCTCTAAAAATAAAATGGTATCGTCAGCGTAATGACAATTAATAATAGCTTGGTTATTAAAGCATGGGGGTCCTAAACCTCGTATAATTTGGACCTCTCTACATTTTGCAAAAATCTTACTTAAGGAATCAACTGCTAAAATAAAACAATATGGAGATAATGGTCTCCTTGGCGCACACAGCGCTTACAATAAAAGTAGGGAGTAAGCAGTTACCAATTGTCATTATACGGATGACACTATTTTGTTAAAACTGAAATGTACTCCATTAACATAGAAAATGAAGAATTGGTTTCATTGGCATCCTCTTTTGGATGTAAAGCTGGATCTTTTCCTTTTAAATATTTAGGCCTCCCACTGCACATTAAAAAATTACAGATTAAAGATTGGAATTTTTTTATTAGTAAAGTAGATTCTAAGTTACAAGGTTGGCATAGTAACTTAGTCTCTACTGGGGGTAGGAGAACTTTAATCAATGCAGCCCTTTCCTCTATCCCTATGTATGCTATGTCCATCTTTCGCATTCCACAGAGAGTGTTGCAACAGGTGGACAGAAGAAAAAGAAGAAAATTTTTATGGCAGAGATATGGGCAAAATAAAAGAGATATTCCTTAGTTAATTGGGAACAGGTGTGTCAGGCCAAAGAATTTGGGGGTATGGGTATTTTAGATTTAGAACAAATGAATAAAGCCTTACTCTCCAAATAACTTTGGAAATTCAAAGATCCTTGTTGCCAAGAAATATGGAAAACAACTTTACAAATTAATTACATCTCTGAGCACTCTATTGTTCCATCTTTCTTTTGACAAACATTACTACACATTCAGAATCTAGTTAATTTAGGAATCTCCTATCATCCTGGGAAACATAGTATGCTTAGATTTTAGTTAGACATATGGGTAGGAGAATGTCCTTTAGCAATTACATATCCATTTCTCTATGACATGTGCAGTAATCCACAAATAACTTTAGCTGATGTTCTAACCTCTCAAGGACTGGCAGTAGTTTTTACCATATAGCTTTTAGGAGTTACTAGATTTGAATGGGAGGAAATATTACACTTGATACACAATTTTCAACCTGACTAAGACTTAGATACCATCAAATGGAATTTAACAAATCTCTTTATTAATTTTTATATTTCATGAGGGGTGAAAGTCCTGCATTCCCTGACTTGGTGGACTATTGAACTCCCACCTAAGATCCAAGTCTTCATATGGCTTCTTACCCATAAAAAAGTTCTGACAAAATCTAATGTAGTTACTAAAGAGTGGACTGGAGACATTATCTGTCATTTCTTCCAGCTAGAAGAAACAACTGATCATTTGTTTATTCAATGTAAAAGAGTCAGAAAACTTTGATTTTGGATGGGTAATAGTCAACATCACTTAGAATTGTGGGACAATATTGAAGATGTCATGAACTTTTCTTAACATTATTAGATCATCTACCTGTGATAGTATATGCTTTTAACAAGATCCAGCTTTGATGTGGACAGGAAACAAAGAGGACACTAGAGACGCCGCTATTACTGCCAGCCGGCAGGAATGGCTTCCTAAAGATACTGCGCACATCCCTCTACAGGAAGTAGAACCTGAGCAAGTGCTAGTGGAATCGGTACAGAAGATACATTTTGATTATCTTCTTCTCTTAACCACTATATGTTTTCTGAACTTGAATTTTATGAGTTCTGCTCAATTCTTCTCAGTTTTGGTGTTGTTTTTGTAGACTCTTTTGTATGCCTTAGATTAGGCTATAGCACCTATGTTTTCTTTACTTCTCAGCATGAGTGGACATGCACTAGACAATAGACCTATGTAATTTACTAATTTCGTAATGAAATGGGCTATGCCTCTTTAAATATAAATATATATATTATATAATCATGTTGAACGGTTTGGATCGATGATTTGGACTTTGAAAATGAAAAAAAAACGTTGTTGTAACTTGATCCCTTCTCTCTCTCTCTCTCTCTCTCTATATATATATATATAGAGTCCGGCTAATGTGATTTTAGCAGCATTTCAGTTGAAGTGTGGTCACTCTTTTAATCATTGGATAAACTTTTAGATTTGTGCAGAGATCATCAAGAAAAGAGCGCGATGGAGCATTCAGTTTAATCTCCGTTAGCTAGCTAGGTTTTTTAAAATAACGCTGAAAGGAACTCTCTCTCTCTCTCTCTCTCTCGTACTCCTCTTCCTCTTCCCAATAAACCAAGCAGTTCTCTCGTCGCTCTCTCGACCCGACCTCCATCTCACGACTCAGTCGCGCTACGCCGGTGGTTCGCCACCTCTCCGCAATCCCTCTTTTGAAGCAACTCTCCACTGGTTGTGCCTCTCCTAAATCGCCTTCCTACCATCTTGCCTCTCCCTATCGTATTAAGGTAGTCTCTCTCCTTCTCATTCCTTGTTTGGTTGATTTTTATTTGCCCTATTTGGTTTATTTTAGTTATTTTCGCTAATTTGTACAAATTGGAATCCCAAGCTCATAAACAATTTCACAGATGTCAAGTTTTCATTTTATCATCTCCTTTTCAAACCTTTTAAAGTCCTTTTCTAATTTAATTTGTTCACGACTGGTACAAGTAAAATTAGGTTTGGCCTGAGGTTCGAACTCCTAAATTAAGCCCTCATTCTAAATATTAATACTGCCTTAAAATTTATTTGGGAAAGAATTTACATAACCTTTTATTTTCTTAGTGCAACTTTGTTGGAATTATTCTCATACTATTAATGTTATTTTTTGCAAATCAAAATTTCCAGATTACTACCTTGGAAAAGGCTTAAATATCTGCAATTCGTTGGCACAGGTATATGTCAGGATCCATAACTCATGTAAATTGTATTGCATGGAACTGTGGGATGTGCAACAATACTTTATCACATATTATAATTAATTAGAGGTCGATGCAACAACTCAACTCATTGCCCATGCAAATACTTAGACACATATTGGATATTATATTTTATTAAAGTTTCATGCAACTACTTAACCTCATACCCATGTAAATACTTCACCACATGTTTATATTATATTTTATTGCATATCCTTGTAAATACTCCACCACCATGCGCGTGTAAATAGTCTGGACTGTTGGATCTCATTAATTGCATGAGTTTATCCTTGCAAATGTTTAGTTTCTGGAGACGGGTGCATTTCTGTTTATTTGATATCTCATTTTAAATGCAGAATTTTATTATAAATCACAACAACATGAATAATAGCCGTATAAACGAATTCAATACTTTGGTAACTTAAATTTTGGTATTTAGAACATTAGAAGCTGGTTTGCAAGGGAAGCCATTGACAGTGATGTCGGATTGTAAGTTAGCGACGTAGAAATTTTGAAGAGGATCAGGGTCGGCACGACCCAAGATGAAGATGAAGACAATGAGAGAAAGGAGCAACAGGGATCTTAAAGGGGCCATTGTTTTAGTTTGCTGGTAAGGTTTGGGATGAGTGCTCTAGGTACGTGGCTGGTTCTTTTACAGAGAGTGATGCGAGGAATCATTCAAAAACGATTGAAAAGTTAAGTGTTTGATTTGCGTTTGATTTGCTCAATCAAATAGGAAAAATTAATATCATGTAGTTGGTTATGAACTTATGACTAATTAATCAGAAGTTGACTTTTCAATTTCATACTAATTGGGAGCAGATAATCAATAAAATTTGTTGAAGATTAAAAATATCAATTACATTGATGACAGATAAATTATAAATCAATTATAATTAAGTAGAGATCAATTAGTATTAATTAGTACACAGTAAATCTTATAATAAAAAAATATTTTAATTGTTATTTAAATTCTGTAGCTTATAAATAAGGACAGTATATGATATTAAAATCATATCATAAATCAATAAAATTAGTTTTACCAGAAAAAAAAGGAGGGTTGATATTTTTAGTAATATGAGACAGTAGAGAAATTGAGAGAAATATATTTCTTATATTGATTTGTTTGTACAGTGGGCATTATATAGCCAAAGGAGAAAAAATAGCTGTTGGAAAAATAACGGTAACTTTCTATAAAAGGAAAAAGGTTGAGTAACTTTATATACTAATTTAGTTGCTCCCTTTATTCCTTAACTTAGCCTATGATGAACTATACCCAAAGAGGGTCCTCTGAGGCTAATATGAATCCCTAATCCTCTTTATTTTTAACACTCCCCCTCAAGTTAGGCGTGTAAATGTTAATTAACCCTAACTTGCCTACATTTTGTTGAAATGGTTTCGGATCTAAACCCTTTGTAAAGACATCCGCTAATTGGTCTTCACTTCTTACAAATGGAGTCTCAATTTCTTTGGATTGAAGCTTCTCTCTAATGAAATGGCAATCAACCTCGATGTGTTTGGTTCTCTCATGAAACACCGGGTTGGATGCTATATGACGTGCCGATTGGTTGTCGCAAAACATTTGCATTGGCAATTGAATTTGAATTCCAAAATCCGAAAGGAGTTGCTTGATCCATGTTAATTCACTTGCGGTGGATGCCATGGCACGATATTCCGCTTCGGCACTTGATCGTGCCACGACATTTTGTTTTTTGCTTTTCCATGTGACTAAATTTCCGCCCACAAATGTGCAAAAGCCGGTTGTCGATTTTCTATCGAAGCTTCCGGCCCAATCTGCATCGGAATAGCCACACACTTCATTAGAATTATTGCACTTCATAAAAATTCCCTTGCCGGGGGTTCCTTTTAAATATTTTAATATTCTATTAACGGCCTCTAAATGTGGTGTTCTTGGATTATGCATGAATTTACTAATTTGACTTACGGAATATGAAATATCCGGACGGGTTACCGTAAGATAAATCAATTTTCCTACAAGTCGTTGGAATTGGTTTATGTCTTCTAATAATTCACCATCCTCGGTATTTAGTTTGTATTTACCATCTATTGGTATGGAGGCCGGTTTACTACCCAATTTTCCGGTTTCTTTTAACAAATCTAAGGTGTATTTTCTTTGAGAAATAAATAAACCATGACATGAATATGCTATTTCTATTCCCAAAAAATATTTTAAATAACCTAAATCTTTAATGTCAAATTTTTCTTTTAATTGAAATTTTATTCTTTTAATTTCTTCTTGATTATTTCCGGTGATTATAAGATCGTCAACATATACAAGTACGATAGTAGTGTTAGTTCCTACAATTTTAACAAATAGGGAATGGTCGGCATTACTAATTTTAAAATTGCAAGAAATTAAATAAGAGCTTAGTTTTCCATACCATGCTCTTGGAGATTGCTTTAATCCATAAATTGACTTGTTCAACTTGCAAACTAATCTTTGATCATTTTCTTTTTCATGACCGGGTGGTAAACTCATGTATACCTCTTCTTCAAGAGTTCCTTGAAGAAATGCATTCTTGACATCCATTTGGTATAATTTCCAATTTTGGTTTACCGCAATTGAAAATAAAATTCGTACGGTATTCATTTTGGCAACGGGTGCAAATGTTTCATAATAGTCTATACCGTAGGTTTGTGTGTACCCTTTAGCAACTAAACGAGCCTTGTATCGTTCTATGGTACCATCGCTATTATATTTAATTTTATATACCCATCTACATCCTACGGGTTTTTTATTTTGTGGTAATTGTACAATTACCCATGTTTCATTTTTTTCAAGAGCTTTTAACTCTTCTTTCATAGCTTTGGTCCAAACCGGATTGTTAATGGCTTCAAGATAATTGTTTGGTTCTTGTTCTTTTTCAATTGAAGTCATAAAAGCTCTATGGTTTGAAGAGATGCTATCATATGAAATAAAATCTTGTATAGGATATTGTACCTTATAAGCTATGCAATCCCTTAGCCTTGTTGAAGGAAATTTTGTCCGAACCGACCTTCTCAAGGGTGTTTCTTCTATGTTTTGATCTTCTTCATTTGAGGAAATTTCTTCTATTTCCTCCTCATTTTCACTTTCATTTTCATTTTCGGTTGTAATTCCAATTTCTATTGGTCTTACCTCTTCTATAGATGGATTGGATTGAGGTAATACAATATCTTTGAATGACTCTCTAATAGATTCTTCATGAATTTTTTCTTTATAATATGGCTCATTTTCTAAAAAGGTTACATCCCTTGAAATATATAATTTTTTGTTCTTAGGGTCATAACATTTATATCTCTTTTTTTGTGATGAATAACCCAAAAAAATAGCCTTAATTGAGGTATAATCCAACTTGTCTTGTTTGTTATTCTTGTGTACATAACATGCACAACCAAAAATTTTCAAATGCTCAATATTGATTTTTCTTTGGTAAAGAATTTCTAAGGGGCTTTTATACTCTAAATTAACACTTGGCAATCTATTTATCAAATATGTAGCGGTAAGAACGGCATCCGACCAATAAATTTTTGGAACATTATTTTGGAATAAAAGTACTCGAGTTATTTCAAGTAAATGCCTATTTTTTCTTTCGGAAACGCCATTTTGTTGAGGTGTATAGACACATGTTGTTTGATGTAAAATTCCTTTTTCTTTAAAAAAATTTGAGAAGTTTTGATTTACAAATTCCGTTCCATTATCGGATCTAAAAATTTTAATTTTTGCTTCATATTGATTTTCTATAAAGTTATAAAAATCTAAGAATTGTAAAAAAACTTCACTTTTATCTTTTAATAAATATAACCAAGTTGTTTTAGAGAAATCATCAATAAATATGACAAAATATTTGTATCCATTAAAAGAGTTAATTGGGGCGGGTCCCCATACATCCGAGTGAACTAAATCAAACGGTTTTTTACTTTTACAACTTGATAATTTAAAAGGCAATCTAGTATGCTTCCCTAGCTTACAAATTTCACAACTACTATTATCTATTTTTGAAAAATTAAAAACATTCTTTAAAATCTTGTCGGAAGGATGTCCAATTCTTCTATGCCAAAGCACGCTTAATTCTCCATTTTTGATAGTGTTGAGATTAAATTTTTCTTCACTCAAATAATAAAGCCCATTTTCTAGAAATCCTTCACCAATCATAACCTTGGTTATCCGATCCTGAAAAATCACATTTTTTGTCAAGAAAATGAGTTCACAATTCAACTCATTTGTGATTTTACTAATGGATAATAGGTTGGATGAGCAATTTTTTAAATACAAGACATTTGGAATTATTTTTGAGAAAATAATTATTGAGCCTTCTCCAAGAATTTCCATTCTATCACCGTTTGCCACAGTGACAAATTTTTTAGTTTCGTATTTTCTAAAAGAGGTTAATAAATTTTTATTTCCAGTCATGTGGTCTGTGGCACCTGAATCCAGTATCCATCTAGAATTATTTGGAAAATACGATAAATTTGCAACACAGATCATACCAGATGTCTTGGGATGTTCTTGTTTTTGATCTAGCATCATAGTGAGCTGTTGGAGAAGCTGCCTCATGGGATCCAGAGAAATATTAGAAGAGGATGCCCCAGCGCAATTACCAGCGAAGGGCTCAGATCTCCCAGCGCCAATCTTGGCGCCCCCTTCTCCTTCCGCTACAAATCCCTTTCTTTCTGTTTCGCCCCTGTCTCGTTCCCAGCCGCCTCTTTCCCCTTTTCGATCTCCGGCTCCACCCTTCTTGTGCCACTTGGGTCGGAGGTGAGGGTAGAGAAACCAGCACTGGTCCTTGCGATGTCCCTCTCTCCGGCAGTGATCGCATTTTACCCCTGCGAGGTCTCCTCTGACCTCCGACTTGTGGCTAGGGTTGGGTCTTGCCGTGACTGTGAAGGCTTTGTTTTCTGAATTTTCGAGAGGTGGTGCTACCATGACAACCCTTCTTGTCTCTTCTCTGTCTATCATGGCTGCCACCTCGTCTGAGGTTGGTAATTCGGCGAGCAACAGTATTTGGGATCTCACGGCTTCATAGGTGGAATCGAGGCTCGCTAAGAACTGAAAAATATCATCTTGTTCTTCCCGCTTTTGGATTTCAGCGAGGTCAGTGGTTGGGGGCCGATAAACCCTAAGTTCATCTTTCTTCTTTTGAAGGTAACCGTATAATTCCATTGTTGGTTGCCCTTGTTGCTGTTTTGCTTGTTGATAATCTCTTTGAATTTGGTAGATATGTGAGTAATTTTTCCTATGGCCATACAATTGTTCGGCTCTGTGCCATATCTCTAATGCGGTATTTTTATAAGAAAGTAAGTCGGATACCTTTGGTTCCATTGTTGCAAGTAACCAGGTGATAACAGTATGGTCGCTTACTTTCCATCTTGCTAATGCTCTCTTTTCGGGTTCAGTTGGTGGATCCGACTGTTTTGGAGCCTTGTCTACAGGATCGATATGTTCACTCTTTTCTCGGCCGCTTAAGGCAAATATGACTTGTCTTGCCCACACATGGTAGTTTCTGCCATTCAGCATTACCCCTGTGAGTTTTTCGTGATTTTGTGACATCGTGATTTTTCAGTTTTCAGCTGCTGGTGCTGGTGCTGTTGCTGATTCTGATTTTTACAGCTGCTTGTGCTGTTGCTGAATTTTCTCTCTTGAGTCGGGATTTTTAATCCTGCTCTGATACCATGATATTTTTAGTAATATGAGACAGTAGAGAAATTGAGAGAAATATATTTCTTATATTGATTTGTTTGTACAGTGGGCATTATATAGCCAAAGGAGAAAAAATAGCTGTTGGAAAAATAACGGTAACTTTCTATAAAAGGAAAAAGGTTGAGTAACTTTATATACTAATTTAGTTGCTCCCTTTATTCCTTAACTTAGCCTATGATGAACTATACCCAAAGAGGGTCCTCTGAGGCTAATATGAATCCCTAATCCTCTTTATTTTTAACAAGGGTTCGTGATAGGCTTGGCAAGTCGACAGCAAAAAAAAATCAATCTCTTTATAGAAATAAATCCTCACGAATTGAATGGGAGTTAGAATGGGCGATCTCCTGGGAAGTTCCTATATTACTGATTCCGGTTGGATTTCATTTCTAACCTACTCCAACTTGTTTGGAAATAAAGACTTTGAAAAAGAAATAATAAAATTCAACAAAACCGGTCTCAAATGATAACATCAGTAGACTTAGTCTAGCTTAATCTAACTTTTTGTACAATGTTATCTGTTCAGACTTACATCCTTTTAGTCGGAACAAAACTAACAAGAAGCTTTTCGGAATTGAGGATACACATTTTGACAAAGCACTTTTTAATTCATACATATCAAAGATAATAAAGTGAAAACTGTCCTGCTTTGTATATCATACTCTCTGTATAAATTAAAAACCATCATGTCAAAATTTGTACCGAAATTGAAGTTATCCAATTAGTACGGGGTGCATTTTAAACTGAATCTAAATTATTTGATTAAAATTCACACAAACCGTTTAGATTTATGAAACGGTTTAGATTCGTACAATCCAAACTTTGTCTGTACAAATCTCAATACGGACATGACTCTGCCAAAATCCTTTGGACAACCACATCCCAAACTATAGTTTGGAATACTAGAATTAATGTGTACTACTCAAAAAAAAAAAAACTACTGTTTGTATATTAAGCTCACCAAATGGGAGCGAAGAACTTCAATTCTCAATCCCATAAATATTGTGTTGGTTTAGTAAAAATTTAAAAAATGACAAACCTACTTTTTAATTAAAAAATCTCTGCAAAATGATTCATGAATTTAGATAAAAAAAATTATCATCAATTTGACATAAGCCTTTATTAATTAAATAGTATATCACGAGATCGACTCAGTGCTTGATGTAAAGATAAGATATATATGTGAGTAATTAGTCTAATGGAAGGCGGTATGTTGTGACCCAAAGGGGACCTTCTGATTGTTTTTAGGTGTTTATGAGTAATTTTGCGAGTTTGCGAAAAAAAATTGTATAAATTTTGTATGGACTGTGTCGAGGACAAAGATATCTAGGCTTTGATAAAGTTTGGTGATTTCCAAAAGTGATTTGATGGACGAATATATTATATATATATGGAAAGATTCCACTAATATCACTAAAAATGAATTTGGATCATCCACAGTTACCTGACTCAAGCAAATTACTCAAATTAGTTCTTTTAACTTGGCACGAATCTCAAAATAGACCACTATAATTTTTATAGACATCGTGACTTCGGCCTGGCTGATTAATCTGGGCCGAAAATTCCACCCAAGTAGTTTACCGTTTCCTTTTTGAATCCTTATGTAGGCACAATTCCGGAAAGCTTCGTACAGCTCTGTTCCGACTAAGGAAGTGGTCTGGAAATAAATACCACAGTACAAAAAGTCAAAGCTAAACTAATTATCTGATCCAATTTTTAATCAGAAGTTAAAAGTCGGCTTCTGGGTTAATTAGTCATTACCAACTGCATTAATTTAATTACTTTTTCCTCTGGATTGAACAATTCAAACACCAACTTTTCTGATCCAATATTTTATCAAAAGTTAGAAGTCGGCTTCTGGGTTAATATATTAGTCATCACCAACTACATTAATTTAATTACTTTTCCTGTTCGATCGAACAATTCAAACACCAACTTTTCAATCGTTTTTGAACGATTCCTCGCATCACTCCCTATAAAAGAACCAACTACGTACCTAAAGCACTCATCACAAACCTTACAATTAAGCACACTAATTAACTACAAAACACACAAAGAACACAAAAAGACAACAATGGCTCCTTTAAGATCCATGTTGCTCCTTTCACTCACTGTCTTCATCTTCACCTCGTGCCGTGCCGATCCTGATCCTCTCCAAGATTTCTGTGTCGCTGACTTAAAATCTGATATCACTATCAACGGTTTCCCTTGCAAACCGGCTTCTAATGTTGTCTCTGAGGATTTCTTCTTCAACGGACTTGCCGTGGCAGGAAACACCAATAACATGTTTGGATCCAATATTACAGCAGGCAGTGTTCAGACCTTTCCTGGCTTGAATACGCTCGGTCTCTCCATGAACCGTGTTGACTTAGCTCCTGGTGGTGTCAACCCACTCCACAGCCACCCGCGTGCTTCTGAAATCGGATTCGTTATTCAAGGAGAAATACTTGTTGGTTTCATCAGCACTGCAAATGTTTTCTATTCGAAAGTTGTGAAGGCTGGTGAGAGCTTTATTATACCCCGAGGACTCATTCATTTCCAGTACAACACCGGGAAAGAAACTGGGGTGGCTATCACGGCTTTTAACAGCCAGTTGCCGGGAGTTGTGTTGGCTCCATTAACCTTGTTCGGGTCGAAACCAGCAATTCCAATCGATGTGCTGACAAAGACGTTCCAGGTCGACGCATCAGTCATCCAGCTTCTGATGTCCAAGTTTGGACAAGCAACCTCACCTTATAACTAATTAATTAGCATTTGCCTCCATGCATGTGTATTCTAGTGCTTGATTTTGGGTTATTCGTTATTTCATTATTTCATTATAGATTATATTCATTGTGTAAATGATTGTTGGATATTGCATACAATTGATTGAATAAAAACACCCTTGGTACGTACCTCGGTTTGTTTAATTATGAATTAGTAATTTAACCAAAACTTCTTTTGTGATAATTGTTGATTATTGAAAAGTCAAACTTATATTCCCCTGCTTAATTAAGCATATGACCAATGATGGTTTAAGCAGACATCAGACTATATGCCCTGCATTAGTGGTCTATATAAATTATAAAAATACGGTCTTGAATGTTGGTTACTGAGATCAAGATTTCATATGTAGTTTCACATATGGGCTTTATAAAATAGTCTTAATTAGACAGAGCACTTAATTAGCCTCCTTTATGTTTTAATCTGAGCTAATTTCTTGGTAATTTTTATTAATTAAACTTCCTCCTCGCTTTAGAAAATAGTCTTCCTAAATACCACATTTACACATCTTCTGGTTCTTTTATAGGCAACTTAATCTACCGGTGCTACTTAATTAATTAAGGAGTTTTCTTTTCTTTTTCTTTCTTATATTCTTTCTTTCTCCTGCCTGCACGGAAACTCACGTTCAGAAAAGAACGCTCCTTCCTCCTCCTAATTTAAATCAACGGTCCTCTGACAATGTTCTTGTAAATTCAACACCATATAGGAAGATTTGCACCGAAGTGCTCTATTTTTTTACGTCCATTTTGATAAGTACTATTCTATTGCTCCTCTTCGCGAATTTTCTAACAACATATCTTTTTAGCTTCTTAATTTCAACTAATTTTTTCTAATTTCTTTTAGTTTCTTTTGTACTATTTGTGGCCAGAAATTGTATTTATCAGTATGTCGAACTTATTTTAATTATTATTTTTTATTATATCATGGAAATATTAATTTGATATGAATTTTTTAAATTTTGATTGTAAACCCTCAAGGAAAATCATGGAACTTTTTTTACCAAATTTTGAAAATTAATTAACTAATAGGTTAATATGAGACACTAATGTGAACTCAACTATTTTTCTACAAGCTCACGTACTAATTTAATTGATGAGCTTAAACTTATATATAGGAGCTTTACTGAATGAAGAGTAGAACTGGTATGAGCTTCAGCTTACGAAATTGTAAGCTTAACATTAAATATGTTGGATGATCTTTCAATTAGAAATTCAGACTGTTCAAATTGACCTATTTTATTAGTGATGTATTTAATTACATGACATATTTGTTACTTTGTAGCAGTAGATTCTCATCAGAGAGATGGTGCCACGACTTGAGACCAATAAAGTGAATTCTGAAAAAAAAAAAAAAATCATGAAATATATTTTCAAGAAGAATTATATGATAATTTGAAAAGAAATGTTGGTTAAATTCTTGCAAGCTCATGTAAGATTTTAAATTATGTTAGTTTCCATGTCTATCAAAGATACCACCCAAAAAAAATGGTTTCTATGGAACTCACGGAGATGAAGAAAAGGGAAGAAGAGATAAAATTGAACGTACATTACATATGGATAAAAAGAGAGGAAGGAGCAAGTGAAAATTATCGGAATGAGTGGTACAGAAAACTATTCTCACAACGCGGAACAAAACTATTTCGACAATGAAGATGATTCAATCTTGATGAAACTTTAACAAGTTCTCATATATACTCTTTTTTGAAAAGCATGGTAGGAGCTACTAGCTAGAACAAAATGTAAAATACAGCTCATGCATCTCATGCAAATATAACACTTGTGCATCACTTCTTTGCCATCTCCTCTACAATATCTAAGCCACAGCTGTCCCTCCTCTTTGATTCTTCTACTCAGGATCTCAACTGAAAGATTAGACCCTCTAAAAATCCTCTCGTTTCGTTGTCTCCACACGAACCACAACACACAAAGGAAACACGTAGCCCATTCCTCCTTGCCCACCCCTAGCAACAACGCATCTCATGAGTGATTTGTCCCATGTTTGCGACATCGAATCCCCTACTCGCATTAGCTGATATCCTAGCAGTGCACTCATTGTTCTCCACATCTGCCGCTGAGCATACGTGCATTCAAAAAATAAATGACACGTGTCTTCCATCTCACATGAATCACACAACCAACACGACTTTTCACATGGTATTCCTCTACGATCCATGACATCATGAGTGAGTATTCGCTTCCTAAAAACTAGAACAACAAACATCTTAACCTTGAGAGGTGCATTACATCTCCATACCAATACCTCATATTAGTTCGGTAGCATCTTCCATTATTGCTTTAACTTCCTTTTGGTGTAAAGCTCGTTTAGATAACTCATATTTTAAATTATCATTGATTTTGCCTTTCGATGTTTCTCCTTTAACTCAAATAGGCCCCTTGATTGTTCTATCGGATTCGGTATCATAGGTCAGTACGGGTACAGACGGGGCCCCTACACTTGGGTTCGCCATGTCTGATAGAGAGTTCTCTGCAGCCATTGAGGAGGCCGCTGGATTGTCTTCTCCAGATTGGTCCTTGGTGGATACTGAATCCTCATCCTCATCTAGTATGATTGACATTAGTGATTGATTTTCTTGAATTTTGTCTCTTTTCTTTGTTTTGTGTTGTGCTAGTTGGATATTTGTCTTTCTTTAGTTTAGAATAAGTGGATTTTGGATGCTGTGCACGATTTTGTAAGTTTTGTATAGACATTGTTTCGTAATGAAACCAGTGGATATTCCACTTTTGCAAAAAAAAATATTGAATTGGATGAGTATAATCCATTGCTGGACAATCTCTAGTAAATTGTAGCAGGCCGGTTTGAGAAAACCATGTGGTTATCAATTTTCACTAGTCGACCCCTCCTTTCTTTGAGCTCCATCATTTTTTCAAAGGTACAATTTGTATATTTTTAGTGTGGATTAAAAGAAAATATACGAATATAAGATTCATGGCATTCAAATACATGTTCCTTTTACCATGTAGAATTCAGAATGTATTCTCTATCCCACTTACAAAAGATGGGCTGTTGTAATTTCAGTTGCAAGAACGTGGAACAAATTGCAAATTTAATTAAAAGTAATACAACATCATTTACAATGCTTTCAAGTGTCAATTTCAAAAATGGAAAAAAAAAAAAAGTTATAAAGAAATAAAAAAAATAAATTAAAATATTTAATATGTTTCATAAAAAATTAAATTAATAGAACGAGTTGCAAAATGGAGGTGACTTGAGAAATAATTGCTAAAGTTGTTGATGTGACAAACAAAATTTGTTCTTTACAATTGTAAAAATAGATATGCTCTTAGGTGTTAAGATAAAACTATCAATCTAAACACGGTTGATTATCGATCTAAGTGAAAATTTTAACCTAGAAAAAGTGTCAATGTAAAATCTTAAAATTAAGGAAGCAACCATAAAGAAAATACATAATAAAAAAATTAACAATTAGTACTCGGTAATGAAAAAAAAAAAACAGCTAATCATAATAGAATGCTGTAGTGAACAGAAGCCCGGCCCACAGTTGAATATAAGAAATGTCGGCCCAATTCGGATCCTTCGGCTCGTTTTATCCTTCTTCCTCCTATTTTATATTTCTCACACTTTTCTGTGGTTCTCTATTTCTCTCCGGCTATGCCTATGAGCACCATCACTCCACACCGCTCCATTGGCCTGCCCCAACCAAGACTCCACTGTTTCCAAAAATCTCGCCTAAAACTCCACCTGTTCCCTCTCCATTCTTCCAAAGAGAACTCCGCTTCCATCTCCACCTCCACCTCCACCTCCACCTCCACCACCTTTGAGAAACAAGGGGCTGAGGAAGGCATCCCAATCGAAGATGTAACTGTGCTAGCGAAATTTCAGTCTCGTCATAACCACATCCGTGTTCTAGAAGTTTCCCGTCGTGCTGACCATCCACTGGCAGGTCTCTCTCTCTCTCTCTCTCTCTGTTTGTTTGTTTGTTGTGTGATTTAAATACTTGTAAGTCAATTGTGCTCAAATTATGTTATGTGTTGAATTTCTTATATCTACGGTTTAGCCCAAAATTGAAATGCTTTTGGATCCTACTACCCACCATGAACTGGAAAAACATGTAGTGGAAATATATTATCAGCCATTTTTCTATAATTAATTGATCCTTTTCTCAACTGATATATCAGGCTCTCGTCTCCTACTTCTTGATATCCCAGGGAACATCCACAGCATTTCTCACCTCTTCAACCCTCTCACCTCCTCTTATCTTGATGTGTTCGCTACTCTCCCGCCAATCATTCCTTCTGGCCCAATTGCTATACTTGGATTCGGTGCTGGCTCAGCTGCCAGACTTATCCTCAATTTGTATCCAAAAACTATTATCCATGGGTATCATTGCTTACTAGATATTATTACCAGTTTAATCAGTTTAGATATCTATGCGATAGCCTACAGGTTATGGGATATTATTACCAATTTACCCTTTGGTATCACAATTTACAGGTATGAGCTTGATCCCTCTGTCATATCAGTAGCTAGAGAATTCTTTGGCCTCTTTAAACTCGAGAAGCAGTATCGAAACCAGATCTCCATATCTGTTTCTGATGCCATTGAGTCAATCCCAACTATGGCAGATGGCTTCTACTCTGGTACTATAATTTTTTTTAAATAGCCAATTGTTTCTCACATTTACTAATTACGAATACTGGGTTGCTTAAAGTATTTTATGAAAGGTAATGTTGGCCTGTTCATCTTATTACTGCTCTATGCATTCCATTTCTAGCAAGTATCAAACCTAAACATTGCAATAAGTTACATAAACATCTCTTATAAGCAAAAACAACTAAATTAATTGCAATATAGGTATCCTGGTGGATCTTTTCTTGAAAGGAAGTGTTATTCCCCAGCTCCAAGACAAGGACACCTGGAAAGAGCTTAAAAAGAAACTTGATAAAAATGGTAGAATAATGGTTAACTGTGGTGGGAGATGTGTTGAATCAGAGGATCCGAGAAGGGATGGAAATGTGGTTAAAGATGAAACTCTTAAAGCTATGAGTGAGGTTTTTGGTAAAGATAGGTTGTTCGTGTTGAATTTAGGTGGGACAAAAGAAGAAGATAGTTGGGTTGGATTGACAGGTCATTTGCCAGATTTGGAGGGGTGGAAAGGAATATTGCCTACTGCATTGCGTTGCTATGTTGATATGTGGAAGCCTTACATAAATGTTAAAATGTAAATATAAATATATTATAAATGAATGTATCAAAAAGTAGGATTAGTGTTCTCAATTGGAAAGAACAAACGCCAACTGTATTTTCTAGCTTTATTTTTTTTTATTATTTGGATTATCTTGTTATCCTTGGTTCAGTTTTGTTAATACATTCAGCATAATGTCTTAACTTTTTTTTTAGGAGGCAAGCCAATTTTCAACATAATATGTTAAATATTGCTTATGTGCATTCTGTTTATGGGGTTTTCTTTTTATTATGGGGCAAATTTTGTTAAGTTCGAGCAACTTTATGTCATTCACATAATGATTACCATGGAAATTTAACCAAACATATAGGCAAACTATTATCTACTGCAGTTATTCTAAGTGAAACAAGTAAATTTGACCCAGGCATTAATTGAGATTCATTAAAAAATTGAAAACTGGAAAGCAAAAAGAAAAAAAAAAAAAAATAGCAAACAACTGGTTTTAAACGGAAAAATATCTCAATGGAAAAGAAGTATTGGATTAGTAAAGATAAACCTGCTGGTACTATGTCTACGTTAATTTTATTTTAGCATTTCAGCAGGTGGAACTATCCCCTCCAAAGAAACATGAACAGTAGCATGTACCAGCACTCCAGCAACAATTGATAAACACATCAAAGCTAGAAAAATGACAATGAAGGATTTGTACTCCTAGTAATTTGAGTAGAAAGTTAAAAGAACCAATCCCTAACAACCTAATAAAGGCTAATAATCAGGACACTAAGGCCGATAGCACAAAACTCTATCCTAATTTTTCAAGCAACAATCTCACAGTCAAACACAGAAGCAGATAACAGCTGAGGAGTTGCAATTTGGAATTTAAGCATCATAGAACAACCTACTTACAAAATTTCCAAGTGTTAATTCTCTTGCATTGTTATCTACACATTTCAAACCTTCCCGCTGCATACCCACCCAAAAAAAAATAAAAAAAATGAAAAAACAGATGTCAATCAGACATTTCCTTATAGGCAGCCAAATAGGCATAATGAAGCTCAGGCACATACTTCTTGTGTGGCTCTACATACAACTCCAGGAAGCGCTTTTCAGAAATCACACACGCACTCAAAAGACCACTTTTCGTCAGTTGCTTCACTTTTAAGATGCTTAGCACATGGTGTCTTGGTATCAGCATTCTTTCCAGGCTGAATGCAAGCAACCTGGCCTGAGAAGCTATGTTCTTCGGCTCAAACCCAGCCTGTCCAATAAGAAAATCCATCTTTGACTTCAATTTTCTCTCAGAAAGCGCAAATACTGAAGGCATATTCCTCAAAGCAGAATAAATATCTTCCTCCGACCAGCCATACCGATCCCTAAAGAACGCCACCTTCTTGTCTAATGTTTTTTCACTGAGACTGTTAACCACTCTCAGCCCTTTTATAAACATTTTCGATCCCACCAAAAACCCTAGTTCCTCAGTTCGCTTAAGATTCCTGCTTAGAGAATCAACATTATGCAGCAGGATCCTGTCCCCAATCATGACCAATGCCGCTATTTCTTGTTCTGATATTTTGTACTCTTTTAATAAATTCAGTATGGGAATTATATGATTATCAATGTCGTATTGGATTAACGGCTTGTTTTTCTGCATAACCTTGAGCAAGGCCTGGTCGCTGTTTCCTAGAAAACTTGTCCAAAATTGGAGCCGCGAGACGGCGCCATTCAAGGTAAGGATTATCGGGTTGAACTGAGTTAACCTTACCAGTAACTCTCCAGTGAACCCCGCAGCCATCAATTCACGGGCACACGGATCGAGTGTATTGTTGATACTGTAACCCAGCACAGTCGGGTGAAATGTGACAGCACTCTTGATCTGGGCATCTGATAGGCCAATATCCTTCAAGAAACTTACCACCGAGTCGGGCTGATCGGGGGTTTTAATTCGGGAGAGGTAGCTGTAAGTGGAGACCTTACGTGCCCGGTGAACAGAGAAGCCAAAGGAGGAGACGAGATACTGAGCTATGAATGGCATCTCCTTCGTTGATTTCTGGGTCTGGGTTGAAAGAGAGAGCCGGAGGACCGTAGTCAGAAGTGCTCGGTGCAAGCGGCGAAAGCGGTGGTGGTGATAATAGGAGAAGGTGGAAAATCTGTTTGCCAGGAGAAGAGACATTGTTTATTTCGAAATGGAATTTCACACTGGAGACCGGGAGAGGTGATTTTCGTCTAATGAGGTTTCATCTGAGAGGAATTCGAAATTCTTTCTTATCTTTTTCTAACGATGCGGGAAGGTGTTTCAAGAGTGTTAGGTGCTTGGGTTATTTTGGGCCGATAGATTTGCTTTTCTTTAATTTGATCTGATATCTTTCTTTCCTTCAAAGCCCATTATAAGTAGTTCCCAATGTTTGCCTTCTCCATTCATTTCATCACACTTTGTTACAAACTTACAATTACACAAGTAGCTGAGAGAGGGTACTGGCACGCAATTCAGTCAACAGACACAACTTTCAGTAGGCATGGTAGTTTAAAGTTGAGAAAAGGTTACAATACCCAACCTTTTGTACCCAGATTTTACCCACATGTTATCCATACCCTATCCAAATTGGATTTAACCGTCGGTTAACGGTCATCGCTACCATTATATAACCCAGTGTTTACGCGTTTCCTCATTTCCGCGATTCATTTCAAATCTCCGCTTCTTTAAAAAATTCCCGATTTGGCGATATTTCCCGATTTGACGAAATCTGTGGCGATTTCACCAAATCTCTTTCTTTCGATTTATTTCTCTTCTCTCCTGATTGCATCTCCTGGTGATATCATCTCCTGGCTATACTGATTTGCTTCCATTTTTGCGCTATATTTTTGCTCGCGGGCGTTGCATCTGACACGAGAGGTTTATTGATCTCATTCTTACGATTGATCTAAAGGCGACATCATAATCAGAGGTTTACTGATCGGAAGGCGATATCAGTAAGTAGTTCGTCGCTCACTGTTGTTCATCATTCAATGTATGAAATTAGGTTTTCATTTTCATTTTTGCAGATTTTTTGTTATCAATTGCCTTTCAAAATTAAGATCAGAGTTCAGATTTAGATTTCAGTGTGTTTTTTAATGATTTTGATATTCTGTACGAACTTTTTTTGAATTGAATTTTCATTTTGATTTGTCAGACGATATTGATCGTTTGTTATAGTTTTTTTTAATATTCTAACAGTATTTGTTTAAATTTGTTACATTAATTGTCTTGCATATGTTACAGTATTTGTTGCTGTATTTGTTTGCATTCGATTTAATATGTTACATTATTTTTACATTATTGAATTTCTATTTTGATTTGATCTGATCTAATTTAATATGTTAGCTGCCGATTTGTTATATCATTGATTTATATATGTTACAGTATTGGTTTTCATTTGTTACAGTTTTACTTTTACAATATATAAATATGATTATTACAGCATATGTGCTATCTGTTACATTATCCACTCCGTATTTTCTACAGTATTCTCTTCAATTTGTTACAGTATTCATGTTTTATAGTTTACATCTTCAGTTTTTACAATTTTGTTTGCATTTGTTACAATTTTTTGTTATCTTTGTTACAGCATTAGTTTCCATTTTTTACAGTATTAGGTGTAGATTTGTTATAGTATAGGGTTTAGATGTAGGCATTGCAATCATTTTCTCAATCTTAATTATGGATATTATAATACACGACTATCTGTAGATCGACGATCTGTATACTTATTTTGGTTTATAATTCAGATTCAAGCAATCAGAGTCGCTATTTTATTTTCTAATTTTGTCAATTCAAGAATCGTGCTACTAGTATCTGATCTCCAATCTTGATTAGATATCTTCGTGTAATTACTTGATTAATTCTTTCTCTTCATCTACTTGATTGGTCAGATCTGATGTGACACTTCATTTTAGATGGTAAGCTTTTTCAATGTATTCTATCTAGTGCTCACAAGGTGTTCGATGAATTGTCTGAGTGATCATTCGCAAGGTTTTCGTTGTATATCGCTACTGATTTGTTACTTCTGACGGATCCTAATCCGATCTGGTAATACTTTCGATTCGGATTGAAGATCAGCACTGAGATCTAAATTCTGTGAGTTATTTACTGATTTAATTTTGTTTTACTATGTATTATTATTTGTTCTAGTATTATGTTCTATTTGTTACAGTTTGGATTGACTTGTGTTACATTATTGTTTTCATATTTCATAGTTCTGAATAAATATGATACAGTATTGATTTGCATGTGTTACATTATTTTTGTATATTTATTACAGTATTTTTCTATTGTAATATGCAGATAATAATGCATCAGTATACAGAAAAACAGGCAGCAGTGGCTATTCCTCAACTGTCTGGCCGACAATTTGAGACGATCAAATGGTTATTTGTCCCCGTGTGTAAGAAGAACCACTGAGTTCTTATTGTAGTGGATCTCCCTGGGTTGGAGTTGCACTACTATACGTCTCACGGGGAGAATAATTCATATTTTGAATACCACCACCAAACTGTCACATGGTTTAAATGGTTTTTATCATGGAGAACAGGTGAGTCCTTATTTTGAATTATTATTTAGTATTACTATGGTAATACTTAACAGAATTTTTCCTCCATCGATCTTTTTATTAATGGTTTTTTTTATTTTCCTTTTAGGCAACCCTAAATGGATAGCTATTAACACCCAATTCAAGGATTGTCCAAAGCAAGGACCATTATCAATGGATTGTTCTGTGTTCATTTTGCGGATAGTCTACAATATAATCACTGGTTTTCCATTAAATTTCTCTCAGGTATTGATTTATTTATAAGTAGTAGATAAATGACTGAAAATATTAGATACATATGTTACAATATTTATTTACATTTGTTAGATTATTGGTCTTGTGTTGTTACAGTATTTGATAATGGTGAAGTCCAGTCTTATTATTTTTTGATCTGTTACATTAGTTTTCCCAATTTGTTACATTATTTGTCCATATTGGTTACATGATTGTACTCGAAAAATGTCTGAAAATATTAGATAAATATGTTACAATAATCATTTACATTTGTTAAATTATTGGTCTTCTGTTGTTACAGTATTTTACAATGATGAAGTTCAGTCTTATTATTTTTGATCTGTTACATTATTTTTCCCTATTTGTTACATTATGTGTCCACATTTGTTACATGATTTTTACTAGAAAAATGTCTGAAAATATTAGATAAATATGTTACAATATTTATTTACATTTATTACATTATTGGTCTTCTGTTGTTACAGTATTTGACAATGATGAAGTTCAGTCTTATTTTTTTTTATCTGTTACATTATTGTTCCCTATTTGTTACATTATGTGCCCACATTTGTTACATGATTTTTACTAGAAAAATGTCTGAAAATATTAGATAAATATGTTACAATATTTATTTACATTTATTAGATTATTGGTCTTCTGTTGTTACAGTATTTGACAATGGTGAAGTTCAGTTTTTTGTTGTAATTTTTCAGTTTTAATTGTAAGATTTGTTGTAATTTTTTTTGCAGGAAGATATATGTAAAGAGCGTTTGATTCTCGCCATGAAGCTGTTGACACATCCCTACAATGAACACCAAATATCAGTAGTTTAAGGTTTTCTGTTTCTTGTTTTGGAGAAAGTTCTTGATAGTGTTGTTTTGGACAAAGTTCTTGTTAGTTGTTTGGTTGATTGTTGTTATCGTAATTGTTGCTGCATAGTTGTTATTGTAATTGTTACAGTTTTCATAATTAATTGATGTAGTATTCCTTGTTATGGTTTTGATACTTTGTTGTTACACTTTTCATAATGTTCAGTTGCAGTATATTTAGAGTATAGTATAGATTTTGTCGTTTTTTTTTTTGCAGTTTACACACCTATTTTTTACCATATTCATTTACATTATTTTGAATCCGTAATTTTACATAATGAAAAATTTAAAATAAAAAATAATAATAATCAAAACTTCTAGAATGATAGAAAAAATTTTAAAACCTTCTAGAAGGGGGAAAGTACACAATTTGATAAATTCATAAGTAAAACAAGTACAGTTAACTGTCATTAACTGTCAAAGTACAACAGTTTTGAAAGTACAAAATACATCAAGTACAAAGATGTTGGAAGTTACAAGTTGTTATTTTTTTTAAAAATTGATCCCATATTTTACATGATTCTATATTGTTTGTTACAGTATTATATTATATTTGTTGCAGTATTACTGCCAGTCAAATGACAGTTAGTTTGGGTAAAAAGTGGGTACAAATCCTTGGGTACAATTAGAAAGCTGCCGGGTGCCTCCACCCTGTCATCTTTTGATGCCAATAGAAAGAGAACGATAGAGAACCGCATTTGTTGTGGCTTTGCATTGCACCCTATGCTTCACATTTTGGAGTGCATCATTGCTCCATGCCTACATTATTAACAAATGGGGGAATTTAAATTTAGCTGGAGCGGATAACTGCTACAAGGAAATTATTTTGGTCACTGGTGTTAGGCATCACAAATCTACATCTTTTCTTCAAACAATGGAAAATTTTCCATCTCTTGATGTAATACGCTATATTGATGGTCAACAAATTAACACGCCAATCAATCCATACCAACACCTGAATCCCAATATCTAACAAGAGCTTTCATCTATTTACTCTGACAAGCCAATTTGAACAAGTTTTCAGTACAAGCATGCCGGTCGATTTACACCAAAAACCATCAAGCAGCAAAGTCCAATATTCAATTTCACCAAGTTGATGCCAGAAATCAGTGCAGAGGAAGAAATTTCTTAGATGCAGAAATGTGCAATGCTCTAATCTATCGCTCCAAGGATATTAAAGCCATCAAATAAACAATTCTTATACAATCTCTCAAGTCCAGCAAACCAAAGTTATGACATGAGACACAAGACCAACACACACACACACAAGAAGCAGGGAATAACACAATATTACAAACAATTTTTGGAGGTCAAACATTTGTCATAATAAATAACATGAATACATTGTACTAAATCATATACACAATCTTGTATTTGTCATAATAAACAATTCTTACTGCATTATAAAAAATTGTCTCATGAGACCAACAGTTATCATGTACACAATCTAGTACATTATAAATAATTTTTTTGGTAAATGTATGGTAGGTTTTCACTACCTATTAATTTAACTGAATTTTACTAATAGGTATAAAAAAAATAAAAAGCATGTGGCAAAAGAAAAAAAAATAAAACCTAAATAGATGGTACGGAAATCTTGTAGGCGTTAAAAAAAACAGAACCAAAACAATACGAGAAAACCCGATCCTGCACAAAGAAAAAAGATAACAAAACTAAAATTAAAAATAATTAAAAAATGCTTACATGCGAATTGCTTTTGCAAGACACTAGGTTAAAACTGTCTTACGTAGTCGGTAAATCTAAAACAGAAGTATCATGAAAAAAATGCTGGGTTACTTAGAAAGCATATGATGTGTACCAAAATATCAATAACCAATGCATACAGACAGAAAGTAAAGCATATTAGTTAGTTCTACATGAGAATTCATCACCAGTAGTTCAAGTACCAAACATAATAGCACTACAAATTCTAAATAGACATAATATTAAGTAACTAAAACTAAAATAATTCAGGCAACAAAAGACGAGAAGAAAATTTTCAATTATACTCTGGCAGCACAACCAAAGCAATAATGAACACCATGTCAGATACCAAAAGTTTAGTCAGAGTAAAGGTTATATGCGGGTCTTGATTCAGCGACAATTGGGCAATTCAGAGACAGCTTCTTGCAAGCACTTGACCATCGTATCCGTATCCATGCAACACAGGCTCCAAGCAATGATCTATGACCGGTACAACTTTTATTAGCTAATTTTTAGAGCATTTTCAGTTATGCGATTGCAAATACTATATCAGTAATTTTTTTTATTCAGAATGTTTCCACAAATTTTGCTGACGTGACATAGAGATAGGACAAAATAAAATTGAAATAAAGTAATAATATTCCAATTGTTAACATTGCATCGTTGCATCAACGGGCCAGGTTGCACACAATCTCGCCAGTATCACTTTAACCATGGAAAAGGAAAGAACAGAAGAAAAAAAAAAAAAAACTTCACTCTTCTAAATACTACGATTTGAGATGCAATTAGTATTCTTAATAACACTGTGTAGATAGCAGCATGATCAACATTTAGAGAAAAATTCAAAACCACTGGCATTATCTCATAATAAATAATGCCTTGAATTTATTTGATATCTTTATTTCCTTCAATGCCCATTATAAATTCCCAATGTTTGCAATTATAAACGTGGTCCTTGCATATAATCATCACACATTGTTACAATTATATAAGTAGCTGGGAGAGGGCTTCACCGGCACGCAATCCTGTCGACAAGCGCAACTTTCGGTAGTCCTCGAGCTTGAAAGTTTGGTACAAACGCGGGTGATCTGAATCAATAAAAGCTGCCGGTGCCTCCACCTTGTCATCTTTTGGTGCCAATAGAAAGAGAGCGATAGAGAACCGCGGTGTTGCGGCTTTGCATTGCACCCTGTGCTTCACATTGTGGAGTGCACCATTGCTCCATGCCTACATTATTCACAAATTCAGCTGGAGTTTTTCCCTAGTGTTCTAAAATAAACCCGTGACCCATGACCCGGTCCGGTCCGCCCGTGACCCGGGTACCGTCCAGTCCGGTCCGTGCACGGGTTCGGAGGGGCCGGTGGGTTGGCCGGACCGGGCAAAAATCCGGGTAAGGGTTGATTTTTGAAACCAAAACCCGTCTAACCCGTGACCCGTGAACCCGTGAACCCCTACCCGTCCGGTCCGTGACCCCTACCCGACCGGTCCGTGACCCCTACCCGACCGGTCCGTGAACCCCTACCCGTCCGGTCCGGTCCGTGAACCCCTACCCGCCCGGTCCGTGAACCCTTCTTTTTAATTTGGCATGAATCTCAAAGCCTAATAATACTATATTGCATGAATCTGGACCATTCTTTTTAATTTGGCACGAATCTCAGAGCCTAATTATATTGGAGACTTGCTGTGCTAGTGTGCTCCAAATAACAGCGGCTCTATTCACAATTTTATATATAATTAAACATGAAAAAAATCTAAAAAAAAAAAAACTTGTTTTTAACATATTGTATTTACAAATCATAACAACTATTCACAATTTTATAGAATTTCATTTTTTTTTTTAACCTCTTCAAATTGAGCCGAAGATTGCAAGCCATTGATTTTCGCATGAGAATTCAACGGTCGATCTGTAATGAAACAACACATAATTTCTTTTAAAATGATCAATTTAGTACCAGGAACCTTTAATAACAACAAAAATTTGGAGTTCCAACAATTATAGGTTTCGATCCAATGTGTAATATTTATAGCCCTACGATGTCGCTATATTCCGTCGCTTGGATGAATGTGTAAATGAACATCAAATTAAATCAAACTTACCAAAAATGAAATTAATGGAACACTCTTTGATTTGAACAGTTCTGATCGACCAACGGACGACATTTGTCTTTGATCCTTCATTAACTCACCCAACAAGAGTTGATGTTCTATGGTCATGTATGTTTGACATAATTCATTATCACAACATGCATGTACATCTATACAATTTAATTTATCAAAATTATTTAACAATGCAATAAAAATGTTCTAGCATTATATCTTGGTATAAATTTTATCAATATCATTTTAAATCATTGTCATTTAAAAAATAATGTTGGATTAGTTTATTAATTGCTTAAATTTCACTAGTCGTGTGCATCAATTCAAAATACATTATTCAATTTAATGTCAAATTAATTCTTTATTTGTCTCAATTTCATTAATAATGTAAATGACTATATCTTTACGAAAATTTGCCTAAATATTTTATTAAATTAATGTCGGATTCATTCATTATTAATCAGAAAAAAAACAGAAAAAAAGAATCCACTTCATATCTTGAAGAAATAGTTTTCAAAATTAAAAAATAAATATAGAGGTGTTCTTAATTATTTGCACAGAGTATGTATTAATTATTGAGTCAATTTAAAATAAATGGTTATTCATCACAAATCCTATATCGTTAAAATTTGAAAATTATTTGATGAAAGACTAAATATATTTCAAATTAATAAAATGTGATACACGTGAATTAAAAAAATGAAGACATATATATATCTCTAATTATAGTTTTTTTTCTGTTTTTTTTTTCCTTTTTTTTCGATTTTTTAAAAGACATGAGAACCTTAAAGAAAAATAAATATTTAAAATAAATTATTTTTGATAACAAAAATAAATAATTTTCAAATAATTTCAAATAACTTCAAATAATTTCAAATAACTTCAAATAACTTCAAATATTTCAAATATTTCACATATTTATTTTTGTTATCAAATATTTTCTTTCAAAAAACCAAAAAAAAAAGAAAAAAAAAACCCGGTCCGGACCAACCCGTGAACCCGGTCCGCCAACCCGTGGGGGTAAGGGTCCACAGGCGGGCAAGGGTAGATTTTCAAAAATTTTACCCGCCTACCCGTGAACCCCCCGAACCCGTACCCGGCCAACCCGTGAACCCGGTCCGTCCCGGTCCGGCCCGTTTTAGAACACTATTTTTCCCTCCTCTTGATGTAATGTGCTATATTGATTCTCTACTGTTTATAAATGCCCGTCATTATCTCTTCATCAAGTTAGAAAGAGAAGAAAATGAAAGATGAATGGGAATAGAAAAACTGCCTCTTGACCAGTTGATAAAAGATCCCCCCAACTCTTCAAATTAAACTTGTCAATCAATTCCTAATAAAATAAGACAGTGATGGATAACTAATTAAGTACCTTAGCAACATCACCAAGATTGACAAGGAGAGTACCAGGTACCGGGTCAACTTCGACATAAGAACCTGAACCCGGATCCAATATCTCCAGACCACCCACACACTCATCTTCTTGTAACAGAGTGAGGAAACCCGAATCGGTATGGATCTGCACTCCATCAGAACCAACAGAATCTTGCGTGAAATTGTACTTGTTGATTCTGAATTGGCACGGCCAATCACTAAAGTTTTGATCTTTCAAGCCCATGCTCTCAGCCAATTTCGTTGCTACATCTACAATCACCTTGTGCAAACTTCCGGCATAGGCCTTGATCGTCTCCCTTTCATGATCATTAAGAAAAATTAAAAAAGTTGAAGAATTTTCAACTATTAAAGTGTTAATTTAGTAAATTAGGCTAAAATTGAAAATGAAAAATTTAATTACAAATATTTGCTAAAATCATATCAATTACCAGTGATCACGTATTATTCACTGGAAAACCTATGACAGAACATAAAATCTTTATCAGATAACGACAGTATCGAATATTCATAACAATTCTAAGCACAAGTTACCAGCTTTTTAATCTTAATAAAAAAATTGATGATAACCTGACATGGCTTGGAGCATCAAGGAGAGAGCAAAAGGCATCCACGTCAGACAGAGAAGCGGCGTCATAAAGACCAAAGGACTCGTACAACGGGTTCTTGGGAGTGGGCGCCACATAACCGCTTCCATGGATGACATCAGCATTGCGGCGTTTGACATCATCGGGGAGGTCGAAGAGGAACTTGACAGCGGCCTTCATTTCGGACTGGAGACCTCCAGGGATCCTGTTGTTGATCACACGAAAACAACCCCAGTAACGAGAAGCTTCTAGAAGGTCCTTCTGGTTTGGGTCTAACTCCGCTAGATCTATCACTGCTAGCTTTGCCATGAATTCTCCTCACTCTTTGCTCTCTCTCTCCGACTCCGTTGCTCGCCTCGCAGGAAAGCTTGATCGCTTAAACTTTGTTTATTTTAGTTTATCACCCCTCTCCAGTCGATGAAAGTGACTGGAGAGTTCCAGACGAAGAAGACCGTCCGACTGGGATTGGAGGCACTTAATAGACAGGTACTTGAGATCTCCAATTTCAGGAAAATCGGGTGGATCTGAGCTCTTCATTTTCGGCAGTAATGGTTAGCAATTTGTCCCCGTATTTTCCCAACTGCAGAGATGGACATATTTGCAAACGAGGTTGAATAAATTGTTTTAAACAATGTTATCAGAACCGGACCGGACGTCGACTCGGTAAAGCTTCGGGTCAACGGTTTACTGGTCGGACCGATGGGTCAATCGGTTCAACCGCTGGTTTTTTAAAACATATATAACTTATTATCCGAGAGCTAAAATAGCTATTTACTTTTATCACTATGTATATATTTTATTAAATAAAACATATATATAACTCTAACAAAGAATAATATCTCCAAAACTATAGATAAAAATCATAAAATAGATAAAAAAATATAACATTGTTGACACATTTCATATTATAAAGTAGTCTCACAGACTCACAGTCATACATTTTAAATAACCTAATACAACAAAACAAATATTTAATATTTCAAAAAACTTAAGAAAATTAACCAACAACAAATTAAATGCCTAAAAATTAAAATTCTAAGGATGACTAGCTAAAATGCCACGCAGTAACTGAAACATTATGATGTGTATCATTGTTAGGAGTTGCATATCCTAGTTCTTCTCCTATAGTTTCTCTAGCCTCAACACTTTGATTTTCTTGCTCTTGGACTTCTGTGTTATCTGTGCATGGATCTTCCATCTCATCACCAGAATCAAATTCATCCAAATTCAAAACTTCATCTACAAAATGATAAATATAAGTAATAGTGTAATTAGAATTTTAAAATAAATCTTATATTGAAGTTCATAATTCAAAATGGTTATGAAAAACTCACCATCTTCATTAGTTTGTATCTTAAGTCCGGCCATTTGTTTGCGAAATTTCTCAATTTCATCGACCGTCAAAATGAAGACAAGCGATGACCTTCACATTTTTATTTTTCACAACGACAATGCGTTCAACGCAATGTCCCCAAGCCGGATCTGTTTTCCCTCTTGTGGCAGCTTTAGGAGAAGTTGGGGGTACAGATCCATTTTCATCAAGGTTAACTGCCGACATGGTCCCTTTAAAACAACAATAATTAGATTCTTCAAATATCACCTTAAAACGTAGGAATATAAAAATAGATGAAAACAATGTAGCTAACTAAGAAAGTATTATTTATTTCACAATTCAATTTTGAATGGGTCTGATGCATTAGTCTAATTGGTCAATCTTGAACAATGATAGACCAATACCAGTATGAACCTGGCCAGTATGAAAATCCATGTATATTCTTGAAACTTGAGAGTATTCTTTACTTTGAAGTTCTGTATTTATATTCTTTACTCATGAACCTGGCAGCATGTATATCTATATTTGTTTTCTTTACTTATTTTTGCGACTCTTCAAAGGTGAATTTACTAATTTATTTTATTTTTCATTTGGAAGCACACAAGAGAAATCAAATTTATATTTAAATTTGTCTAGCTACTCATCAGATAAGTCGATAATGAATCAATACTCAAAAGACCATCACCTGACACATTTTTCCAGTAAATGCTTCTTTTTTATTTCTCATACAAATTTACTAAAACCAACACCTTCATTGCCCTTATCTTTATCCAATCTACTGTCAAGTTCACAAATCAATTTAGTACTAACCAAGCGCAATTTGGTACTTGACTAAAATTCTCTTTGGTTTGAGCATTTCATCAAACATCTTATATGCATGGAACTATTCAATAAAATTAACTCAAAGTTTTCATAAAATTACTTACTGTTCTTGATTCTAGTAGCTTCTTTTGTGATTCGGATGAAATTGAAGTCTGGAAAACGAGATTAATCTGCCACCAGATTGACAATATAAAGGAGATCGAAGTAAAAGGAGATTTGAATGGGATTTCAGAAAAATAACTTTCCATCTCTACCACTAAGAGAAGGCAAGAAATTAAAGGAGAATCAGAGAAAGATTTGAGAAAGGAGAAGATGAAGGAAAGAAATCGCATGGAGCTGTCTCAAAAAAAAAAGAAATCGCTCGGAGAGATTGGAAGAAGGATATGTTTTGAACCGGGGTTTTACGTCGGTTTAAATCAGCGAATTTTTACTGAAAACCGGGCGGTTTAACCTCTTATTGACGGTTTAGTACTTAAAACGATTCAATTGAAGAACCGAACCGGACAGGTGACTGGTTCCGGTTTTTTCCGGTTGAACCATCCGGTCCGGTCCGGTTCTGATAACACTGGTTTTAAACAAGCAAATGAACAAGGACACGAATATTCAGGTAAAATATGTTTTTAATTAAATTATTCATCCTCAAAAAATATTTTCCTGTGACAGGACTGCCTTACTTGTAATGCTTGAAATTTAAGATGCGCTTTTTAAAATTTCCATCTAAAATTCTATTGGCAAAGGTGTCTTCTTTTGCCATTTTGACAAACCAAAATTCTATTTTGCAGGTAGCCATAAACGTATTTTCATTTTGCCAAATTAAAATTTCAGGCACAAAAATGAATAATAATAACTTAAAAACTAAGCTAAGTAAACGTACCTTGCCATTTTATTAAAAATATATATATAAAATAAAATCTACATGTACTCAAAACAGCACGCTTGATATCTCCTAGTGATCTTCCTAAGAGAAAAATGGAACTACCATGCCAATCAATCTCTATCAACACCTGAATCACAATATCAAACAAGAGCTTTCACCTAGATTTTCTTTAATTAGAAATTAAAAATTTAATTCTTCAGAAAAGGAAATTATTGATTTGTTTTTTCTTCAAAAAATAGATAGAACCATAACAATGGTATGGATCCACCAGGTGCAGGTTTCTGAGACAGTGCGGTTCCAATACCTTTCAGACCTTAAACATCGACCAAACCATATATTTGTCCGAAAATTGATTCTAACCACTGATTTGCCCAAAAACTGTGAGGACCGCATCAGTGGTGTTGTTCCAACAGTGTGTTTTTGGGAACAACCATTTATTTTTCGAAGGAAAAAAACAATCATTCTCTTTTCCCAAAGATTTGATTTTTGTTTTATTTCTAAATTACATAAAAAATATGTCACTATATACTTGGACAAGCCATTTTCAACAAGTTTTCAATACGATCGTTATGGTAGATATACACACCAATCATCAGTCTAAAGTCAAGGGACAAGCAGCAGAGCCCAATAAGCAGGTTTATAGAGTATCTCAGAAATCTGTGCAGAGGAAGAAATTATTCTTATATCCTGAAATGCGAATGGCTCTATCCATTAAGGATATTAAATAACCATCAAATACATAATTCTTATACAATTTCAACATTATATACAATTTTTGGAGGCCAATCATTCATCATAAAAATATTAACATGAAATACATGCTGTAATATATAATCTCACTCATAACGCCAGACCTGTTGCGTATTTGAACAAAATTAAGCTTCAGGGGCTGAGCACAGGTTATTAACTGTAGTAGTTCAACTTAGGGTCTAATCATGTTTACAATGTTGACCTCAGGTTCTCAACGCGCAAAATTTCACCAAGAGTTCAAACACATCATGGATCAAAACTACGCAAACTCGCCTCATACTAAGCAGCAGTCAGAAATGTGTCAAAAAGACCAAAATGCGAATGCCCCTGGTGGTAGGCCAAAAGAAGGAAAATCTCAAAGAGGAGATAATAGGGGAACCCCAAACCAAAAAAAATTGGTCATGTATTGAAATAAGGAGGAGAGAACAGGAAACCCGTACAAAAGTTAATTTGTGCATGTATTGACATAAAGAGGACAGAATATACAATACCTGGACTTAACTAGGTAAAATAAAAAGAGCACAAAAGTTAATTTGTCCATGTCGTCTACAAAATAAAAAATAGGTAAAATACAATAGCATTTTTTAACTGAAAATTATTCTCCATTACAGGTCAAGGTTTAGTTGAAGTTATAAAGTGAAAAGGCAATAGAAAAGATTGAAGATCAGATCGTACAGTTGGTTCAGTGTGTAATATATTTCAACTCCTGACCACATTTTTCAAAAATAACAGCACTAAAGAAAACAACTTGCTCTATTTCCAAAATGTTCCACAATAGAGTGGATGAGGTATTCGAGTAATTTTACAAGAAAGCCCTGAGGAGGAAACATAACTAAAAGACTAGAAATCCAGGATTAAAATTGGGAATGTTTTGGGTCATGAAGTTTGAGCAATTTATTTGAACTAATAGACCCAATGTCAGAACCAGGCATCCTCCTTTTAATTTTACCACCTACCATTATAGTGTTATATTAAGTGATCCTATCATTGATATGATTGCTCAGAATAAATTTTATCAAGCAGAAATTAACAGTTGCTAACAAAAATTAAAACCATTATAGTAACTGTTAGCAAAGTACCTGCGAGATTAATTACTCGATAATTGCTTATATGTGATCTGTGTCAAAAATAGAGCGCAATGTTATAAAAAAAAATGTGGAAGAATTTAGTCAGTTTGAAATTATCTAAATCTCATACTAACACTTCAAAAGGAGAATTTAAAGCAGAGGTTAATTTCAATGATACTTTTATACGAATTGAAAATGACATGATTACCGCAAAGTTGAAAGACAAACGGGACATCAAATCCAATTCAAAACTCCCTAAATCAAACAAATCTAACAAGTTCAACTATTACACTTCATACAGTTATTAGTTCACTACAAGTTTACCATACATTCCTACCCAACATTTATGCCTCTCTATTAGTTTGGAAAATATCAAGCAGCACAATCTTTCTGATGCATTGAGCTACCTGTTAATGTTTTAAGAGAATTAAAAGTTTTGAGCCAATAAACAGTTTGTCCATGAGAAAATTAATTATATATAGGCATGGTAAATAAAAAATTAAATCTAAAAGTCTTATGCAGGGTTAATAAAGAATTGACAGGAACAATTACATCCGAATCAACAGCTACCTCCAACAAATCTATCATCTTCCAACCAGTAAAAAGATCATGACCGTTAACATTTTCTTATTGGTAAGACACCTCACAAAAGAAGTACCTGAGTAATGAAGATACAAATTTATGTCGCTCAGAAATGAGAAACTGTTAATGTGGCACCTTTCCAGAGCAAGCAGCTGCATAAGCCTCAGCATGCCCAGGGACATCCTCCTCATGTGGCACTATGAACCTTTCAAGGAAGGTCTTTTCAGACATCACACAGGCACTCAAAAGCTTATAGTTTTTCTTCAGTCCATGTAGGAGTGCAAACGGATTGGATAATATCCGACCGTATATGGATTCGTATCCGAAAATTTGATACGGATATCCAATATCTGTGCGAATACGGATACGGATATGATTTTGAATTTTAATTATCCGTATCCGAATAATAGATATATACTATATGGTTTAATATACATTATGAAAATATTTATGTATATATCTACAGATATCCGACATCTGATTCGTATCCGTCTAATATCCGATCCGTATCCGTATCCTTAAAATAAAAGCAGATACGGATATGATTTTACCACTATCCGATGCGTATCCGATCCGTTTGCACCCCTAGGTCCATGTGTTTTCAAGATGCTCAAAACGTGATTTCTCGGGATCAGTCTTTTCTCCAGGCTATATCCGAGCAACATAGGCTGACAAGCTATGCTCCTCGGCTCAAACCCGGCATCATTAATGAGGAAATCCATGACTATCTTCACTCTCCCATCAGATTTTACCAGAATATCAGGGTATTTAATGAAAGCAAAACGGAGATCTTCCTCTGACCAACCAAACATATTTTGGAAGAACTGCAATTTTTTTTCTATCGTCTCTATCTTACTACTAGAGATTGCTCATAAACCAAACATATTTGATTCTCGCGAAATACCTAGTTCCTCAATTTGTTTTAATCTCTTGCTTATAGTATCAAGGCTACATAGGAGGAATTTGGATTCGCTCGTAGTGATCAGCTTCACGATACCTTCATATGACAACCCATATTCTTTTAACATATTTAGTCTTGGAGTGATGTAATTATCGACGTCACGTGTAATCAGTAACCCATTCTTTTGAATAAACTTCAAAAATGCACTATCTCCCATGAAATCTCTCCAAAACTGGAGACGTGCAATTGGGTTTTTATAACTGAAGACAAATGGGTTTGTGTCGAATCAGCTCAACAAGAATTTCACCAGTGAAGCCGGCAGCCGCCAGTTGAATCAGCTTGGGTTTGATGGTTTGGTCCACTCTATGAGATAGAAGACCTGGACAGAATGAGATGGCAGACTGGATATTGGCATCCGACAGGCCGGCTTCTTTAAGGAATTGCACGACTGATTCAATCTGGGATAAGGATTTGGTTTGGGAAAACCTCTTGTCAGCAGAGATCTGTAGCGCTCGATCTGGAGAGAAGCCAAGGGAGGAGATGAGGTACTGTGCAACGGAAGGCATCTCCTTCAGTTGCTAGATTTGGGTTGAAAGGGACAAACGGAGGAGAGGCGTCAGAAGCACTAGGTGGTGGTTCTAGAGGGGGGAAGAAGAGATGATTCTCCTTGCAAAGAGAGAAGAAGACATGGTTGGTTTACTAGAATCTTCAATTGAGCAATGTAGATTACTAGATTCTAACTGAGGTGGAACAAGCGCGAGAGTGAGGTTGAACCGAGATTCCAAGAGTGACTTTTGATCCAAAACCTAGATGCAGACCCTGTTTCCTTTGAATTGATGGTCCAGATTAATTCAAACTCAATCAATCTGGTGCCTACGGAAAGTTGGAAACTAAGGGAGATTCATTTTGAGATTCGTGCCAAGTTAAACTGACGACTCAAATCTAATTTTTTCAGTCAGGTATTGCACTGGATGAATTCGGGTCGTGCGATGCCAACGATTGGTTGACCGGAGTTAGTCTATTCTCAATAACAAATTAAATTCTCTATCTTTTAACATAGCAGTTTTGGCTTTTACACAGCACACGAACGAATGTAGCGCTGTTTTAATCTATAGTTCGTACGCTGGATGAAGTGAAAACTACTCTGTTAAATATTTACCCTCCGGTCGGTGGGTCCGGCTGAAAACTCAACTCCCAGGGTTTTGGGGTCAAAACCCTAGTTTCAACTCACTCTACACTTCCAGTCAACAATTTTGTAAAATTTCTATCCATGGCACATTAGCACATCGGCTGTCGACACATCACTGTTCCACCTCAATTCGAGTCTACAAACCCAATCAGCAATCTAGAATCTAGAGCACCGACCATGTCTTCTCTCCTTGCAAAGAGAATCGTCTCCTCCTATCTCTTCTTCTCTTCTCCACTCCAAAACCACCACCTAGCGCTTTGGACGCCTCTCCTCCGCCTGTCCCTTTCAACCCAAACCCAGCAACAGAAGGAGACACCTTTCCTTGCACAGTACCTCATCTCCTCCTTAGGCATCTCTCCAGATCGAGCGCTCAAGATCTCCGCTGAGAAGAAGCTTGCTGAAATTAAATCCTCATCTAGGCCTGACTTGGTCGTGCAATTTCTTAAAGAAATTGGCCTGTCAGATGACATGATCAAGTCTACCATCTCATTAAATCCACGTCTTCTATTTCTCAATGTAGAAGAAACCCTCAAACCCAATTTGCATCTACTGATGGCTGCTGGTTTCACTGGTGAAATTGTTGTTAAGCTGATTCGGCACAGCCCATCTGTCCTCCAAGCGAAACCCCCCATTGCAAGTCTGCAGTTTTGGAGAGATTTCATGGGCGACAATGATGCATTTTTGAAGCTTATTCAAAAAAATGGGCTCCTGATCACACGTGACATCGACAAGATTGTTACTCCAAGATTGAATCTGTTAAAAGAGTATGGATTTTCAGATAAGGGGATAGTGAAGCTGCTCACTAAGGGCGGTTCCAGATTTCTGCTCCTCCTGAGTCTCGATAATTTTAGCCAGAAACTCAAACGAAATGAGGAACTAGGGTTTTTGCGAGGATCTAAGATGTTTTTTCATGGTCTACTAGTGGTTGGTAATTACAAAAAAGAGACAATAGAAAAGAAGTTGCAGTATTTCCAAAAGATGTATGGCTGGTCAGAGGAAGAGTTTTGGGTTGCTTTCAACAAATTCCCAAATATCCTGGCAAAATCTGAGAAGACGGTGAAGGCAACCATGGATTTCCTTATAAAAAATGTTGGATTAGAGCCAAGGAGTATAGCTATGCGGCCTATATTTTTCTCATATAGCCTTGAGAAAAGACTGGTTCCGAGGCAACATGTGTTGAGCATCTTGAAAGAACATGGGCTGAATAAAGACCCCAAGCTCTATACTGCCTGTGTGATGTCTGAAAAGACCTTCCATGAGAAGTACATAGTGCCATATAAGAAGGATATGCCGGGGCTAGCTGAGACTTATGCAGCTGCTTGCTCTGGAAAGGTGCCACATTGACTATTCCTCATTCTCGAGTGACATAGATTTTATATGTTCAAAACTCAGGTTCTTTTTTGAGATGTTTTACTGGTGAGGAAAGTTTATTGAACTTCTGTTATTGGTTAGAAGATGTGAGTTGTGTTTTAGTTAGGTGAGTGTCTGATTTTGAACTAATGGTTCTTTAATTCAGCCTTGAACCCATAAAAAAAAAAATTAGTTTCTTTTACCATACCTATTTGTAATTAACTTAGTTGATCAGACAACTGTTCATTGTCATAAAATTTCTCGATGCAATAGAGCTCTGAATTGTGCTCTGATTTGGATGCAATATATATTGGATATGTATTTGAGCTTGTTGTCAAAGCTGGATTAGGTTTCACCTCAACTTGATGACTTGTAGATTGACCTGGTTGATATATTTAGAATTTAAACCAACAGAGCTGCAGAAATTACGGGTAGGAATGCATTGAAATTTTTCGTTGAAGTTGAATATCAGAGTAGCTGAGAGTTTCTCTTGTTTTATGAGTTTCCTTTTCCTGATAATTATTATTTGTGCAGCTCAAATTGTAGTTGTAATTAGAGAGTTTTAATGAAACAAAGGTAAAGTCTGGTCCTTGTTAGCTGGTTCATGTTTTAAAGCCAGTGAAAGTTCATAGTGTGTACACTATAATTTTACCTTTGTCTCACTGTTACATTTTGAACAGCATTCAGTTCCTGATAACTATTCTTTTTGGGATGTATGTGTCAGTGTTGCATTTGAACAGTGGCCAGTCCCTTATGTTCACTTTCCCTGAATCTTATCATTGAGTGTAGCCTAGTATGACATCAATCATTTCAGTCTATATAACACCAACTCCAAAACCTATGGAATTGACTTCAAATGGTGAATCCAACCATTCAAACCGATCTACTTCATTAGTTGTGCGTTTACATACAAAATTTGTAATTTTTCAAATTTATTTAGTATCAAATCAAGCGGTCAAATGTGTGAGTTTTTAAGTTAATTTTAATGTATTCATTTTTCAATATTTTTTACAGCTTGATTTGATACTAAAATAACTAGAAAATATACATTTTTTATATTTAAATGCATCATTAATAAAGTAAATCGGTTTGAACAGTTTGAATTAGTCGTTTAAAGTCTATCTAATTAATTTTAAAGTTAGTATCATATGACACTGATGTCATTCTAGCCGAACTCATTATTATTGCCTACAAATTCTCTCCAGAAATGGAGCGATAAGACAGGTTTTTTCAAAGAGAGAGTTGCTGGGGTGTGTTGGATTAACTGGGCAATTATCTCTCTAGCCAAGCTGGCGGCCTCTAGTTGACGGGCCCATGACTTGAGGGTTTTGTCAACATTACAAGATAGAAATATGTGCAGAATGATTTGGCTGCCTTGATCTAGGATTGGCTCAAATGAGGTGACATGCTGGTATTTTTAAGGAAGCCTATTGACTGAATCTGGCCGGGCTGCAGATTTTATTCCCCCGAGTTTACTGTAAGTTGAGACCTTGAGCTCCCAGTCACAACTCACAAGTTAAGCCGAAGGAGTAGATGAGATAATGTGCTATGAAAGGGCTCTTCCTCTGTCTGGGATTTGGGATTGAGATATGATAGAGAGAGTTGTCAGGGGTTAGTAGGAGTAGATTCTGGTGTTGGTGGGGACGGTGGCTGCAAGTAGATTGGAGAAAAGAGAAAAACCTCTTTACCTGACCCAGGCGGAGGGCACACGGCGAGATCAGCTGAGTATCAGAGATATTCTCTTACAGCTCCTCAACCTTGTCGGTTTTCATCGTGCTTGTCTAGTTGATAAAAGTTTCAGAGGTTTGTTACCAGTTAACTAATTTAGTTATACTCTCACTGGTGACCGGTTGGCTATTCTAGTCAGTACACGAATCTAATTTATTAATTGACATCAACCATGAATCGAGTTAAGATTGGTTGGGTGACTCGAGTGAATAGTCAAAACCCCATTAGTATAAGCACGCTGACTTCTATATGTTATTAGGCGCGAATCCTAACTGTTTAAAGCTTAAAGGTTCCATTTGTTCACAGCCTAAGTTTTGTATAGATACGACGGAAGAATTTAATTAATAACGCCTTCAAGGACTCAAACCGTCAAACATGTTTAAAAGGGGGGCTAACAATATAAAGATTTTGCCTTTAAAATACACATGAAAATATGCAGTCCTATTCACATGAATTTAAACAACATACTAAAATCTCAATGATTCTTCAGTGCAAACAAAATAAAATTGAACAAAGAATAGTAGTATATCGCTTTTACTCTGAGAATGCATTTTGAATGACACCTTCAACACAAGAATAAAAACCATCCCAGGGCTACTGGTACGCTTGCCAGGTTAAGCAGAAATATATTCTTCCAGATGGTATGAATCAAGATACTATTGAATGTGAACTGATAATTCTCATCAAATAGTGCATGACATGATATAGAGCTCCAAAAATATGTGAATCTGCAAAGATTGAGGTTCTTCAAAGCTGAACCTCAATTTCCACACGAGAAGCCCAAATTAATTGGAGTTTAAAGTTTACTTCGACTTGGAAACTTCTAAAATCTCAACAAAGGCGCCAAAAAATTATGAGTCATTTGATTGGAACCTGATAATTATGAAAACATGGCAACAAGCCAAACGGACCAAAATGCCCCTAAAATGGGCAGTTTCAGCTTCTGGTGTAAATATGCACCTTCTTTTTGGAATTTCCATTCAAGTCCATAAATTTCGTTTTATATGATAAAGTTTTCAAAACCTTCTTTATAGTTTTGCTAAGAAATCTATGGACGGGTCACAATTTTGGCATAACTCAGAAAAATTCCATTACTGTTCTGTGCCATTCCTGACAGTTGTCGCCGGTTTACTCCATAAATATTTAGTCTTGGTGATAAAAAAAAGTTAAGATAGACATTGAAGCTGGCTTCATTACCTTAGAGTGTTGCTCTTATTATACCAGGCATAATTCTAATTTGTTTAGGTTGATGAAACTTTTTGGGAATTACGGATTCACCATGTCGACAATTTATCAAGACATGTTAAATGAAAAACATTCCACGAGTTTACTTTGTTTATATCCACTGTGCTTAGATTTTGATTAGTAAAATTTAGATTAAATATTTAGTGACACTATTTTGTGCAAACTTTGCAGTTATCCAAGCGGGGCAACAATCCTACGTACCAGTCAGTACTAAAACAGTCATATATCAACAAAAGTGGGAAGACAATAGCAGTACAAGACACCTATTAAGAAGATAAATTGGATGAGGTGTAGCATTCAATTTGAGATTGAATTTAAGAGTAGAATCATGGAAAACAAAGGAAGAGATAATTAAGATTGAAATAGAAGGCAAGCAAACGAACAACCAGGAGATGGAATTATGGAAATCAATGGTAAATCATGAATTGAATAGCTATTTGGTATAATGACTTATGACTACACAAGCAAACAAGAGTCATATATGAAGTATTTTCACTTTTCAGAGGTGCTAATATGAATCTTGAATAAAAACTTTTGAGACACATGAAAATTTCTCAACCAGTTAGTTTAATGCGACAACAACAGTCAGAATATCGAATTTGCAGAATTGAATTTTTTCAAATAATAAATATCATTCCAAAATTAGAAAATGCATCTCCAATTGCAATTACTGGGTTTCACCTACTCCCTTGGACTCAAAAAAAAAAGAAACTAACCTTCTCAGGATTCAGCTAAAATCAGAGAGCAACATAGTTACATGAACTAATTTCCAAGATAAACTAACTCTACCATCTCATAAAATATTTTTTAAGTTAGAATTGCACAATAACAACAATTAGCCCCTCATCAAGCCGCATATTGCAATAGCATCTCAACTTGCCTTCTCTGAAACTCCATTTTCCACAGGTTTCTCAATATAATCATGCCCGTGATATTCTACCTCGACCATTGGTCTTGGGATTGGCCTGCCACCAAAATCCGCTGGAAAGAACTCAAAATCAGGGCCGAAATTAAATGTTACCTCGCAATTTGGCTGTTTTGGAAGAGTGTAAACTGAAGCGGCCGGGTAGTACCGACCTCCAAACAGTTCTGTGAATGCAACCCCCTGACAGATACCGTTCTTGAAAAATAGTATCTCACTTCCTGCATTGTTATAAACACTCATAAGGAAACCAGTGTTGTACTTGGTAGTTGGTACCAATAATCTGGTACAGTACCATTCCAAACAGCTACTTTTCAGGACCTATTTTGCATTTTGATACAGATTTTGTCATGATAGTGTCATACGGCAAACCTAGGTTTTGTCTGTGTGTGAAACAGATTAGGTAAAGTTTTAACCGTCTATATCTAAACCATTATCGCAAATAATGGTTTAGGTAGAATGATTATCTACTAGCCAGTCTAGGTCAAGTTCCTTTTGTCAATTGTACATTTCATATCAAGCATTATGAAACATTACAAGAAAAATTAAGTTGACAAAGGTACCAGTTATAACTGGTACAGCACAACTCACCAGGTACAATCTGAAGGGGTTCCTCCTTCCCATCGACAGGGTAGAAGTACCTCTGCCCCTTAAGACAAACCAAATAGGGCTTTTTTGGTGCATATTTTTCCCCTTCTGGTAGATTAATATAAAATCCAATCACGTCTCCTTCTTTATATCCTTCTTCAGCATATTTCTCTCTTAACGCCTTGTGTAACTTACTTCCATCTATGTCTCTGAATCCATAACTAAAGGAATCGTACCCAACCGGGGCCTGTAGGTCCCCCTTGTCAGTGGACCAACCGAGTCGGGTGTGACCCGTTTCACCTAGATGCTTCACCTTGATCTCAAAGTACCATGCTCCTTGCATTACCCCACGGGTGGCCCGTACCATGCGATACCTGAGATGTTAACCCTGATTCAGTTCCGGACAGTTCATGTAATTTGTAATTGTAAAGTTTTTATAATTAATAACCTTTTCCTATAACTTGGCTTGAACCATTTTGATACTTTTGGGAAATTCAGGGCAATTGAGGCATGAGTACAGAACTAGAGTTACTGGGAAAAACTGCGTTCAACTAAAATCAAATTCCACAAGGCCTCATCTTACATACTGAAATTCAATTGGCTAAAATTGAGACGCTTCTATGGACAACACCGCTATTGTAATGTAAAGGAGATATGGTTATCTTTTTGAGAAAATTTGCAATTATAACAATTGAGTTTTAAAATTACCCTTTTGTGCAACCAGCTGTCAGTCTCTCCTCACTAAGCTCGACCCTCTCAGATTTTGAGACACGAGACAAGCAAATAATCATATCTGGTGAATCATCAGACTGATCCGGAAACCGAGGCGCCGGCGTCATGAGCACATTGTCCTCTGGGACTGTCATAACCGGCGCTGATTGGCCCAGCGCCGACTTAGATTTCTTCTTCCACTTTCGTGAGGTCGGTTTGGTCCACACATTGTTGTTCTTGTTGTTCTTCTTCTTCGGCTTCTTGGTTGGTGGGAGAAGGAGAGAAGAGAGGGATGGGGTGAAGGAAGAGAGAATTTTCTCTTTGGAGGGGTCCAGGTCTAGATCGGCATCAACATCACCATCCACATCCATGTCAGCATCACCGTCGGCATCGACTTCGGCATCAGCTTCAGCATCAACATCGGCGTCGGCGTCGTCGAATGCGTCGGGGTCAGCGTCTAGGTCTTGATCAGGGTCGTCGTCGGAGGAAGGGGAGGGGGAGAGGGGTTGGGTTTCAGTTGGTGGCGATAAGGGGGAGATGGCGACGGAGGGAGGAGGAGAGAAGGCGGCGGCTAGGGGAGGCGGAGGAGGGATTAAGGCGGGAAGATTGTTTGGCTCCATTGCTGAGCGACACCAAGAGGGAGTCCGACTGGTCCTCTGTGCGTGTTTAATTGATTTGGGTTTTCGGGGAGGGGAATGGAGAGGATAGTCCAAAACTCAAAGATTCAATCTTCTGTGGCGTAAAATGAGATTTTGATAGTATTGCGAATCACTGGTTAAGATGTTTTGGATTTATCGTTCTCGCAGATGGTTCCAGTGACATGCTAGACGCTGTACGCGTCCGTCTGGCTCAGAGAATCTAGATCCAAAATAGAAGCAACATTTTATTTTACCTTCTCTTTTGGTGGTTAATTCCAGCACGAGTTGCTCTAGTATATTAAATAAAGAGAAATTTAGATATACACATAATACATCTATTATAAATATATGTAGATATTTTTCCATTCAAATTTTAAATTGATTATATTTTTATCTAAATTTAACTATATTATTAACAGACCCATCTATTAATTTAATCACTTAGAAATTATACTTAATAATGATAAAAATTAATTATATCATTCAATCTATTTTTTTTTAGAGGAGGGTTAAAATGCCTACATTTTTTGTGCCTCTCCATCATGCGGAAGAACGCAAGATTTTTGTTAGGGAGGGGCAGAAATTGGTTCAAATAGTTTATCGGGTTCAAACCCATTAGCTAATCGGATACTAGATAAAAACAATCAACGTAATAAAAAACAATAAAAATAGTATACTCTTACATAATAATAACAACAAAATAATATCATTTTACATATTAAAAAACAACAAAGTTGGTCCGGACCGTAAATTTAAAAAAAAAATCTCATTAATAGTTCTTTTAAACAGGCATGGCAGGCTTTTCAGTTCCAGGAAGGAGCAAAGTGGTATCGAACCTATATTTTTCCACTTAATTTCAAAATCCTTCCCCCCTGGCTCAAGGTGGTCTGCCCCTGATCATACCTCTATTTTTTCATTTTCTAAAAAGCGTAAATTCTAAAACTTATATGTCAAAATAAAATTGTTGGATGTGACCTATATTATTTTCTCTGCATGCACATAACATATTTATCACTTTTTGATTTTTTTTTATATGAATCAATAAGTTGAAAAATCAATATTCAGAATTTATCCATATCGGTGTATTTTTGCAAGCTCTTGATTCTGATAAAAAAAAAAAAGTCGAAATGTCGTAATATTTTATATGTACATAGATAAAATGATATAGACCAAATCTAACAATTTTATTTTGAAATTTGAGTTTTCAATTTTAATTTTTTAATGTTTAAAAAATAGAGGCTAAATGGAAACACCAAAAATGGAGACATTTGAACTCTCTTCTTCTTCTTCTTCTTATCATTATCATTATCATTATCATTATTATTATTATTATTATTATTATAATAATTTTGGGTCGATCTTGAGAGCGGAGGGAGGGGAATGGGGATGGCGTCGCTGCAAAGGTAGTGGCGAATTTAATTGATCAGATGCGGAGGCGGAGGCGGAGGCGGAGGCAGAGACAGAGGCGGAAACTTGTTTCAGCAACGATAGAGACGGGGAAAAGGGGAACCCAAATTTTAGATTGAGTTTGAATTCGTGCGATTTTCTCTTTCAACATTCAATTTTTTTAGCAAAATGAAAGCCATTTGCAAGCTTTCAGCTTTTTGAAGCGCCTTCCAGTGATTAAAAAACAGATGCAATTGCCATGTAGGAGAGATAAAATGCCAGGTCAGCTTTTGCAATTCCTTTTGAAAGCCGATGGAGATGCTCTGAGTATATAACAATCTATTTTCATAGCTTTTATGAAGTTTTTTTTTTGAAGGTCAACTGGCAAGAAGCTAGTTAACAATATATTAATAAAAAAAATATTTACAATTATGCAAGTGGGGCTCCAGTAGCTTTTATGAAGTTAGTTAATAAACACAAAATCTTGTCTAAAATTAATCTTTAGCCTAAAAGATAGACATGTGATTTTACTTGTCAGTTTTGCAGGGAAGCAGAAGACTTCAATTACTTTTTTTTTTCAAATGTTACTTTGCTGGCTAAACATAATTGGTTTTGAACAAGTTTATGTCAGAATTATTTTACCAGCAGAAAAAAAAAATATATAGAGGATGTAGTTCAATTTTCAGCTCCCTCTGATAAAATACAAATTCATTAGTGCTACTATGTAATTAATTGGAAAACATAGAAATGTATTGTTTTTTTTAATAATTTAGCAATCCATTCCCCACAAGTCATAAGTGTAATCTTAACTATTCTTTCTTTAATATTATATTGGACAGGACAACTATCTACTGAAGTAGATGAAGCAGCTTAAGTAATGATTACCAAATGACAAAGATACCATCTTTTTGCAGGTGCTCTAAGGCTCTAACCAAAACATATGCAAATGGTGGAATAGGTAACTAAAGATGGAAAATGAAAGAAAAAAAAGTATTAGTGCTATGTTTTGTGTTTTGTGCCAAATTTTTCTCAGCCCTAACAGGCTTAGTTTCTAAATTTGACATATTTTGTGGAGTGTATGCTCCAATATGTTTTTTTTTACATATGTATGTATGATATGAATGTTTGTAATTACTTGTAGGGATTACTAGGCTAAGCTGAACAGAAGCTGATAAATTACTGTAACTTAAAAAGGTTTGAAATATATGAAACGAACCTAGATCTTTTTATCAAAAAAAAAAAACTTATTATTTCTAATTAAAAATTAGACATATTGCGTGAAAAATAATTATGATATGCTTAATGTTATATATTTGTTTGATATTTACTTACGGTAAAACCTACTTGTAATTTCGAGAATGTTTGGAGCCAAATTTCTCAAAAAACAAATTGTAGTTAAAATCGAGCAAGATTTTAATGGCACAGTTTTTTGTGGCATTAAAAGCCGTAACTTTGTTTTTTTTCATTTATATGTTAAATTTAAAATTCAAGCTGTTTATTCAATTTTATGGAGAGATGCGTCAGCATAAAATTTGATACTAGATCAAGTGAACAACAAATAAATCCATAAACATTCATCTATCATAGTTTATTGTTTTTTTTATTTTTTTATCACTTAACTTTAATCTACAATAAACTCTAAAAATTCATAATATTTTACATGGACACATCTCTCGTGAGGATAAACAAAATTAACGGTTTGAATTGGACAACTTACAAATGTTTTATTCATTTAATAAAGAGTAAACTAGGTATTTTATAAATTTAAATGAGTTTTAATATAAAAACAATAAAATAGATAAATTTTTAAGTTTTGGAAGTTTAGAGGGGTAAATACATAATTTCGACACATGGAGGGATAAATACGTAATTTTGAAGTTTTTGAGAGTATACGTGAAATTCACCCTAATATTAAAAGTACTTTGTTAGTCTAAATAAACAGTTGAGATTTTTTTACTATTTCACTTGTCGTCCCAAATGTTGAGACAATTTCGTTCGTTGTATCAATCAGGCTGCTTAAAATAGTTAAAAAAAATTACAATGTAAGTATCACTCTCAAAATATGAAATTAGTTCCTTAAACAAAATTTGAGGACAAATATCTGAAAGTAAAATTTTATAACTTTGAAAAAAAAAATTTGTTGGATGTTCTAAAAAAGCAAAAATATCTTATCTAGTTTCACTTTTTCCTATATTAGCTCTGATCATTTAAGTTTAACTTGGCAAGGCATCAATAAAATATAGTTCTCCGTGACATAGAAAGATCTCAATTTCCCATTTTATTTTATGTTATTAGAATATAGGTTACTGAACTCCAAGGCCATTATCTATCACTTTGACCGGAGTTTAAAATGGGCTTTAATGGGCTTAACGAAGTCTCATATTAGAATGTGTATAATTTACAGGGGATTAACAGAAAAGGTAGAAACTCAGAGACCGGAGTAGGTCCGATCCAATGCCCATCGGACCTACTTTTGAGTTTAATAAGCTCCATGCTTGTCTGATCCATCTCAAAATCTGTGCGCATGAAATCAAAACGGAAGCACAAAATTTAAAGCATTGTACACCAATCTAAGCATATTGGACGATAATTGAATTCATTGAACCAAAGTAGGTCCGATGCCCATCGAACCTACTCCTAAGTTGAAACTCATGCTTCATCAAATAAAGAATTTAACTCAACTCATCAAAAATTATCCGAAGAAAAGTACTTTTGAACCAATTTAAGTTCATTTTCTCAACTCTTAATTTCTTTTTAGCTATCTGCAGCTCTTAATTATGGTGAGATCCATGACCTTCCGAGCTTAATTAATTTAACGAATTATTTTTATAGATGCAACTTGTATAGTTAATTAGTTATATGCGAGTAGAAGTAGATGTTCCTAAGTTTGTCTAGTTTATTTGTGATATTAACTCCAAAACTTATTGGATTGATTTTAAATGATGTATCTGTGTAAAAAAAAATTAAATTTTGAAATTAATTTAATATAAAGTCAAGCAGTCAAATATCACTCGTAAGGTAGACGAATTTCAACAGTTCAGATTCATTATTTGAAACCAATTCGATAATTTTTTGAGTTGAATATATAAAAAAAATTGGTGGACTTAGGAACACCCTAGTTCTACTCGTTATATATATGCTTATCCAGGCAAATATTTGTATTAGGACAAAGCAATGGCAAATTATCAGATTTTCATTTTTTTTTGCTCTCATTTACTCATTTCTAAAGCTTAATATTTTTTTATAGATGGGTGTCATGTGTAAAAACAGCTGGACCAATCAAGTATACAAGTGACACACAGGGACCCGCACAGGGATGATTCATGCCAATTTCATTTCCAGTCAATCCAGATTCTTTGCGGCTTGTCCGGTGTAATCAACCAGTAACTGGTTTATTTATTGATGTTTACAACCCCCATTATATACCATACCATAGTGATCAATATTCGAGATTTAGAATTCATGATACTGGTATAACACGGTATAAAAGTTCGGGAATCAAAATAACGATAATTCTATATAAATAATAAACTTTCTAACTTTTTTGGGCTTTAAACTAAGCTTTCGAGTGGAGATATTATACAATTCCAGTTTAAGACTATGCTGCTATCACAGTACTTGTACCTTGAGGATCCTCAAGTGTGTAAATAAAAATGTAGGTATCTGTTTGAAGTTTTGAACTATGAACAAGAAACATTTTACAGTACTATTCAAATATACATCTCAAAACCACCATAAATCCTTACTTCTCATCATTTGTTGTGCTTCTGGAGGAGCTCGTATGCAAAAAGGAAGTTTCAGCTTAATGCAAATGGGTTAAATATCTTCGACTTCATAGATATCCCTTCAACATAGCATAGGTCATCGAAAGAATCTAGAACAACTCACCAAAGCACAAAAGCTGGGATAAAAAATTGATTCCTTTTTCAATAATGCATAACCGCATGGATGTCCACTGTCAAATCCCAGGGCTCAACCCTGGACAAGCGGTGGAAACTACCAAGCTGAAATTTTTCTCAATTTTTTTTTTTGAATATTTTATTTATTTCATGGGTTTCTTTTTTTTGTATCTTTTTATTTTCTACTTAATCAAATATTGATTCCAATAGCTTTTGCTACTAGAACGAAACCATAATTATAAACAAATGCATAAGTATACTCTTGAAAAAGAAGCGGATATAAGCATTGTTGTTGACGAAATTTAGATTTTTCTAAAGAATTTAAAAATTCTTCCATTTAAATTTCTACTTGAACCAGAAGAAATAAGCCTTTTGATCATTTCTGTCATCATATTTTTTATCATATTTTTTATCCCATTTGTTATTTTCTTTTTTTATGATTTGATCCAAAAAGTATTTCCTATTTTTATGTTAGATATCATCTCAAATAGGATACTGATATCTATTCCAAACTTGAAACCCAGCTCGGTACTGATATCTATTCCATCTTCAGAGTAGCATACCAGAAAACTAAAACACAATCTCAAAAAAAAAGAAAGATTCAATTCAAATAAAGATAAACAAATATAGCATACCACTAATTACAAAATTTTAGACAAGCCATTATTCGTTTTGATAAATTAAATTGAGTTGATGTCACAATTAATCTTTCTGGATACTGGTTCTAATTGCATATCCTAAATAATTGATATATACACACTTAGGGCCTATTCGGCCGACATCAGGGATTGAGCATGGGTGTGGAAATTGAACTGCAAAGTACTATTCACGTGAGAGAAAAAAAATCAATTGAACTGAATTTTTTTTTTCCCGCATAAACAGTGCGGTGGCCGAACATGCCCTTATTTTACAGAGTTTGTGAGGGGAGATATGTTAGCAGGTACCACCGTACCATCATACAAACTCATTTGAATCACTCTCCATATATGGATTTGTAAATGTTCAAGATTTTGAATATACTTCCATATGGTTTAAAATTTAATTATTTTGGTATAACACGGTATATAATTTCGGGAACTAAAATATTGGTAATTTTATAAGGAACTTAATTTCGAACTGTTATGAATAACGTGAGATGAATACTGTGTGTCTGTATAATTTATTAAATTTGAGAATAATTCACCGAGGTGTCGAACAAGAATAATTTGACTATAATACATGTATTATTAGGAAACTTTTAAATATGTGAAATACTTAAATATCACATTAATTAGCATCCCTTTTAGTAGTATTTGTGTTATCACTTTTTGTTCTGGTAGTGTCGATACACCACGTATTTAATCCAATTTACGAAAAAAGCTATTGTATTATGCATAGCACGAATTAGTCTGTACTATAGATAAATATTTTTATTTTTAAAGTTCTGAACTGTTGAATATATTCTTCATATGAAAATGTACACGTAGATCAAATTTTGTATTTTTTTTAGATTTTCTTAACTATTTTGTTAGATAAGACTAAAAATCACTTATCTGAAAATTATAGACCATTCAAAAGTAGTAATATTTAATCTATCTAAAACAATACTAAAAAGAACTCTAAGAAAATATGAAATCAATCTTCATGTAAATTTTCATACAAATATCATATTGATCAATTTGAATCGACTATTTTGATTTTGAAAATAAAAATATTGATCTGTAGTACTGACAAATTCGTGCTATACATAATACCTAGCCTCACTCTTTTACAAAATACTCTTATTTTGTAAAATACCATTCTCTCTAAATTTTGCAGCAAAAAGAAGGTAAAAAGAAGGGAGAAAAGTATCAATATTAATTTCACGGGACTCATAAGATTTTCTTCAAAGACTTATGGCAAGGAAATTTTGTAAAGAGGTCGGCACAAGTGATCAGCTTTTTAATAATTGAGAAGGTCAAATTGAACTATAAAACTGATAAAATTCGGAAAAATCAGAACCTTATCCGAGAATAATTAGTGCCCTGTCAAAGTGTCAAGATTCTTCTCCAATGTTGTTATCAACCAAACCGTGGGCCTAATTTAATATCTTGCACTATACCATTGGCGCCCATAAGCTTTGTCTGTCTGGCTCTCATTTAATTTCCCCTTTAATTTTTCTCACTGTACAAAATTCTCAGTTATTCAATCTAAAATTGACACTCCAAAACTTTTTTTGTCGTTTTTCTTTTCATGTGGGGTCACTGTTTTTGTCCAATTCTTGAACCTAGGATTCTCATATTTTTTATTTTTTGAAATATATAGAAGATATATAGGGTACTAAATCTTGATCTCATAAAAAAAAATCAATTTTTTTTATTTCAATTTCTTACAAAATATCTAAAGGAACCGATTCATTTGTTTCGGTTTTTTTAAGGCATTTTCTAAAGTAACTAAAATAAAGAATTAGTTCTTTTTGTGGGAATCAAAATTTTGATGCAATTCATCTATTACCCAATATTATTTTTAAATAATTTTTAAAACTAAAAAATTCTGAAGGATTCTGGTTCTCAAGAATCTTAGTGGTAAAATATAAACTAATCTTCAAATTGCTGCATGACCGTTGATCATTTTGAAGTCACTCTAAAGAAAAAGGAACTTTTATTTTGATCTTATTTCTAGTTTGTTTTATAATAATTAGTGGTTAAGAAGAGAGAGTAATTACAGGTATCAGTTTATATGTTAATTATTGGTTATGAAGCTAAATATGTGGTCATCTTTTTCTAGCATTGATTTTAGTCGTTTACACTGAATAACATGATTTTTTTAATCTACTGATATATCATTAAAAGTTAAAAATGTTATCTTTATTCAACCTAGAAATTTATCGAAATTATATTAATTAATATATATGCACAATATATAACTATTAAAGAAGAATGTTATTTTTTTATTTTATTTTTAACTTTCTTCTTTAACCCAACCACATGGAAAATAAATCTGCTGCGATTCTAAAGGATCGCAGTGATCCTGCGATTTCAATCCCAACCATTCATGTGTTTCGAAATTCGTATACAAAAACTATTATTTTTAGATTCGTGTATTCTAATTAATAAACAGTTAAGATTGGAGTCGCAGAACTCTGCGATTCTTTGGAATCGCAGCAGATTCGCTTCCAACCACATGACTGATTGTTCTGTTTTTGTACTTCTTTCATTTAATAAATTGAACTAGATCTTGTGTGTTACTTCCAAGTGAAAATTTAAGAACTAGTGTTATTCGGTGAATATATTAAGAAAAAGTTACATAAAAGTGAATACTTATTTGTTTATTAAATCATATAAAGAGACTGCATAAAAATTCTAACAATGATTCTAGAAAAGTCGGATCTTCTCTAGTGGTAAGCAACTTCACCACCATGGATTCCTCGCTAGTTGCATCTGTAGAATATTCTTGCTTTCATCAATGCTACTTTATGTCTATCGTGAGAAAAAAAAAATGGTAATTAGGATTCTTTTTAAATAATCTTATAGTTTTTTATAAAACTTTTTTTCATAGAAGAACCGCTAAGTTATAAAAAAAAAAAAAAAAGCTAAAGTTACGTTGTTAAAATTTTATAATATATTTTGATTAATTTTATATAATAATATGGCTAATGATATAAGGTAGTGTTTGGTGTGTGAATAATCAGTCCAATATTCACTTTTCAAGAGTTTAAGCTTAAAAATTATTTAAAATATTTTATAATTCATCCCAACCAACTTATTATTTAATTTTCACACTATTATAGTAATCCAATAATCTCTTTCTTTTATATGTGATTTTATATAATTCAAATATCCATACTAATTAACAATTAAAATACCAGCAACATATATTTATTTTTAAATATTGTAAGCAGCAACATGCCAACATAGCATGAACTCTCCTACTGTCATCATAATCTGCTATAACCTCACTAAGTTCCAACTTCCACATACCACTGGTCCACTAATCACTATTTGTAACATTAATTATTACTCATAATAACCACCGCTTAAGAAATCAGTTTCCAAACAAAACTGTGTTGACACCAGGCAAGAAGTATCTATATATTTTTAGTTTAATGCCAGACACATCAGATTGATGTGGCTCCCTGTATTTTTGTACTGCTCACGGCACACTCTTCATAATATTTTTTATTAAAATTATTGGGAAGTTGCTTCATTGTCACTAACCGGCAAACATAATTGAATTTTAATGTTCTTGTTTTCAGCGCTAGAGTATATTTTAATTTCCTCAATATTGTCCTGCTGTGTCAAATTATTAATTAAGCCTTGCTCTGAAGCGTAGCAGGGCCGCAGGGGTGATGATGGTTAGATTTTCTTAAAAAAAATGTAGATTTGATTCACATAAATTACCTCTAAACAGAAATTAATATCAACAGGACATTTTTTTAAAAGAAGTAACACCAATTCTATGAAATTATTTTTTAGTTTCCATCGATTTCTTATATTCTCCCCTTGAGCATTTCAATTGCCTTTTTTTTTTATGTTGCAGTGATTTGTCCTTCAATTGTGGAATCACTTGTCAAAAGTGAAAGAAATTGTATAATTTATTATGTACAATTAAGTATATTATTTTAAGATAAATTTTACTTATAGAGACCATATTCAAAGCTCTTTATTTTTGCTTAAGCGGAATCATTCCGCTCCGTATATGTAGTACCACCATATGCAAATATTTTGTTTATTAATATAAAAAAATAATGAAATTAACTTTTGAAGCCGCAAATGTACATAACAAGAAAATTTGAAAACTCAAATAATGTCTAGAAAACTATTAGTGGTATATTATATAAAAAGATCTCCGACATTAATTATCTTTAATTAAAAAAATTTGTTCCAGAAGCTCGTCTTCAAAATTACCCATTTAGAATTATCATAAAAAAAATGCTAAATATGAGAAAATTTAAATTACTAATTAGCTAAATTATGGATCCAACTGATACCTTTCTGATTCCAATTAAGGGCCTGTTCGGCGGGCCACTGGGAATGGGAATGAGTACGGGAATTGAACTGCGAGTTACTGTTCACACGGGAAAAAAAAAATTCAGTTGAACTGAATTTTTCTTTTCCCGCGTGAACAGTAACTCGCGGGAAGTCGGCCGAACAGGCCCTAAGAAACTTGCTGGCCTGGTTCAACTGTAACTACACTCCTCTAATTAACTAATATCCTTTTTGAGTGAATTTCACTGTGCTTGTGAAATCTCCTAAATTAGCTGGCTGTTCTTAGACTCTGGAGACACTTCAAAAGCGTAATGCTTTGATATGGGAATTAAAAAACTATTGATATTAAACATTCTGTAAAAAAAAACCTATTCTCGTGATTTGCATTTTTTATTCCGCGCATGTAAAAAAATTAATTATTTCGAATTCATTATCAAGTACATCAATAACATAATAAAAAAAAATTACTAAGCAATGTGCATTGTTGAGAATTTATTTCCATAGAAATTATTAAAAAAAATAAGAGTTAGACTCGTAGAAAGATTGAAGACATTGCTCTGGTCTAAAGCTTGGACCGAAAAATAGCACTGATCCAAACTATTTTTTTTTTCCAATTCGCCACAGCAACACCAATGACTGCACAGCAAAGTCACGAGTTTGGAGCCAGAAAAAAAGAAAATTCCGGTCCAGACTGAATTCGCTATGAGATGATCTCAAAGAATACGCACTAGTTCAGAGTTCAGACTTTGGAGCCGAAAAAATATCCGGATCTTCTGTGCCAAACGTGCTGTGAAGCCGTGAAGTTGCATCACTGTTACATCGAATGATCGGAAACGAGCTGTGAAGCTATTTCGGGTGCGTATCCTCTGAGATATCTAAATTTTTACGTGATCGACGTGTCCGGTGCCTATTCGGGGGGACGAAGGGGGCCAGTATTATTTGAGCTTTGAGATTCGTGCAGAACGTATTTGAACGATTTAGATATTTCAAAAAGTCTCGCAAAGTTTGGGATATCTCAGAGGATGCGATTTCAGCTATTACACGTGCTCGAGCATCCGGATCTTCTGTGCCAAAACTAGCTGTGAAAATTGAAAAATAAAATGTTTGGATCGGTACCTTTTTTTCAGGATTCAATATTTCTATGATTGTAATAACGTTTGTACTCTTTTTTCTCTCATTTTTTTATTATTGATTTCTAAGAATAAAAAATTCCCTACGTAGATCAGAGGAAAAAAAGATTTTATAAGTAACGATATATTCTCAACATCTAGAAAATGAAAGAGAAAAAAAAAAGCACCGCGTGTCACATATTATATGAATTATTGATATCTACCGTACGACACTCTCAGTCAACACATGTCGGATGCAGCTGGTCCGCGGGTTATGTTAAGAAATGTACTAGAGAGACTAGGAATTTATGCTTGTGTTTTGCATAGTGACGAATGAATTATTTGGATTTAGCTCGGCAAATTCAAAAATTTTGATTCAGAAATAATTCGAGTATAATTCGAAAATGATTCGGTATTATTTAGATCAGAGATCTCAGTCTTGCAAGAGAATAAAAAAAAATAACCAAAAAAAATTATGGGAAAAATTCGAGAAATTCAGAATTTTTTTTTGTAAAATTCATGAATTATTTGGAAATAATTCGGTTAAAATTCGGTCAATCGAATAATTCGGCGTTAGCTTCTGCATCACCAATAAAAATCATTTACGAATAATTCACGGATCTTATTACTACTGTTGTGTGCACGACTGCACGCTTTATATGACACAGCTAAATGTGTCTAAGTGCGACATAACAAATCCGAATATGCGTAAGCAAATTAATCCCTTGACGAGGGAGTGCGTATCCTCTGAGATATCTCAATTTGTGGATGACCGACGTGTTCGGTGGCTATCCGGGGATAGCACAGGAGGCGTCTTATTTTTACTTTGAGATCCGTGCAAAACTATTTAAACGTTCAAGATTTTTCCTAAAGTCACTCAAAGTTTGAGATATTTCAGAGAATGAGAATTCTTGACGAGGCACGTATAATACGGGGATGACGTGTGTCGTGTCCGCAGAAGCATCAGATTCCTCTTCCTCTCAAAGATTTGACACGTCTTATTATGACAAATCGTGTGTCAGGAAATCTGCAGTGCAGGCACAACACGACATACTAACATGTCTTTTTTAACATCTTTTATTTTCAGATATTTTTTTTAACGTAAAAAAAAAAAAAAAGATCAATTAGTTTCCAAAATTACAGATACCATAAAACTGAAAGTAATTTTCATCTATCACATTCACATGTGACAACCGAAATTTTTTTCCGTTAACCTATTGCATCACATTTGCACCCCGATTATACCACACCACACCTTATAATTCTAAAAAAAAAGTAGCCGAAAATTTCAACCAATTACTATGTTTTTTTACTCTCGATAACTAAAAATTTCAACCGGTTACCTAATTTTTTATTTTTATTCTTGGTAACTGAAAATTTTAACAGTTACCAATTTTTTTATAATTTTTCTATTAATCTCGAGTTACTTGTTTTTTTCACTAATTGGTTAGAGTTTAGTTTTTTTTTTCTTACTAACAAGTTAGAGTTTAATTTTTTTTACTAACCGTTATAGTTTTAAAAAAAAAATCCTCTTAGAGGTTAAATTAACTATGTCTAAATACAATATTTTGAAAATAAATAACGATCAATTGATCCTCAATCATTATTGCAATGTTTCATGGCCCAATAGGTCTGGTTTTGGTTAGGTAAAAGCCAAATGTATCTCCCTTCCTGGCACTCCTGAGAAGACATATATCAGTATGCTCTATCCTTACCTTCTTGTCACAAATTAGGGTTCTTGATTGTACTTAGTGCATTATGCTGGACTATTTGAAAATATAGAAATGATGTGTGTTTTAATGATTGCAATCCTAAAATGCTACAATACTCATACTCAATATTAAATCTCTTGTTTTATATTGGACAGGACCAACAAAAAAGAAAGTGAAGGAAGTAGCAGCTAGCTAGATGTCTATTATTGAGGATGACATTCCACTAGATTCCATCCCTCCCAATATGGAGCACATCCCTATGCAGCACTATCTCCATATTGGGAGATAGTTGGGACAAGACCAACCAAAATGCTACAATACTCGTGCTCAATATTAAATCTCTTGTTTTATATTGGACAGGACCAACCAAAAAGAAAGTGAAGGAAGTAGCAGCTAGCTAGATGTCTATTTTGTTGCTTATGTAGTTGCTACCTTGTTCTACCTTTTGTTTTCAGCTAGCTAGGATTTATTTCCTGGCTTAACTGTTCGTCCTGTAATTATCTTTTCATTAATGAAATGGATCTTTAGACCTTTTTAAAAAAATATATATATGATATGACACAACATAAATAAAAGTAAAATAATAAACCATAACAAAATGAGAGCAGTTTGGGTCCGATGCCCCGATGGGCTTCAACACCGTCCGATCAATTTTAAAATTCGTGCGTGTAGCTTTAATATACGTGTCATTTGCTTTAATATCTATACGCATGGATTTTAAAGCGGATCGGACAGTTATGGAGATCATCGAACCCAAATGTGAGTCCGATGGACTTCGGACCCAAACTGCTCTCTAACGTAACCGCCTTTATTTGTTTTACTGTTTCGTCCAGAATTCTTAAAGTTTTCCACTAGTGGCCTTATTTTTCGTTGGATCCGAATTGAACATTAGAGCACTACGATAGTGACCCAAATTTTTACTAATGTTATTCTAGAACGATTATAAAATATAGTTTCACTAATTAAACACCCTTCTAGATGACATCATTGGAGTACAAAAACATATATAAGCAGCTAAAAGTTACAAGTTGGTACAATTGATGATAGCAAGATACAGACAATGGCGATGAAATTGATTTAACTGGGGCAATATGCCTCGGAACCCAATAGTTTCCGGTTTTCACAGCAGCATCCTCTTCAAACGCTACAATTTATAGTTAACCCCAATTTCGTTGCTGAGTTGACAGTATCTATATGTTTGATGAAGAAAAACTAAAACATTTTCAATCTTAGTGTAATTTTTATGCAAGAATAGCGTGAAAAAGAATTAATAATCTCCTTTATCGGTTGGGGCTATATATTTTGAAAAACATATTTTTGTTTGAAGAAAATATTTAAATTATATTTAGTATTTTAGAATTGAAATTGAAAAAAAAAATTAATGACAAGAAAACCAGACTATAATTGTGTTGCATGTAGGGAAAAAAATAAAGCCGCTATTAAATGATTAAGTTAATCATTATTTTATAATAATAAATTGATACAATATGTCTCCAGTATAATTTTATATACGATAATCGAGTAGAACTAGGGTGCTCCTAGGAGTACAAGCTCCTTTGTGCTCTTAACTCTAAAATATATAGGATTAACTTCGAACGACAAATCTAAACCGTTGAAATTCTTCCACCTTACGAGTGATTCGTCTACATGTGAAAATTTTAAAGTTTCGAATTAATTTAATATAAAGTCAAGTGGTCAAAAGGCTTCCAAAAACTGAATGCATTAAAATTAATTTAGAAACCTTCTAATTTTGACCACTTGACTTTATACTAAATTAATTCGAAACTTTAAAATTTTCACATTTAGACGCATCGCTCGTAAGATAGAAGAATTTCAATGGTTTGGATTCATCGTTCGAAATTAATCCAATAGACTTTAGAGTTAAGAGTACAAAGGAGTTTGGTACTCTTAGGAGCACCCTAGTTCTACTCATGATAATTTTGTGTACATTTGTGAATGTTGCAAAGAGACATTATAAACACAAATCAGCAAACATACGTATTAACTATTTAATAGATTAGCTGCTTGCTTGTCAGCTAGGCTCCCTAGTGTGATGTGGTTCTAGATCTCAATTCAATTTTACTCTTTCTGGCCATACCACTTTTGCTTAGACCAGGAATTTAAATAAAAATTTCCATGATAAGGCTCTTTATGTTTTTTGTTTTTTTCTTTTATAAATTGATAAGGCTCTTTATGTTATTATTATTATTATTTTTCATTGTCACATTTACTTAGGGCGTGTTCAGCCGCTCCATTGTTTCCGCGGGAACTGAATTTTTGTTTTCCCACGTAAACAGTAATTTTTAGTTCAATTCTCGTGCTCATACCCATTCCCAATGGCCCACCGAACAGGCCCTTAGACAGATCAAGATTGATCTTATCCCGCTATGACTCTTATATCATGGATGGTTTATTCTTTCTATATATTTTTTTAGTTTTATGTAGATGCAACATGTTTTAACTATAATTTTTTTTTATTTTTTTTTGTAAGAGGTAGTATGTTTTGTTAAAAACCTTTTCTTTTAGTTTTTTTAGGAGGTAAAACATGTGTAGTAAAATTAAATTAAGTGTCGGAGGACAATTAATTATTATTTAGTGCCTTTCTATCTTAAAGCATTCAGGAGCAGATCTATTATAAAAGTTTAAAACTTAAAAGACAAGGTTGGGTAAGTGCCCAGACTGAAATTCTGATATAATTGTATAATCCTCAATGTTTTTTTTACTCGATATGAATAAATTAAGGGTAGAGGGGGTGTCCGATGTCCATCGGATCAAACTCGGTTCGATGGGTGGTTTCTACTGTCTGATTCACTTTAAAATATGTGCGCATAGATATTAAAGCAAACAGCACGGATATTAAAGTGATGTGCACAAATTTTGAAGTGGATCGGACGATAGAAACCACCTATCGAACTGAGTTTGGTCCGATGGACATCGGGACACATCCCTCTCCCATAAATTAAATATAAAACTTAAAATGTCCACTCTTTGATATACAACAACCATGAAAGATGTAGATTTTTTTTCTTCTAAAATTTAATATAATATTATTTGTCTAATTGTCTTTGTGCACAACTGCACATGCTTGTATTATTGTCTGGATCTGCCTGTACAATTCTCAAAAGCTATCGCATTATCTCCTCTTTTCTTTCAATCAACCGCTTTCTCCATCCGATTGAAACTTCAATTTCGATTCCAATCGCATCGACCAATCAAGTTAACCTCTCTCATCTTCCCAATTATACAGTCCTAATTAATCTATTTATCTCTCTCCATCTCTCAGCTCTGGAGGTAGAGGGCTGAGGTGCAATTTTTAAAAAGCGGACGATCCAGATTAATTCCAGCCGGATCAAACTCAATCTGATGTTTATTAAAACTATAGGAGTCTGTTTTGAGATTCGTGTCAAATTAAAATAACAATCCGGATTTATCACTTGCATATCAGATATCTGGGTGATACAAATTCAGGCATAGACACATTCAAGAAATAAATGTAAAGTGATAAATTGATCTTTATTTATTTTCAAAGTTTATAGATTTTTTATAAAATTTATAATAAATGCAAATATTGTAAAATTGATCTCATTTCTAACATGAAAATTTTATATAATTAATTCCAATCAAATGTTTAAATAACGTTTATCGCATCATAGCGGTATGGCTAAAAAAACAGCGCTATCTCCAAATAGCGCCGCTATAGCGTGAAATAACGCGCTATTTAGAACCTTGGTTCCAATAGTTTGAAAGTCCGACTCTGCCTCAAGATCCAGTAATCACTCTCTTGTATTTTATTTTCTTCTCTCTCAAATTAGATTAATGCATCTCGTAATAACTTAACTCTGGATCTTGTTCTCTATCTCTACACTCTTAATTTGATTAATCTAGATCGCCAACTTTTGTGAGTCTGTTTATTTTATTTTTTTTTGTCAATTTCTCATATTTTTATTTAAATTGATTGGCTACGTATTATTGCATTTTGATAGTAAGTCATCAGTTTTGTGTCAAAATTTGCAATGTCAACATATCTATGCTTCATAAAAGTTGTTGGATTTTTAAACTTCCGAGTCATATTATATCACTTCAATAATAATTGTTCAATTTGTATTTTTCATCTCAATCAAAGAGCTAATGCATTGTTGCATGTGTCTGGTCATTAAAAAGTGTATTGTTGCGTGTCTATGTGTTATGTAATTCTTTAAAGAGAAATTTATACATATGTCCACCAAACTTTATGATTTTGGTATTTTATCCATCAAAATTTTTAAAATATTTTTAAATTTTAAATTTTGAAAAGAAAATTTATTCCTTTTTAAATTTCTTTGTATGTAAATATATTTTGTTACAAGTGTCATATTTTGAATTTTCTTTTCTTTTAGTAAATACTCTTTAGGCGAAATTACGAAAATCGTCCTGATTAAAATAATATTAGGTATAGAGATTAGAGATGCCAAAAAATAAGTTCTAAGAAAATGTGCCAACCAGCCGACAAACTAGATGAGCCAAATTAAACTCCAAATGATTGGTCTTTTATTAGCTTCAACTGAAACATCGCTATTAATTGGTCTTTGATTAGCTTCAACTCACTGTGCAAATCCAAAAATTAATAATATTGGAATTGATATTGGTTGTCTGAAAACTTTTGAGTTAAACTGTTCAAATGAAATCAAACGAGAGAACTGACTTTCAGGGCATCCAATTTAACTGCACAGTTCGGTGAAAAATATTAAAATAATTCCATATCAACTCCAATAATGTTAGTGGCATTTCATATTAAATTGTGCTTGAAAATCAAATTTTACAATTTTTAGAATTGTTTTACTATTTTATTAGAATTTTTTAAAATCACTATTTTTCAGAAAATTGTGGACCATTAAAAATTAGTTATTTTCGAAAACTTTGAAAAACTAGTAATAAATTTTCAAAAATGTAAAATTTGGTATCCAAGCACAATTTAATATGGAGATCAACTTGAACGGTTCGGATCGACGTTTTAAACTTTGAAATTATATATATTGGCATTTCACACAAAAAGAAAACTAAATATTCAATGCCTTCATTTTTTACGACTCTAGTTAAAAAAGAAATCTAAATAATTAACTGAACCACTAATGATCTACATCGTTTTGAAACCCAAAAAAGAGTCAGAATTTCAGGCACTAAATTGATGCCATACAGATCGAAAGGAGAGGAGGGTGTCCGATGCCCATCGGACCAAACTCGGTTCGATGTGTGGTTTCTACCGTCCGATCCACTTCAATATCAGTGCGCACGGATATTAAAGCAAATAGCACGGAAATTTAAAATTATGCGCACAGATCTTGAAGTGGATCGGACGGTAGAAACCACCCATCGAACCGAGTTTGGTCCGATGGGTATCGGATACCCTCCTCTCCCGATCGAAAGATATTTAATCCAAATTTCCGTAATCAAAGAGAATGCAAGATCGCTTTTAAGTGGGCCAAACACTGGATCAGATCACTACCTACCATCCGTCCATCCCCCATCCCCACACAATTTTTACTTAATAAAAATTATAAAATAATACAAAAAAGAAAAATAGTACCTTAAAATTTAGATACTAGATAGAATTGAAACATATTTCTTTGAATTTGTTTTCCTATCTAAAAGTTTTTTTGTTTTTTTTTTTGTTTTCAGGTTGCCTTAGATCCTATGAGACCCCCACGCACTAACAAGTGGCTCCTACTCGTTATTTTTGTAATGTTACTGTACAAAAATTGTACAATTGTCCAAAACCACAACGGATCCAAAACAACAAGAAAACAAAAACAGAAAATTTTCTGAATCTATCTATGCATCTAAATTTTAAAATACTCTTTCTCTTTCTTTCTATTATTTTATAATATTTTCTATAAATAAAAAAAATCTCCAGCACCGCACGGACACACGAAATATCTTGCAACTAATAATAAATACTCCGGAAACATCAAAAATATCATTTCTACATAATTGTGTCCTTGAATTTTTTTTCCTCAACTCATTTATAGGAGTTCGGATCCAATATAATATTACATCTCGTAGAGTAAGATTCGAACCTTCCGTTTTAATCTAACAGAAATTTTAAATGAGTTGTGTATTCTAGACAAGTCCGAATAAAATTCCAACCGGAGATGCCTTAGATTCGTTGTCCTTGAATTTTCCAACCGAATAAAATCCCTCAACTCATTTATAGGAGTCTTTGAATTTTCTCTCTTGCTTTATTTATTATTCTAACTTTTTACGAAAAATATCTTAGATAAATACATGTACAATATGCAGGTACTTTAGAAATGAGAAAAATAACTTCAAAAATTGAATATCAAAAATTAGTACAACTATCAAAAAAAAAAAAAATTAAGAACCGACTAATTATTGGCAGGTTCTAGAAAAAATAAGAACTGGCTAATAATTAGCTAGTTTAGACATTTATAATATTATTTATCTTCTGTAGACATATTTGATAATTTATATTCAATGTTAGATATTATTAAAAATTACGGGACATGTATGTATGGTATGATCCGTTTTTCCTTTCTTGAATTTGTCTTCCCAAGGTATGGATATTGAGATATTTATATTACACGTCCGTTATTATGTGATTGCGTTCTATGTTTGGAAACAAAAAAAATCAACATCAAGATAAAGTCAAATTCAACTCAAACTAGATGGGTTCATATTTTGTTATCATTAAAGTAAACGGAAAATGATGTGTCATAATTTATATTAATGACAATCTAATTTTGATTAGATGATACAAATTACTCTTGGCAACTAAAAAATTTCTTCATTTCTTTCCATTAAGTAAATATTTTTAACATAACAGTTTGCCTTCATGCAGCACAAGTACTATAGAATTAAAACAGTATTGCATATGATTTGTGCGCTGCAAGAATCTTAAACTGCTCCGTTAAAATATTTACCCCTAAAGATAGCCAATTATTCAAATTCCTCTGCAGTATAATCATTCTGGAATAATTCAATGGCAGGAAAGATATTAAAAAAAACATATTTTATCGGTTGTCAATAAATTTTTAATTCATGAGCGCATACCCATTCTTTTCTCTTTCAGTTTGTTGCTTTGGAAAAAAGTTCCATTAATTAAGGTGGTATTTTTCTAGTAGAGATCACTTGATAGCTTATTATATTTTTATTAAATGAGGATATAATATGAATTATTTTGTTTTTTATTGGATTGTTCATGAAATTATGGCAGGGTACCGTCATTTTTTGTGGCAGCAAATGTGGACTCCTCATATTCTATTACTATGGTTGGTATATGATATGTATTACATTATTAAACACAATTAATGACTATTCTATAAAAAAAATCCTTACAATTTTGTGACAGAATTTCGTCATCCCAAAACTTTTAAATTATATATTTTATCTAATTATAAGCATCAAATCTATTCTTCAAAAAAATTAAAAAAATGCTGATTTTACAAAATAAATAGCATAAAATATCATATATAATATACCCAACTTGTTTGCAATTGTTAAACATTATTAAGTGAACAGTAGTTCAATTACAAATTTTAGTTTAATAATTACCGATTATTGTACACCTTTTCTCTTCTATCAGGAGAAAAAAAAAGCAAATAGATTTTTTTTTTCCAAAATTTTCTCGCCTTTGATAGTTTTAATAAAGAAGATATAATGGAATTAAATAAATGTAAGAGTTTCATTGATTTTGAAAGGTAAATATGTCATTTAAATTTAGAAAGAAAAAAATATACACCTTCGAAATTTTATGAAGATATGAACGGACTTTCTAATTCGTCTATTTTGTTTATAATTTATACCAGCTCATTGTTTTTAATAAAATTGATCCCTGTAAATGAAATTTTTTCACAAAAGATTATTCAAAACAAAGGACAAATTTTTTTTTCCAAATTCATATTAAAAATATACAATATCACGTTATTATATTCAGTTATGCATAAAACAATGAATTGTTGTCGTTATCATGATTAGTTTTTTTTTTAAATAATGAGATTAAATGGAGATCTCCAGTTATATAGTCACTAACCAACAAAATTTTGGAATTCACATCCTTTCAGGTACCTGAAAAGAGAATCTTGTCTGTTCTTTACTTCTTTTTAACTCAGCACGAATCTCAAAGCACAATAATTCTGCCCCGTGGTAAGTCCGAATCTCAAACCGTAAAGTGAGAGAAATCTTGTGCAGTACTGAAAGGATATTGATCCCAAATTTTGACGCCACCACACTGAAAATCATGACACGCTGAAATCCATGCCTCCATTTCGGACAAAAATGGAAACATCCCGTTGGAGAATCAACTGGATAACAAGAGGGGACACCAAATATTTCCTTAAATAAAATTGAAGTTTCACCAAACAAACCAGTCCCCCACAGATTTTTGCTCATTTCCATTCCCGGTTTACCCTTTCTCTAAGCCTATATAACCCCATTTCCAACCCCTCTCTAACCTCTCCATTCCCTTAATCCTCACTACATAACACCTTACAGTTACAAGTTACAACCCCTTTTACTTCTCTTGTACTCTTCCCTAACATCTTTCCCCTTTCCCCATACAATTTTCTCTCCTTTGAAAGAAATTGATCAGAGAGCAAGATGTTGGGTGTTTTCAGTGGAGAGGTGGTTGAAGTGCCAGAGGAGTTGGTTGCCGCTGGCAGCCGGACCCCGTCTCCTAAGACGCGCGCTTCTGAGCTGGTGAACCGATTTCTTGCAGCAGCTGCTCCGGCCGTGTCGATTCAGCTCGGTTCCTTCGGCCACATCGTGTACTCTCATGCCAACCAATCCCCATTCCGGCCCAGGTTAATTAACCTCTAAATATAATTATATATATTTTTATATTTTTTGAGAAATTATTATTTGGTAAAGTTACCTAGTGATCATATGCTGAAATTATTTGTTGGCACTTAGAGGAGCTTGTGTTAGATTATGGCAAATTTAATTTATTCCGTTTTATAGAATCATTTACGAACCTGGTTTGGTAATAAGTTCTGATTAAGACAGCTGACCTAAGATCATGTTGGTCCACATCAGGCTTTATTTATTTATTTTTAATTTTAAGAGGGATCTACTGGTAAAGATGACAAAAGTTAATTTTGTTAGTCAATATTTGTTGAGGTGAATTGTAGTGTGATCTCCTCCTAGCTGAATATAGACTGGGCCTTGTTGCTTCATGTGATTAATATTGGTTTTATATGAAATTTATTTATTTAAATGAAAGTAATATAAGATACTAGAATATAAAAAGTATACATTAATACCAAATCATTAACGGAACAAGATCTGGCCAGGTATGAGTCCGCTAATTATTAGTTAATTAAGAGTTAATAAGCTTTTTTGAGCAACCTTATTATTGTAACATTTTTTTTTATCTTAGTAGATGTAAAAAATTTGGATGATCAAAATTAATTTAAGCATTTAATAATGAAGACAAATTAAAACGTCAGCATCTCTACAATTTCCTAGATAGAAGTTTTGTCCTTGATCCATTGAGAATGCACTAGTTTCTGAACACGTATCGTATCTTTTGCATTAAGTCAAAAGAGAATCTTTTGAGTTAATGTATGTAGATCATCCGATCTTCCGATCTGCTTTAATATTCTTGAGACTATATCCCTCACAATATTAAAGGGTTCTTCATATTTGGTTGTGGATTAAAGCTAAGATGACCTACAGGTAAAATAATTTACATTTGATTGTGCCTAAACTAATGAGAAAAAAAAAGTGAAATGGTTTAACTTTCATGACAGTGGGCTCTAGTGACATAAAATTGAATAAAATTTAAGGCATCTCAGGAGGTGGGTTAATTTAGGTTTGTTTAAGCTGGACTAAATTTAAAACTATTACATGTTAGGTCAGTCAGTTTAAATCATGTTTGGTGGAATAACAGTGGTCTAAAGTCTTTATTCCACCTTTAGTCCACAACCAAACATGAGATTTATGTGTTAAAATTAGACGGCCGGATTTACATACGAATAGCTAGTTTCTTTGACTCGCTAGCTTAGTAGCTTCTAGTTCTGATATTTTTTTTTTTCATTTTTGTCATATAATTTTGTTTACAATAATTCATGAACCAATCATTTACTTATTTCAGCCACACAAATATGTTTTTTTTGTTTAAGAAAAATATTGTCAGGTAGTGCATACACTATATACACCAGAAAAAAAATAATTGTCTTATGTATCTTCTGTATCTTGTGAAAGATCAAGACGTGTTTGACAGTAACATGCACTATCTTATTTGATTTATTTAATTTAAGGTTACTATCAAATGATGCACATAAAGTAAAAGAAGTAACAATTCCAGCGGGTTTGTAGTCTAATTGGTGGTGTGGTGTAGAAATTGATACCTAGAAAATGACATTTGGTAAAAAAGAAATGGCAAGAGAGTCGAAAGTTTGCACACCCACAGATCCAATTGTTGATAAAAAAAAATGAACATGATTGCCATTGGTACATAATTTTTCTCATTGATTTGACGTATCACTTATATTAAATTAAATAAAAATGTGAGATTAATTTATCTATTATGCATGATAGATTTTTTTATGTACAACTCGGCTTCTACCTGTTGCAAGAAAATGCTTTATTTTTTTCAAATTATTCCTATTTTAATTACTGGAAAAAAAAATATTTTTTTAAAAAATTGTATAGATGGTTCCATACTTATATGGCTCACAACAACCATATATATGTAATATATAATGGTGAAGTGGTGAATTATTACCGTGCGATCAAAATCAGTGATTTATTGTTGGCTTTTTGCACCTTGATTTTTTTGGTTGGATTTATCATTTGATCTGAAGAAGATTCTGAATCACCAGATGGCGCTCTGTTATTGGAATCTTAAATCACTGATAGTGCTATTATTGGGTAAATATCAAGCGAAACATTATTGCCTATTAACATATTTTTTTAAAATATTAATAAGTCTAGTAATGCCACTAGTTATGTTACTTTATTAAAAAAAAAAATCATTTAATAATTAGTCTAAGGCTGACAAGGCATGGGAAGGATATTGGTGGATTATAGCAGCCCCTTGTTTGACAGAGAGAATAAATGAACAATAAACATAAAAGCAAACACCACTGAGTCACTGACGCGACTTATTGTGGGCCCTCCAATAAGTACTACCAATATTATTATTACAATAGAGTTTGATCTTATCCACTAGAGTGATACCTTGTCCTGTAATCCTATCCAAGTCATGAAGTCAAGACAGGTGAAACAAGAAAGCAGTCAAGCTCTTAAGCGTGTAAATCTAGATTTAATTTTGAGTTGTGTGGCATATAATTGCTAAGGTATTTGCAATTAATGGGTAATATATTTCCTTCTAATTATATTCTGTAACCCGCTACGTATTTCTAACGAAGTAAGAGATACAGAGAAACAATATTCCTTCCTTTAGGACTTTTATCCAGCGTTAGGTACTGTTTTCTTGTCCTCTTGGTAAAGGCCCATAAGGCCATAATTCTACTGGACCATAGATTTCTGTAGCTTTTAAAGGCACCCAACAACTTTAGGTGGGAATTAATTAAATTAACACAAGTTACACAAGAATCTAACTTGTAAATAATAACAAACTTTATTTAAATAAGTTGCAATCAGATATGAATTTCAAGTTAAATTTTGTAACAGCAACATAACATAAGGAATATATCATAAGATCATTTGTATCTATAGGATCAGTAGTACCTCTTTTAAAGCAAGTTGTTATAATTTGTTAAGTGCTGATGTTGTTTTTATCGCTGTGGCTGACAACTCAAGTGCCAAACTAAATTATATGCTAAACTGGTTTATGGCTTCGCATGATTTTGAGCATCTTAGATTATTAGAAGTTGTTGAAGATAGCATGCTTAAGATTATTTTACTACATAGGTGTTTATGAATATGCTAACTGATATCATTTCAGACCCTATCAGCGAGAAGGTACTGTTGTTCATCAGATGTCATTTGAGGACAAATTGGGATATTTTAAAAATAAATTTCTTGAATGAATTTATGGAGTGATGTCATTTCCTCTCAATTTATTTTATAAAAAGAAACATACAGTTATTAGCTATGCAAGTGGAGATAATCCAACTCCATTCTTTTTTTCATAAAAAAACCTAATATGTAGTTTGAGTCAAGATAGGTGCCTTATTATTTTTTTCTGGTAACAATATCGACTAAATTTTTTTGACTTGAATTTTGTTTAATGTCATTGCAGAATGTTTGCGGCTAAGGATGACATATTTTGCATGTTCGAGGGAGTGTTAGAAAACCTGGGGAGCCTGAGGCAGCAATACGGCCTCTCCAAGACTGCTAATGAGGTTGTTTTGGTGATCGAGGCATACAAGGCGCTCAGGGATCGGGCCCCATACCCAGCAAGCTTCATGCTTAGCCACCTCACCGGCTCCTACGCCTTTGTCCTTTTTGACAAGTCTACCAACTCTCTCCTTGTCGCCTCTGTAAGTGCTATACATTCGTATCAAATAGGACCTGTGGTATTAATTTTGAGAGCAGTAAGAGCTAATTTCTTTTTGTCTTTTTTTTTTTTTGTGTGTGATTGCAAATTTTAGGATTCAGATGGAAGAGTTCCATTGTACTGGGGAATCACTGCTGATGGCTGTGTTGCATTCTCTGAGAACATTGAATTGATGAAAGGATCATGCGGCAAATCACTAGCGCCATTCCCTCAAGGTATAAAAGAGACAGTTTTTAATGTAATTATTTTCTAAGTTGGTTAGTATATGTGATACAATCTAGTGCTGGGGATTGATTTTTGGTTGTTTTGAATTATGCAGGATGCTTCTACTCGAACGTTCTCGGAGGTTTGAAATGCTATGAGAAACCGAAGAACAAGGTGGTAGCTGTTCCTGCCCAGGAAGAAGAGATATGCGGTGCTACTTTCAAGGTTATAAATTTAATTTATCATTAAAACATAACGAGTATTCATTTTGACAAAAACTAGATCAAGTTGCAACTATGAATGGGTTCATCTGGCCTTTTTTTAATACAACAAACCAAACTAATTTTGACTGACAATATTCATTATTTAGTTCTGTTAATTCATGTATATATAGTTTAATAATACTATTTTTTGTAATAATTGAGTTGATATCAAAACAGAAACCATAAAAAAAAAGATACAATGAAATATGTGGTTTGCCCTCCTTCTATGGAAATTAATAATTGCCGCCTCCTAATTTACAAAATTGTAATACACAGGTGGAAGGATCTACTGTTCTTACAGCATCACACTAGAAAGGGTGCCAGATTTACTGCTCATAAAGTTGTGAGAAGCTCGATGCAACTGTTCAAAGAAGAGCGGCGAAGTATGTGAAAATCCATCTTGTTTATATCATGTTATCTTTGTGTGTTTGTGTGGTGTGTGTTGTGTCTCTCTTGTTTCCTTTGTAGATTGCTAAAAGGGCTTTTCAGAACTGTCTTAGCTGAATTAGTCTTTCCTAGGAATAATCTTTGCTTCAATGTAGCTTATTATGCTAATTAATGGTTTTCGTCGGTGTATATGTCATAATATCAGACTGTTTTCCTGGCAAATAAGATCTATTTCCAGCTGAAATTTTCTTTCTAATAAAATTAGGTTAGAAGAATTTTACTACTCTCAAAATTATCAAATTAATCCTTCAATTGGTGCAAAATTGCAAATAAAAGCTCATGAACTAATTTTATCTATTTTCAATAGTTTAAAATATGAAAATGAGACAATAATCTTTGCGTTAAAAATTTGAGGTTCGAAGTCCGATTAAAATATTTATTTTGTGGACCAACTTAAGTTTTTTTTAAATTAAAGTTGGAAGATTTGATATACATCTTTATCTAAAAAATTTTAGAAGACCAACTTAATTTTTTTTTTGTAAGTGGTAAGAATAAACTTGATGTAATTAAAAGTTTCCTACTAAATACTTATAAAATCATTCAAAAACCAAATCTGAATTTTTTTTTCTAAATGAATATGTAATAATTATAGATGTAGTCGGAACTTTGTAATGCATGATGCATCCCAAAAAAATTTACGGACTGCAGACTACTCCGGCAGACTATCCACCTTAATTAGTGTGTTATTAATTGTAGCTTTTTTCTTTCTTTTCTCCTGTAAGAATTATATTAAACATAAATGATTTTATAATAAGTACATGGTAACAAATAAAACAAAGATAAAATTACCAAAGAGTATCGTTTCAATGGGGTAAATTAATAACAAAAAAAAAATGTAGTTGTAGTGTGGCGCTCCTTTGAAATTAATAGAAGGTGGAGATAATAATTTTTGGTTGGGTTTTCTATTACAAATTGTATCGAACTTGATATATCTAATAAGTGATAACCAATTAAATTAATTTTAAATTTTTACATGTCATGCTTGTCATAATAAATTTGGACATAATTTATGTTTGTTCTGTCAAGTGTGAAAACTATACAAATCTGTTGTCCAGTAAGAATTCTGTTCAAATTTAATTCGTCTTTTTTTTTTTTTTTTTATGAAAACAGGCAGGTGTGATATATTAAATACTGAAAGAGTTTACAATGCCAGCAAAATAAGGAAATTAAAACAGATTCTAAAAACCTGCTGTTACTTTTGAAACAATAGCGGGTGAATAACGAATAATGCTAATATAATGGTTTTATTATTTTTACAAATATACTATCAAAACTCACGTCATACATATGCAATCAATTCTAACTAATAATTTGTTTATAAAGAAAAAAATAAAAAATGCAGATATCTCTTCTAACAAATTCAAAATTCAATTCGTTAATTAAATAATAAAATATTCAAATAAAAAAAAATAATATGTTTAATATAATATTCATCTTACAACAAAATGTATACACTTTCTCATGGATTAATGTTGATAGAATGATACGAGAAACATAAAATTGAATTAATTGAATATATATTTATGTATCTATATGTAATTTATTTTATATAATTATCCGTTACTCAATGGGTACGAAATAGCTTTTACCTGTACTCATATCCGTTTAGCTAACGAAAAAAAAATCCTTACTCATACTCATACCTAATAAGTTAACGAAAAAAAACCTTATCTATACCTATCTTATCGAATACGATACGGGTAGGGTAAACGGGTAAAAGGAAATAAACTAACAAACTACCCGCTCCTTGCAGTTCTTGAAAATTGAAAATATGGGGGGTCTATGCGTAACTTTTGCTCTAATTTTCTGACAGTCACATGGCATCGCATTTACCAGTAACCTGAGAACCACTCATGCTCCTTCGACTTAGTCTCAATTTTAACAGCGAAAGCTGCTGTCTACTCCTTGTTCATCCGTGTTCTTGTTCCATTGCCTAAAAACCATTTGACCCATGATTACCAAGCTTCTGTTACTCGTGTATCTTGAAGAACCTTTGATCTAGCTGCTGTTGCTCACGAATCCCTTCCACTGGGCACTGTTGAAGCAAAGCCTGAATAGTCTCGTTGTTGCCTTCTGGCCCAATTTGCCATGTCATGCGCCACATGTACATGCCTTGTTGGCTTGTTACATGCTCCAATCTCACCCTATGGTTGTTATGCACATAGCACCTTGTACTCCACGCAATTGCCTCAGCTGCCTCCCATGATGGTACCTTCCCTATGTTGTTCGAGATTATGGTTTCAACTACTGGCTGGTTTATATCATGCAAACCCCATAAAAATATCATTTGTGTGGTGTTAATACTTGTGTCCTTTTCTGTGAGATATTGATTGAAATATTAAAAATTAAAAATATTATACATAATTCATATTTAAAAAAGTTTGTTTCTTTCACAATAGTATGATTATTGATGCACACTGAGTTCGAAGATAATGTCGTTAAGTTGCTGCCGGGCAAAAAAATAATTTTGCCTTTATCGTTGTCAGTTTTGTCACATTAAAATGGAAAGTACAAAAAGTTTCATGGACTTTTCGCTCTAATTTAAACTTAATTAAATTTTCTGTAATTGAGTTAAATTTTGTATTAAATTGATGGACTTTTCGCTCTTATATTATTGCATACATTAAATTTTCTGTAATCGGTTAATAATATAATAATGCTGACATTTTTTCAATTATGACTTTTGTTTTGGACAATCTTTTTGGAAAATAAAAGTGGGCATCAAGGCCATCAATTTTATTAAAAAATGAAAACCAGAAGTACATAAATAAAAGTGTAACTAATGCAAAAAATCTTTACCAAAACAAAACCCTGATTGTTAATTATGTGGTCTCGGCAACATGCACCATATGTCATCAATGTTCATTTGTCCTTCTTTCCTTGTTTGTAGGCAGCAGCAAATCGGATATGACACCTATATTTAGCTACCTAAAGGTTCACCTTCAAATCTTCAATAGGAGACCTCTCTAGCAATTAGAGTAGAACTAGGGAGTTTCTTAAGTTCACCAAACCTCTTTGTGAACTGAACTTCAAAATCCATATATTAAATTAATTTCAAATGATAAATTCAAACCGTTAAAATTTTTCTACCTTACGAGTGATGCGTCTACATGTGAAAATTTTAGTTTCAAATTATTTAGTATAAAATCAAGTAGTCAAAATTAGAAGGTTTATCAATTAATTTAATGCATTCATTTTTTGGACTACTTTTGATCACTTGACTCTATACAAAATTAATTTTAAATTTTAAATTTTTTGCATGTAGATTCATCACTTGAAAGGTAGAAAGATTTCAATGGTTTGGATTTGTCGTTTGAAATCAATCTGATAAGTCTTAGAGTTGAGTTGACAAAGATACTTGGTGTACTTAGGAACACCCTAGTTCTGTTCCTAGCAATTAATCCTTATCATCATGGACCCATCTACGTTGATTACATCCAGTTCAGCAAAATTTACAGCATTGTGACAAGAAAAAATATATTCAGAAACTGACTACATTTTTTAAAACCCAAACCAGCCTAATACATTCAGCACCAAGTACTAATTAATTTGAGGTTTTTACAGGGCTAGACAAAGAATTTGCCCGTTAAAAATACTTCCAACTTCTGGTGAAGTGCTGCGCCAGGTGCAACCAAATTTCACGCATCTCTCCCATGCAGACTCATCTCCTACTTGGAGTAAGTGGGGCCTTTATAGTGCGAATGTACATTTTTGGATACAAGATCTCTGTTTTAGAGAGAAGCTCTCATAAAAGAGCTTTGTCAATTTTGGGAAAACAATAATGGGGGTTGTTTTACATCAATTCTCTTTTCCATATATGCATTATAATTACCTTTGTCTCTTCAGTGTTCTTGTTCTTTTTTATTTTGTTTTGATCAGTCTCCGTTCCTTTTTCATATTTTTGAAGCTACCTCAGCATCGATCAAGTTACATCTCTCTCTCTCTCTCTGTTTTTTTTTTTTTTTTTTTTTTAAATATTGGCAGCAGCTGCCAATTGAATTAAATCAAACTGAGAAGGAAATTACAAACGTCATTACAAATAGCACAGACCAAAAAATTGTCTGCTGTAGCGCCAGACTTCTACCTAGGTTACATCCATCTCTCTCTCTCTCTCTCTCTCTGTTTTTTTTTTACTGAAAACACTAAGCTAGTTTTTTTAGCTTGGATCTCGAGTCAACTCAGAGAAAGAAAGCCAACGAGGTTAATATTTTTTTGTTTGAAGGTTAGACTGTTAGAGGGCTCAGTACCCACTAAGAATTATATTAAAAGAAAAAACGTATTTACAACCATCTGGAGCAACATTTTAATGAGAATTTTCTGAAACCACGGTATTTTAGTGGACCAACATTTTGGAGCATTTTATGAAATTTACCTTTTGAAGAGGTTCATTTTGTAATTATCTAAAATCTGCAAGTACTACGACTTCTATTTCTCTGATGCCTTTTTTTTTTTTGCTCTTGTTTGAACGCCAGGCTTTGAAGGCTCTCTTACAAGACCAACTTCAATCATTCGAGCACTATGTTTTCCAAGCTTCTTAATGAGGATTTCTCTAGTTACCTGGTATTTTTTCTCTGACTATTTTGCAAAATTATTTGGTAGATTGTCTGGATGGATAATTGTTCTGTTTAATTTCAGTTCTCAAGAGATATTAGAGTGCAATAATAAATTAGTGGTAGCATATAGCAATTTCTACCAGTATTAGTAGGCCTGCTCATGAGCGGCCTTAAGCTCAAACCCGGCTCACCTCAATGAAAAAGCCGTAAAAGGGCCAGGATCTGATCAGGTCGTTTGAACACTTAATTAGTACTTAACCCAGCTCAAACTCGGTTCAGCTTATATTTTGGCCTGGCTCAGGAAACAACTCATGTCTCAATTGTAAAGCTCGTCTCTGCTCAATAGTGGTTCAGAAGTTCAGCCTTTTAACTGTTCAGTTCAAAATAATCGTCTATATCTGAGCGTATTAAAGAAGTCCCCTTTTTAAATACATACCAAATTTACAATAGACTGGATTGTTATTTTCAATTAATTTGTTATTGAAATTGATCATCAATTTTTTTATATTACCTAGAAAATCTAAGATATTACAACATATTCTCTTGAATAAAATAGTGCTAGCAGACATATATAAGATCAAACAGAAGTACTGTCGTTTTTTAGGTTGAAATTATTTTTTAGGGTGAACATAAGTACTGTTACTAACTGTATATTAAAAAAATGTCCAAGCATTGTACCAAGCAATTAAGGAATATAGAAGTGGTATTAGAAGGACGGAATATTAAACAATCAATATAATATCAAAGTATCTCTGTAGAGTTGAGAAGCTAATCTTAAGTGACACATTTCCAAAAAAACCAACAATCTCTCCAAACCTCAGATGTTAATTAACAAAAATTGTAGGTCTATCACTGCAACAAAAATAAAATTGTGTTATGACTGATTTATGTGAGCTGATACATGCCAGTAAAGTAATATACTGATTGGGTAATGACCAGAACTCATTTCTTCTAAGATTTTAGCAATGGAAACTAAAGATTCAAAAGTTGATACCACACCACATATAGTGCTAGAAGGTAACAACTAAAACAAGCTACATTGTTTGCTTCAACCAACAAAAAATATCAAACAACAATACATCCAAATCCATAAAGATAGCAACATAGATAAGCTAATAGCCTAATACAACTAAACCAAAATATACTAAAATCTAAAACAACTAGGAGTCAACTAATCAGAATTTTTCCAAACCCCTCCTCTGCCACACCAAACACCAAAATGTTTCATAATGCAAATTTCACTTAATTAGATCAGCTCAATCCTATGTTAATTAACTAGTTGATTTGCTAAGGAACCTGACGAGTTCTGTACATACCAGTTTGCTAAGGAAAATAAATCACATCTGACAGAACTTATAATATGGAACTTACAGTTTCATCTGACAAAATGTGTCTTTTTTACTCAATACCCCTGATAGTTTGTTTATTTCTGCAAAGTTGAACTTACAATTCATAATAAAAAAACAGTACAACATCTTAAAAAAAAGCACCCAAAGAAAAAAAACATAACAGTAAACTCATCATTTAGTAGTGTATCATTATTTGTCCCCACATTATTCTTTAAAGAGGGCCTCTTACTTCATGAGGCACTAGTTAGGATGGAAACCTTTATGAATTATGATACAATAGATGGGGTTAGACCCAATAATACAATAACACAAACCTTCAGTTTTTTTAGTTCTGAACATTTTTATGCCTTGAAGTTAAAATTTCATACTAAAGAGTATGCAATCAACCAGTGCTTTTCTTTTCCTGTCCTGCTAATTTTGTATTATCAGTTGTGATGGTGGCTTCTTAATTATTTACTTGTCTGCACAGAGAATATCAAGAGAAGATCTCGGTAATGCTCAAGAGTTATTCGCCCATAGGAGAGTAATCACTGTTATAGGACCAAATGGAATTAAATATGATATCGGTACCAAGATGTCCCGAGAATGGGTAATATTGAAGAAAGGCTGGGCTGAGTTTAACCGAGCCCACCATTTATGCAACACAGACAAGCTGATGTTTACTTGTGGATGCCATGGCTGTTTCTCTGTTCTCATTTTTGATAAAAATGGAATTTTGGTAGAAAAACGTTTCGGACCATCAGAGGTTGAAGAAGGTAATTTAATTATTTTCTTTACAATGAGAAGCCATTTTCACTTTTAAGTTTTCCAACTGTATCATATAACCAAAGACCAGGTACAGAGCAAGTAACGAAACTAGTATTTAGGAATCAATTGGTACTTGAACAGTGCCTGAAACCTCAGTCAAGTACCAACAGACTAAAGCAGTACTTTATTCTATCAAGTGACTGGATTAATACTGAAGGTGAGATTGTGAGAATCTGAACACAGTATAATTAAATTCATTTAGTTGTATTATTCATGCAATAAGCAGATGAGATCGTATCAGGGCATAGAAATGACAAAGAAGCTCGGTGCCAGAGCAAAAAGGAGGAGGTGGTTGCATCCGGGTCAACACATCCAAGGAAATCTTTATAAATTTTTATAACTTAACCTATTGTTAATTTATTTTATGATAGTAATCAAGTGACTGGTGTGAAAAAGCAGATGAGATCGTATCGGGGAATAAAAATAGACATGACAAAGAAGCTCAGTGCCAGAGCAAAAAGAAGAAGGTGGTTGCATCCAGCTCAACACTTCCCAGGAAAAGAAAGGGTACATTCTTATTACTTGACCAATTGTTAATTTATTTTATTATAGTGATCAAGGCATTAATTCAGGAAATACAGAGTACTTGGAATTTTTTTTAGGACATTTATATTAAACTCTGGATGGTCCGATTTTAATTTGAAGTCAAAATGTTTCCTTGATCATTGCATAAACCAAATCTCAGCATTTCCTGGTAAATGTATCAGAAATGGCACAGCCATACTACTTTGTAATTATAAATGTATGAAGCTTTCATGTAATGCATCTCATTTTCCAAAATTCAGGTACTGGTAAACCAGAGGTGATCTCAATCAGTTCGGACTCAAGTGATAATGATGCTGGAAAGGGGCAAGCATCAGGAGCTAAGAAACCTTGTGTTAAAAGAGTTAAATATCTATTTATAAATAGTAAAGTATTTTAGAGCAAGTCTCTGGTGCATTTAAAAAGTTTGAACAGGGAGAAAAAAATATGATCAAACAACTGATATTTGATTAAATGTGTTACCATTAAAGATAACATGGGTTATGAGAGTAATTTAATTATCCAAATAAATCACAGAAGATTTTAATTTTTAAGAATGCAAAATTCACGGTGTGGTAATAAAACTGAAACATAGGACCTTACCAGTGTGGAAGGAACTTCTATTCTATCAAGTGACTAGTGTGATACTGGAGGTGAGAATATGAACACGGTATAATAGAATTCACTTAGGTGTATTATTTATGAAATAAGCAGATGGGATCCAGAGCAAAAAGGAGAAGGCGGTTGACAAAGAAGCTCAGTCCCAAAGTAAAAAGGAGAAGGCGGATTCATCCAGCTCAAGACTTCCAAGAAAAAGAAAGGGTAAATCTTTATTACTTAACCAACCGTTATTTTATTTTATTACAGTGATACTTAAGTTTGTTTTGACAACGTCTAATTATGTAAAACCTCACTATTGAATTTGGTGTCACAAGTTTGTATATCGATGATAATTAAGCACCAAGTTCTCTGCTGATTTGTTAGAATCTCATATTTTGGAATAATCAAAGCATTAACTATAACTAAAAATTTACTGAATTGAACTTAGTGAATTAATTTGTCCAAAAATATTTCTCTGCTGATCTGTTCCTTGAGTTTGTACAAAAAATATTGAGGTAATTTGTATAATATATACAAAGAAATAGTAAACAAGAGATAAACTGGATTCCCCATTTATAAAAATCTACCACTTATAACTCAGTGAGGTCTGATACCTATTGGTACACATAACATAAGCATATGCTTATACAGTAAAATCGTGGCTGCTGATTCATTAAAAAAAATGATTGTTACCTGCTACCCTGCTTTATTGTCTATCCCTTTTTTAAAATAACATTGCAAAATTCTAATCATTTGTTATCAAACTACAGAAATATCAGACACCTCAGATAGCTCGGACAGTGAAACTGAAAGCCAGCACACCATAGTAGCAAGACTAAGAAAGACCTTTGTTTCACAAAGGAGACGAATAACTGAGGTGGAAAAAAAAAAGACACTAAAAGCAGCTCAAGGCTTTAAATCGTCAAGGCCATACTTCCTAAAAACAATGAAAAAGAGTAGTGTCTACAAAGACTTGTTTGTTGTAAGATCCTTGTTTATGTTACTGCATGCAAGAATTATTTTTTGAGCTTTATAAAAATTAAAAGAAGAAGGCTTCTGGCTTTGATTCAAATATAATTAATCATGCATCTTGGCACATTCTGAAAATTGAAAATTTAGTGCTTCTTGGATTGTTAACATATTACGATTTTAGGATAAAACTCTTGCATATTTAATTACTTCAAGAGGTTACGATACTATGCATTACGCAGATTGGTCCGTATTACGGATTAATATTTTGATTTTCACAATGCAAATAGTCAATCTGAACCGTTAACATGATCTCCATATATAAAAGTACTTTCAGACTAAATTTTACATTTTTTTAATCTTTTTACTATATTTTTAGATAGGTAGAACATCACTAGTTTTGAATGGTCTAGAATTTTTAGAACAAGTGACTTTCTACCTATTTAAAATAATAATAAAAAACTAAATAATGTAAAATTTGATCTACAAATATATTTTTATATGGAGATCATGTTGAACGGTTTAGATTGATTGCTTGCATTTCGAAAATGAAGATATTGATCCAGGGGCGAATCCACATTCAATGAATGGGGTCAATTGACCCCATTCATTTTCAATTTGTTTGTATTTATACTCTATTTTTAATATAGTTTAAACTAAAATATCATGGATAATGTGAAATTGATCCCATCCATAGTAGAAAAAAAATTATACGCTTTACCCTCATTCACATTGGACTCTCATAATCTGAAAGTCTGACTCCACCCCTGTATTGATCCATATTACAGACCATTATGCGCTATGTATAGTACCATAGCCTCACTCTTACTGGGAGGCGGGAGGTAATACAATCAAAAGGATGCTAAGCGACCCTAATAAATTAAAAATTTGTAATTTTGTCTACTGAATTTTATAATTTTTTTATGTATTAATACTTTCAATTCCTTCTATAAAATAAATTATACTACACTTTATTTTCTAGCTCTCCTCATGTCAATTTTTTCTCTAGTTCCGTCCCTGCTCTTACTTCAATTCTATTACGAAGTCCATAACAATTTTTTTCTCTGTTTCATGCATAGGTTGTTCCAATCAAATTTGCCAGAGCGAACCTACCGAATCATGCAATCCAGATCTCCCTCCAAGTGTCTGGTAAGACTGAGAAATGGGAGGTCAGTTGCAGATACAGAGTGCAAAAGGCAGGGAAGCAGCATGTCTGGATGATAAGCGGAGGCTGGTGGCAGTTCTCCCTTGCAAACAACCTCGAGGAAGGCGACGCACTAGTTTTCGAAATGATGAAGAAGAACGAGATCCAGCTGGAAAACCACAAGATCGAGATGAAAGTGCACATATTTAGGGTTGTTAAGGAGATAAAGCCCCTAGAAGTTCTTTGAGCTTAATTTGTATAATTATAGCATTAATATTGACTTAGAGATAATATTAGGAATTTAGAAGTTTGCTACTAAGTGTTGTGCTTGGGAGTAGGTATGACAAATCCCCTTTCTGGTACTATTTCTGTGACAGAGTATCTGTGTTATTTATCTTTAAGAGCTCTTAGGTGATTATGTTAGAATTTTTCATATATTGCACATACAGTACATTGTCATGCATCTAGTAAATTAATTATGTGCTTCCAAATGGCATTCACTTGCAAATTGGCTGAATTTTTTCAATTTTTTTGGGACTCTAATATATAGTTAATTATCAGTTCTGATATGGTTATTAAGTGATCCTAAACTAGATTGATGAAGCAGCTGGTGTAATTCAGTTGTCTTTTTGTAAAATGAAACTTGCATGGTTCAAATTGAGACAGGTTATATGAAAAATCCGAATCCACTTGACTCAAAATATCACTGGAAATTTGCAGTTCGTATGGCACAAGGAAGTTGATTTATTTTTCTGGTTGTAAGCGGCATTGTTAGTTTCTGATTTTTGAGATGTTCAGTTAATCAGTTCAAGATGTTTTGAAATATTGTGCTTATTTATATAATTAACACACAATATTTGTGCTGCCGTGCTGGTGACAAAACATCATGCTTGCTAATTTGTCATATGATGAACATGAGTGAGTGGCATGTATGTAATATAATATCTACTTTTGATTTAATGCCACTGTAGATTCCTTTATTTCTAAATTAATTCATCATAAGATTTTATCATCCAAATTAATATAAGCTATTCATTCACATCTTAAAACACTCCAAAACTCAAAATATTGAAAATGCAGCAATTATGGTAAATTAAAAGACGCAAGAGCTCTTTGTCTGGGCCCACAAAAACATAAAGCAATAGAGCTAATTGAAATGCATCTTAAGCGGATAATAACTAAAACCAAATTAAACAGATTGGTATCACTAATTGTCTCTCGGGATTGCTGTTTTTCTCATTGATTTCTGTGGTTCGTTCTTTATTGATTATTTTAGCTTTGTATTTGGGCTTCACTTTAATTTATTTTGCGGTTTGATTTTGGACTTCCTCTCCTGTTTGCAATTTTGCATATTTGAATTTGGGCCTCACTTTAATAGCAGTAGGCTTAGCTTCATGAGCTGTTCTATGGACTTCACCATGAGCCTTTTCACAAAAAATCTTTTATAAAAGTTTCCATGAGATATTCTTAGGACGCAGGTAATTTTAAAAAGTTCTAGTGAGGTTGGAACCGGATTGCTATGTCAGACGAGTCGGAGTCCGAAATTTTTATTCATGATAAATAGATAAAATAATTAACAATAGAAAAAGACATGGACCATCTAAAAATTGGAAAAAAAGTAAAAAAGAAAATTAAGTGGGATGCCATACAAACGTCTCACTTTGGCAAAAAAAAATTAAGATTTATGGTTTGGATTTATATGATGTTGTGTTTTATTAATATTATGCTGTTTAGGTATTTCAGAGTAGTTATGTTAGATTATATTATGCTATGCTAGGGTTATGTACTTTGAACTTGTTATGTTATTTTAATGTAATTCAGATTTTTTTTATATTATGTCTACAACTTATTTAGCTTATATAAAGTAAAATCAGTTGTTGCCTCGTGGATTTGAACATAACATAACATCACTTAAAAAAAATACCATTGCATAACAAGTTATTTGATTTAGTTAAAGGCATAACATAAAAAATCAGAATTACATTAAAAATAACATAACAAGTTCAAAGTACATTACCATGGCATAGCATAATATAACCTAACATAACTAATTCAAAATACATAAACATCACATAGCATAATATAACATAACACAACATTACATAAATTTAAACTATAAATCTAAAAAATAAAAAAATAAAAATTTGCTATAGTGGAACGCTATACCGTATGGAGTTTTTTACATTTTTTTATTTGCTAGATGATATGATGTCCCAATATAAGTTTTTTTTTTTTGGTAGGGGCTGGGTATGGTATAGCGTCCCTTAAGAACGCCATACCATATATATGTCTTCTCATTATTTGAAATTTCCCCATGTCTTTTCTTATTTTTAATTTTTCTTTTTTTGTATTTATCATGAATAAAAATTCTGGGAGAAAACAACTTTCATCATTGGATCGGATTGTTTTCATGTTGGGCCCGTTTTAAATTAGAAGTCAATTGGTCATCACATTTTAATCTGTTTTCTTAATTTTAGTTCATCTCATAACACTTCATTTTGATACCTTAAAATCTGAAATTTTTATTTATACCATTTTAAAAAAGAAAAAGTTAAACCAAATAACTAAGATTTCTGAGAAATTCCCTTTTCACTAAATCCTTAGATTGAAATTGCGGACAGAAATTGAGTGTCTGCAGTTTCAAACAGAGAACAACTTAACATGTTTTCTATAAAAGGAGGATGGTGGTAGAGAGAGAAATTTCTGTCTTCAATTTGAAATTGCAGTCACCAATTTCTATCTGCAGTTTCAAATTGAGAATGTGGTGAAAATTGAAATACTCAGAAATCGTGGTTATTTAATTTTTCATTTTTTTAAGATGGTATAAATAAAAATTCCGGCTTTAAACCGTCTTAAAACACACTTAAATCATCACTATTAACTCATTTGTTAATATTAATTGCACACTTTATTTACAAAGCATCAGTTTACCTAATTTATGTCAGCGAATGTTAAAAATATATCAGTTTTTTAAGTTGTCTTTCTATCAATCAACTTTTATTATTTGCAATAAAAAAAATTATTTATTTATTGTCAATAAATTTTTCAGATGAACAGCAACGTGTAGAGCTGCAGTTTATCAAATTTATGAAGAAACAAGCATCACATTCATCAGCAACACCGAGTATAAAAGGAAAGTATTGAAACAATTAATAAAGTCCTAGCCATCTTTTCATAGAATGATGAAAACAGTAATTGATTCCAGGCCGGAAATAAATCTGCTGCGATTCTTTGGAATCGCAGGTCTCTGCTTTTCCAAATCAAACCATTTATTTTTTGAAATACATGAATCTCAAAGCAGCTAATTTTTATGTACGAATCTCAAAACAAATAAATGGTTTGATTTGGACAAGCAGGGATCAAGAATTTATACCCACTATTCCACTAAAAGATACTTCAACTTCTGGTGAACTGCTGCACCAGGTGTAACCAAATTTCACGCAACCCCTACTTGGAGTAACTGGAGCTCTACACTGCGTATATAAATTTTTGGATTAAGAACTCTGTTTTAGAAAGAAGCTCGGATAAAAGAGCTTTGTCAATTTTGGAAAGCATTAGCGGTTGTTGGTTTACGTCAATTCTCTTTTCCATTTTACGTCAATTATGGAAAATCAGCAAAAGCTCCAATCAGTTTTGATTTGAAGAGCTTTACCTTCATCTCTTCAGTTCTCTGATCTCTCTATCTCTATTCTTCGTACTCTCTCTTTCTCTAGGTCAGATATTACTCCGTGTAGTATTGTTGTTAGAGATAAGGTATGTAAGAAGGTTCAAATTTATTCCTTCATAAACCATAGTATTTTGATGGACCAGCATTTAGGAACATTTTCTGAAATCTATCTTTTGAAGGGCTTCATTTATAAATTATAATTATCTCATATCTGCAAATACTATGGCTTCTATTTCTCTGATGCCTTTTATTTTATCTTGTTTGAAAATGCAAGGCTTTCAACTTTCAAGGCTCTCTTCCGAAACCAACTTCAATCATTCGAGCACTATGTTTTCCAAGCTTCTTAATGAGGATTTTTCTAGTTTTTTTTTTGAAGGTTGGCAGCGACCTGCCAACAATATATTGATAAGAAAAGTTTATTTACACAAGCAAATTATCGAAGCCAGTAATTTGTCTTTTTCACAGCTAAAATAAAATAATTACATCAATTCCCAAAAATAGCCGCTAAAAGGGCACAGTACAGTGCCCCATGTGCCCCCTTGTTACTACCCACCCTGATCCCATAATGACACCTGTATAGTCGTATCATTTAGCAAAACATGCACCGGTTTTCGTTTGTCAGAAAATACCCGTGAGTTTCTTTCCTTCCAGAGGGCCCATACCCCCGCCGCCCACACCGTATTCTGAAGCGAAATTCCTCTCGCAGTCCCTGTTCTATTGTTAATATTCCATCTTTGTTTAATTGACCCTCCCGTTGGGATGTCCATGTTGTAGTGCGCGAATAGACCTCTCCAAAATCCTATGGCATACATACAGCTCCACATGATGTGATCCCGAGTCTCCATCCCCGTCGAGTTACACAGATGGCATCCCGCTTGCACCATACACCCTCTGCTTGACAAAACCTGTTGTGTTAGGACCTTGTTCTGCAGCATCAGCCACGTAAAAATCTTAACCTTCATCGGTGCCTTCAGTTTCCATAGTCGGCTATGGATACGAGATATGACTCCCCTGTGATGCAAAGTTCTGTACGCGGAAGCACAAGTGAATAAACCCGATTGTGACCATTTCCATTGCACCCCATTCTCATAGCGTACAGAGCACGAATAGAAAGGCAGCAGATCGGATATCACCTTGAGGAAGGAAGAGTCCGTTCCATCTGTGCTGAGATTCTGTGTTGACGTAATCCCGAACAGCCTCCTCAATGTCACCGCCCATAGTCCTAGCGGCCTATGTTCAAATTCTAGTAATTTTTCTCTGACTATTTTGCAAAATTATTTGGTATGACTATCTGGATGGATAATTGTTCTGTTTAATTTCAGTTCCATCACTGACACTAGAATTAATCAACTTAAAAAAAAATCAACCCATATCAAGAGAAATTAGAGTGCAATAATAAAGTGCCAGCATGGCACTTTATACCAGTATTAATAGGCATGCTCATGAGCAGGCTTAAGCTCAAACCGGCCCGGCTCAGCTCAATAATAAAGCCGTAAAAGGTCAAATCCAGACTCGGCTCAATTTTGAAAAAAAAAAAAAAAAGAGCCCGGATCGGCTCAGGTTGTTTGAACACTTAAGTACTTAACCCAGCTCAAACTCAGTTCAGCTCATATAATGGCCCGGCTCAGGAAACAACTCATATCTCAATTGTAAAGTTCGTCTCTGCTCAATAATGGTTCAGGCGTTCAGCCCATTAACTGTTCAGTTCAAAATAATTGTCTATTCCTGATCCTATTAAAGAAATCACCTTTCTAAATACATATCATTACAATGGACTGGATTGTTATTTCCAATGAATTTGTTTTTGAAATTGATAATCGAAATTTTTATACTACCCTCGAAATCTTAGATAACACAACACCTTCTCTTGAATAAATAGTGCTAGCAGACATATATAAGATCAAACAATAGTACTGTTTTTTTTAGGGTGAAACTTTTTCTGTTTAAGGGGAACAAAAGTACTGTTATTAACAATATATTTAAAAAAAATATCCATTCATGGTACCAAGAAATTAAGGAATATAAAAGTATCTGTAGAGTTGAGAAGCTAATCTCAGGTGACACATTTCCAAAAAACCAACAATCTCTTGAAACCTCAGATGTTCATTAACAAAGATTTGTAGGTCTATCACTGCAACATCAAACAAAATTGAGTTATGACTAATTTATGTGAGCTGACTAATTTACTGCAACATCAGATGTTCACCTTTTCATAATGCAAAATTTCACTTAATTAGATCAGCTCAATCCTATGTTAACTAGTTTGCTAAGGAACCTGACGGGTTCTGTACGTACCAGTTTGCGAAGGAAAATCAATTACATCTGACAGAACTTATAATATGGAACTTGCAATTTTATCTGACAAAATGTGTCTTTCTTACCCAATACCCCTGATAGTTTGTTTATTTCCACTAAGTAGAACTTACAATTCATAATCAAAAACAGGACAACGTCTAAAAAAAAAAGAGCACCCAATGAGAGGCAATTGGCAGCAGCTATGGAGAAGAAGAAGACCACAGAAGGCAAAAGGACTGATGGCTACTGGAGAAGGTCTCAACGGCTCTATAATGAGTAAAGCTAAGGAGATAGCCCAACACAATGAGAAAGGTTTCAGTAGTAAAGGTATTCCTCTATTAAGTAACTTTCTTTATACTAAACGTACTGTAGAAGATGTTGTAGATCTTTATTGAGTATATAATATTTTGTTAGGACATATAATGCTTTACAGCAACAGGAGAAAGTTAGAAGCATTCAAGTGATGGATACAGTCAGTTTTGAGGATATGATTCAACATATCCTCTTACAAGTTAGGCAAAATAAGTATTGTATGGAATTAAATGATAGTCAAAGAGGGGAATTAATAGTAGTATGAATAACTAAACTTGAATGGGAGAGGCATCATCAACTTAATTTAATAGAAAAAGAAAAGAAAAAATGTAGCAAATATAAGTAGGGAACATTATTTTTCACTTTGGGATCATCTTGATGAGATTAAATGTAGATGGGACAATCAAGGGAGATTTACAGTGAAAAATATTCTTGAATTTTAGAGGGGTCCAAAAAAATTAATCCATCATGTAGTTAGTTACCAAAAATAAAATTCTTACCAAATACAACTTAGTCAAAAAAAGGACGGATAGGGGATACACGATACCAATTCCGTGGTTTATCGAGACAGTGGACCGTTTATTTTTTAAATGTATGTTAGTTCAAACTATTTAGTTTTTGATGGGAAATGTCAGGAACATTTCATAGATTGGCAATCTATTTCAGATATTATTGATTTTGCCCTTACACTTACTAAAATTTAGAAAGAAAAAAAAACATTCCTTTTGATAATGAATGCAGTGTGTTGGATTTAAAATCATAGAAATGAATTGTGTTTTTTAAGAACAAACAAAGTTAAAACACAAATAAGAATTTGGTAATACTAGTTATGTCAACTATTTCATATTGGACAGAGAATGCTGATCAACAAATTAAGGAAGAGGTCCAAGATTGGAGGACAGATGATAGTGATTGCATCATTATTCAAGTCTGCAAAGAGATCCCTGTGATAGAGGTGGAAGAATGAAGAAGATGGCAGGGTCTGTAAAAGTGCTAGGATGCTTGATGAATTTTGTATAAAATGCTATAATCCATATAATATAGTAATAGATATCTGGTGACTTGTCTGTTTATTTCTGGGGTTCCTTTTTATTAATTATCGCAGCTTTGTATTTTGGGCCGCCTCTCTCAAATTTCTTTTTGCGGCCTTGATTTTGCCCTTTCCTGTTTGCACGTTTAAATTTGGGCTGCTTTTGTGCTGTTATAGCACTAGGCTTCATGAGCTGTTCTATGGACTTCAGTCACTTCACCATGAGCCTTTTCATTAAAAACCTATATTAAAATTTCCATGAGATCTTTCTTGGTCACAGGAAATTTAAAAAAAAAAAAATCTTGTTTAGGTTGGAACCGAATTGCTGTGTCAGAAGACCCGGAGAAACAAGTTTTATATTTTTATTATTGTGTCGGATTCGGGTTGGATTGCTTTCAGGTTGGGTCCGTTTTAAATTGGAGCCACCATTTCAATATGTTTTCATAAGTTTCTAATTAAATTTATAACTAATTTCAATCAATTCGTTTTATCAATTTTTAACTAATTAGAATGTTAATCCCGCTCCAAGTATTTAAGAGAAAAGTATCTACACATAAGTAGACAAACTGGCAACATCATCACACCATTAAATTCTGAACATGTAGTGATCTGGGAAACAAATCTGCTGCGATTCCAAAGAATTGCAAGGACTCTGTGATTTCAAATCGAACCGTATTTATTTGTAAGGCGCAATCTAAAATTAAAGAAGTTGGTTTTTATGCTCAAATTTCAAAATAAATGAATGGTTTGATTTGAAATCACAGGATCTGCGATTCTTTGAAATCGCAGCAGATTTATTTCCAGTGATCTAAGTTGTTAATTTAATATTTGTGTGGATTTTAAAGAGACATGTCCAAATAGTGACAAATTTGTGAAGGGGCCAAACTTTATGATCTCCTTGGAAATGCACCACTAGTGATCGCATACCCATTGACAAAATTACATTGGCACATGGGTATTGTACAGAGCACACAAACCAAACGCCTGACAGAATTACTATAATATACACAGCAATTTTATTGAAACAAACAGCTTACAAAAGATACAGGCTAAATGTCAAACTAATACCAGGACCAACTTGACTATATTGGCAATTTTCTTTTCCTGAATCAAGTACCAGTTTCAGAGATAAAAAAAAAAACGGAGGATAAAGAATATGGTATTGTAGCACTAAACTAAAGGATTGTATGCAGAATTATTTTATATGATTTGAATTTCAAAGCAATATCTCAGTTAGATCCAAACCGATAGAGTAGCCAAGGTAATGCTACCCCATCTAACATGATTGGTCACATCACATCACTAGGGACAATGTTATTATGATAAATAGTACATACAACCTCAACCTCTAAAAAGTATACACACAAAAAGAAAGAAATACAGCCATATATAGTGATACACTCACCAACCACCACCACTAAACATATCATCAAGTACCTCACCCCTGGTAAATGATTTCTCTGCAGTATGTATATATTATATATAATTGTTACTGTACTGGTACAAACACACCCTAGAAGAGAACAAAAGTCTAAAGTGGTGTATTGTGGTCTCCAAGAGAAACAGTTGGTGGGGTGTGCTAGTGTAGTTTAGCTTTGACTCCTGGGGCCTCTTTTCTTGGCCTTTATTTGATTGAAATTGAAAATGTTTCTGATACTTGTTGGGGAATAACGAATAATCAGCTCTTTGTCAGTACCGAGAAAAATGCCATACCAGATCCAAACAAAATCCCTGCCGTGACATGCATGAGTGCAGCGTTTGGACAAAGGTGTCAATCTCTACCTTCCTTTTCCTTCTTTCCTTCTCTGTTTTTTTATTCATTTTTTTTATTTTAGATTAGAGATGTGAATGGTATGTTGGGAATATCACGTGATCCTGTTTGTTTTAGTTTATTGATGGTACTGTGTTTGAAATTTGGATGTGTTTAATTAAACAATTGTTTTCTTATGTATTGTAAATTGTGTTCATAGTTGTCCGTTTTCACCTTGTGTAGACATTTTTTTTTGTTCATTTCATATTTCATTTGTCCAAAGCAGATTGCTTTGGTTTTGTTTAAAGAGGTTTTGCACCATGTATAAAAAAAAAAAAAAAAATTAGGTGGTTTGCTCTAATTTATTCTTCGGCAAGCATGCCTGAATTGCAAATTAATTTATTAGAAAATATGCAGAATACAGGATTTAAACAGTGATTTGCCCCCGAATTTCTGTATGATTTGGGCCCAATATAAGGCCCAAATAATTAAATAGAAAGTAGGCAAATATTTAATTATAGCTGGGGCAATACTGAGATATCACCTGGGCCAACTTGGACCTGTGGTACTAATGATTTATTTAATGCAGGGTAAATAATATGAACGTATGCAAATGACATGTTTACCAAATAAAAATACAAACGCCTGAGTAAATTATTTTGTGGTGGTTCGGAGCACAGTGACAACTGACAAGTTGGATTCAGAATAATCCGTCGACGCTGTTTAATATTCATATTTTGAATATAAGGCCCAGTTCGGCGTAGTTATTGTACGCATCAACTGAATTTTTGTTTTTCCACGGACACAGTAAAAATCAGTTCGAAATTCAAATCTATTTCTATTTCTCACTGTCTGCCGAACAGGCTCTAAGTGGAAGGACAATTTGGAATGATTCGTTTTCTTATAAATATATTAAAAATTTGAAGTTTATGAGAGACGAAAATTTACGCAAATAACTTGAGTATAATTTGTAAAATTCACTAATTATTAGATAGTAATATGAAAATAATTCTGAAGTTCATTTGATCTGTTTATTTATTACGAAAATAATGAAAACACATAATTCACAGATCTTATTATAATAATCATAGCAACAATTATATCCAACTTAAGTACTTCAAGTCAATTATTTAGTAATTTGATCCCAGAATCTCTTGTTCTGGATCTTGACTTTCTCGTACACCCTTGTTAATTCTCCTGTGCATTATTATATCACCTATAAATTGATAAACAAATGTCCTTGACCAACTATCCAACTGTCTAGAATTAATCCAGAAAAGGTTACAAGAATCACTGGAGAAAATGTAAGAGATATGAAATTAGATGCTGACATAGTGATGAACTTATGTGGTGATACTAATTTAGATGAAGGTCCAATTTAGCAAGGAGTTATTCATGTTTGGTTGTGGACTAAACAGTAGAATAAGAACTTTATGTCTTACTTATTTCGTTAAATGTGATTTAATTGAGTCGGATTAAGATGAAATAAGTTAATTTTTATATTAGTCTAACTTGACTTAAACTAACCTATCTCTCCAGGTTGTTTAATTTTATTGAGTATGAGGTCCAACTTTTCATTTTTTTTTTTAATTTTCAATCACTTTATAAAGAATGTAAAATAAGCAATTAATTTTATTTTTATTTAAACAATAATGAAACATGAATAATTTTGATCGGCCTAAGTTGGAATTACAAAGTTAGGTCTCATTAATTTTAGTCGACAATCAAACACCACTTGTAGGTCGATGAGGTGCTAATGGCCATTTATTATTTGGAGTTCTTATTTTGGAGTTTAAGTTCCTACAAATAAAATTAATTAGATGGTGATTATTTCAGTATGAATAATTATATTATTTCATAGAATCAAAATTAATCATAACTCTTCTTTGTAGATGTATCTACAGACAACAATAGTAATTCTTACTCCGCTCGAAATCAGCTTAATTTATTTCTTGGTTCGTTGTAACTTGTAAGAAGAAGATTTGTTTTTCAATTATTTTACTACTCTTTTCGCGCCACCATATAGGATGAACCTTATTGCTCGAAGAATATCCGACTCATGATCTATGCGCAGCTCAAAACATCAAATTTACGACAATCTTTTGATTATGCGCGGCTTAAAACACAAACTGACTAACTTGAATCAACTCGCGAGTAATCCGGCTAAAGTTAGGATCAACCTGACTTGAATTGAGTTTAAATTTTGCTAGCTCCAAATCTATAATTCAATCTTGGTAGTCACTACCAAGTTTTCAAAAAAAAAAAAAATTTGCTAGCTCGACTCAGCTCAGCTCGTCTACACGACTACACCCCTAAATTGTATCATTGTAAATTAAATCTTATTTTAAAATGTCTACTTAATAGTCAAAAAGTTCTCAATTCTTAGATTCGTCTGAACTTAGACCTTCATTTAAAAAAAGGACACCTAAATTAATACCCACGACGCTGCACACTGTCATATAATTCTAAAAAATAATGCTTACTATTCACTGGAGTGACCATACCTAGGTTCACCAAAATAAATAATGACAAAAACGGTACACAAACATAGCACCCCTAGTTGAGAGCTTCACGGGAAAAGAATGTGATAGCAGGATTCGGATCTGACAAAATACTATTAAAATCAGGTAGCATATACAATTATTGGCTAGATATTTGGTCCGATGCAATCTGTCCATCTGATCATAATCGGACGGTTCAGATTTATTAGTTTAGGACCGTCAATAAGTTTTATTTAACTAGAGAGACCTAGTGATAGCGACCCAAGAGCACCATTAAATATTTAATGGTTGTGATCTCATCTCATTCTTATCCTCCTGAAGATAATTGGAAATATCATGTGATCACGGTGGGCCCCATCTCATCAAAACGGCCCCACTGAAATATTATTTTGTTTTTTTTCATTATTTTAAAGAAAGAAAATTACTGCTTTCTCAGGAAGTGAAGAAAGGAGGTGGAATGTGGAATTGCAAGGATGATGATGCATCATTACATTTTGTGGCATGTTACTGACAATCTTTTGAGGACCAAAATGTCTCGGTCAAAAGAGTGTGTATATATATATCAATCTTAGCTTTTCTACTAGTGCTTTGTGTATAATATCATTAGAAAAGGTGCGTGAACAAGTTACATAGGATAAAAAGTAAATGATTACTTGTGATATTGCTTGGACAATACATCACAAACGGTGAAATAAAATTCTACTAGAAGTCAAGATAAATACTAGAAAGTAGCATCAAAGAATATATAAATTTTCAATTAATGATCATATTAAAGTAATTAATTAGAATCTGAATATGTTGTTTTCTTTTGGAAGGCATGAACTTGTTTTCCTCATCCAACAGTTCACATTTTTATACGCAAAATCTTAACAAAAATCACAGTTAAATAAAAAAAAAAATTGATTCATGGTTTTTTCAAAAGAAAAGCAGCAAATTTCATACATTAAATCAAGTATATCTCATGCATCGATGATTATTTATTGGTAAAATAAATAAATAATTAACAGTCATATGAACAAATTTGACAATAATTAGTAATTAGTTTACCAACTAAGAATTATTCGTGACTTACATATCTTAGAGACTTTAAAACTCAAATAAAATATTGACAAAGTATCATTTAACTTGTTAGTCAGAGAGTAAGTTACACGTTGAAGATTATAAATAATGCCACAAAAAATCTAGCTCTCAAACGTAACGTCTATCAACACTCCACTCGTTTTTTTTACTAGCATCATTGTACGGACCAAATCGTTAAGCATGTGAGTTGATACACTCCAACAAGTCAAATAATTAAAGCAAAGAAGTGTAAAAAAGTTCCCATATTACCCTTCGTATGGAATTTGTATCATTAATTATTCATTAGCAGTTTCAATTAGAATCCAAAAGAACATTTTTCTTCAAATTTTTGGTTGCATCAAAATCGATACCATTAAAAAAAGATCTCTATTGAAAATTTTAAGGATTCAAATATCTCATTTTTCATATATTAATTCGTGTTTCAAATTCTTATTTTTATTTTTAAAGTTCAAACAGCCAATTTAAGCCACTCAACATGATATTTATATTAAAATATACTTGAAATTTGAGATGAAATTTAAATTATTTTTAAAAATTATTTACTATTTTTTAGATAGATACAAAATCATTATTTTTGGATGGTCCAAAATTTTCTGAAAAATAGTGATTTGTACCTCTCTAAAAAATAGTAAATAATTTTCAAAAAATATTAAATTTGATCTCAAAGCACTTTTTATTATGAAGATCATGTTGACCAGATCGAATCGACTGTTTAGACTTTGAAAATAAAAATAAGAACACGAGAAATTTTAGCCCTCCTCAATTTAAATGGCATGCTAAAGCATGTGCAGTGCCTTTAGATATGTAGATTACCATTAGAGGCATTTCATGAGATCCTTATACTTAAAAAAATTACCAAGAATGTGATGCTCATTTTAGTAACATATTTCACTAAGTTAAGGGTCACTTCATGAAATTATAAAACCTTCGCTTAATTATGTAAGTTTCAATCTCTTTCAAAGGATCCATTTAATGTGGATAAAAGAGGGCACATGTTGCTCAAGTAACCATCAGTAAATGATTACTTATAATTAAAGCCACCAACCTTGCTCTTGACAGCTTTTTAATCAGCTCAAAAGAAGTGAATTTATTCAGAAGATAATAACATTCACTTCACGTCATAAATAACTAAAAGAGGAAATTTACAAAACTAATCTTTTGTCATTTAGCCTGCTACTTTCAACCGCTTCTCATAAAAGCACATTAAAAATCTCTGCACAAATGAAATTCAGAGCTTGTATATATATAACTTTTTTTTTTTACTTTTTCTCCGTACCTCAAATTTTGTTCTATCAATAATCAGTACAATATAATTAAGCATTTATTTTGTTTGAAAACAGTTTGACTTGACAACTTTCTCCCATAATTTTACACTAAAAAAATATCCCATAAAGCAATATAAGCATTTATTTCGTTATTGCTATCAATATAGCAATTATTTAATTGAACCGGTCCATAGTAAATTGAACAATAAAGCCTATAAAATGAACAATAATGCTTTTAAACTGAGCAAGAAAGTATATATGTTAATTGGTTTGGTCAGAACCATTTCAAGCTTCTTCGCCATTATTCTTTTTTCAGAATTATTATGTATACATATATAATTATATATTGTAGTGCCATTTCATAATTCTTTTGAGTGCAATCAAATGTATTTTAAGTCCGATGTTAATTTTTTAAACTGCTTAAATAACCACCTGTTGTTCCAAATTCAATACAAAAACAAATTAAATTATAGATAATACATCTCAAAATATAACAAATCCAAATTCGGATATATATATATAATTATATATATATATATATTAACTATTTCAAATAACAAATTCAAATTGTTGAAATCGCTCTAATGTTGAAAATTCGGATAGACTTCAAACAACAAATTTATTTCTCTCAGTATTCACACAAACAAGTTGACAAACAACAGTCAATCAGTGTACTTACACCAAACAAACAGCCCCCACTTCTTATTCTCTCCCGGTTTTTTAGGAATATATGTGTTCAGATGGATTGACGAAAATCCTAACTGCTCCATATATTTATAACCTTATAAGTTTGGCTTGCACCTATTAAGTAGTGTCTATTAGGTTGCACCATTTCGCTGCACCCAATCAGATGCATCTATTGAGAGAGAATGCAGATTTCTGGCTGACAATCTATGCAACGTAACTCAGTATGATTTAATCCATATTTAATTTTTATTTAATGCTTTGCAGTTGTCTGTAGATTTCTTTAATTAAATCTACTTGTGTAGATACTTTTCGATGCCAATTGTTGGAATTAATGTGAACAACGTCAAATGCTTATGGAGTCTCTCCTCAACACGTTAATAAATTTGGTATGGAGATAACATGTAATTAATTTAATGGCATAAAAACAAAGCTAGCACATCTATCCGTAGAACTTTTAAGTTGCTCTATAACACGGACACTCCACGCATAATTAACCTTGTATAGTGAGAAATGACACGGTTTGTTTATTTTTCTTAATTGGACCCTCCGAACAGCTTCAATAGAAAATGCACAAGATAAAACTTCATTTGATAAAACTGTTGACCTAGTGATATAAAGAAGAATGGTAGATCTTATTTTAATTTTGAGTGAAAAGGTAGGTCTTATTGATCTCCATTTCGCACCTAGGGGTGTCAATGACACCATTTTAATTGTTTAATCAATATGTACCGTAATCTATAAGGCGTATATAGGTAAGATTTTTTTCGTTAGTTTATTAGGTTTGAGTATAAAAAAAATTCATTAGCTAAATAGGTAAGGGTACGTATAAATACTATTTCGTACCCGTTATCCTATAAGATAATTATATAAATAAAATTATATGATAATATTTGAGCAATAATTAGTGATGGTGAAATTATTTGCCTGATATTTTATATGATACTGTTTGATCAACAATTTGTGATGTACTTCCGTTATTTTGTGTATGTTTTTTGTTATAAGAAAAATATTAAACATATTATTTCTATTTGTATGTAATGTTATTTAGTTAAGTAATTGAATTTGTCTGAAGAGATATCATATTAGTGTTTTTAAATTATCTTGCTTTATAAAAAATAATTTTATTAGAATTAATTGCACATTTATTATTATTAGGAATGTGATTGCATGTGTGTGAAATGAATGAGTTTGATGTTTCATTTGTAAAATATAATAAAACTAATTATTATAGTAGTATTATTCGTTATTTACCTGCTACCATTTTGTTATCCGGTAATTTTAACGGATAAGGTCAATTTTTAATGGATTAGAATTAGGTATGGATAAGAGTAATTCTTAACGGATATGGATATGAGTATGAAAATGCTTCCATTCTATTCATATTGTACCCATTAACACTCCTATTCGCACCGTAGTTTCAAAAAAAAAACACTCCTATTCGCACCCAAAAGCATATTGATGTTTTAACTGCATTCTAACAAATTTAAATTTTTAATGAAGCTGATCGTCAGATTGGGAAATATTGGCGTATCAATCACCAATTTTCGGATTGTGATATATTGACATAAGAATTATCTAATTAAGTATTTTTGAAACATGCATGGTTAAATGCATATATTTAAATTATTTTAATAGTTTCATGTAACATGATGCTTAATTTGTCGTAATTACTATTAAGTAATGTTGATTTAGTTATCATTTTTGTTTTAACATCGAAATTTATTGCAAAATTTGATTCCCACTTATATTTGTTCAATTAGGCAATATGAATCCATATGCGATTTTAGTAATTCTTTGTCTTATTGTCTCTCAAAACATTAAATTAGCGCTATCCAACGGAATTTGAATTTTTCTTCTTATGTAAAAAACAAAAAAATTCAACCTATACCAAATAGATGGTTGGGGGTTATGATAGCAAATTAATGGATTGATGCACATTAAATTGAACAAGCACCGAAGAACATGGTGTTAGCTACACAAATCTATCAATCCAATAGTGCACCATGTTAACAGCATTAATTAACGCATCAACGCTTGAAACTACTCAATTGCTAAAAAAGAAAGACGGCACCAATTGTTTATAGGTTGTTGGGTTCTTGCTTTCTAAAAATTTCTTGATTTTTACGTCTAAAATCCATTTTTAATAGGACAAATTCCAAGAAAAATGAGAAAATTAATAGAGCTAATTATCAATTATGTGCAAAGAGAGACAAGACGGGGACATTGGGCGACGCATTGTGTGTAATTTTGGAACAAAAGGAATTTTTGATATCCCCAAGAAGAAGCTTCTCTTCTAAGTAGACTTGGATTTTGGACTCTTTTTAGTATTTTTTTTTTTTTTAACTTTTGAATTATTTTCAAAATCATAATATATTATTGTGTGCCATTTTTTTTTTCTTAGTTTGTTGTGCATAGAACTCACTTGAAGAAAAAAAATATGCATTGTACTTCAAGAAAGAAATTAAAAACTAACTTAAATGCTTCAGTACAAATAAATTTTTATTTTATTTTACAAGTACACATTTAATGGAAGGGCTTCATTTCAAGTGTTTAATTTCCCCATTGCAAGTTTGCAACCTTCATAAAAGTACACTGCCATGGAGAAGAGGGGTGGTTAAATGAAATGAAAAACAAGACAGAGGTGTGTTAAATGAAATAAAAAGCTGTATGTAAATGTGTATTTGTTACAGGTTCAGAAGTTCTCATGTGTTGCATTGGAATAAAGTTTGTAGAGGTGGGACCCACAGAATGACAGCCAGCTACTAAGCTAATTTATCACTTTGAAGCAATAGAGAGCAATGATTCAGTGCCCCCACCTTAAAACGGGGAGTAAAACCCGGGACTCCTACTTAATCTCATTGTCCTTGCATAATGCTAAAAGCCAAAATGTTATGAATCTCCCCCATTAATGTTTTCATGAATACAATCACATTAAACACGGAAAAGATGCAAAGATTTTTATAGTAAGTGTGCTGCATGAAGCAAAAAATGCTCTGTTAAAATCTTTATCCCTAACGCAGACGATGAAATATTTTCTCCCTACGAAAATATGCAAGTTCAAATTTCTCAAGAATCATCTAAAAAATACGGAACTAATGGAAACCCATTTTAAAAAAAAAGTTGAAAAAGCAACTTAATTGCACTTTGTTATTACATAAATGTAAACTCAAATTGTGTGAAAACTCTGTTAAAGTGCATATCTTAAATAAAGTTCCAGGAGTGAGTTGAGATTTGGTTTTGCATGTTCAACCGACCCCTATTACAAGTTGTAGCAATGATTATTTGTGCACTTTTGAATTCAAAATTAGATGTACATTCTTAGTTTTAAAAGTATATGTATGGAGTTTATTTTAAGGTAATTTTGTTGATAAAATACAAATTATTATCCGATCGTAAATAGTTGATCAACTTGTTCATTAAAGAATACTACCCAGCTATTCTTTGAATTATACTTTTTTAACTTATTTGTGAATAAATTTAAGAAATAATAAGAAAAACAAGAAAAAAAAAAACGATTTTCTATATAAAAAAATAATATTATCTACAACTAAAGAAATGGACAATATTTCTTTATCATACGTTATTAATTCTCTTATTATTGATAAAAGTGGGTTATCCCTGCCAGTTTCATTGCAAAACTGTTAGTGTTCTTACAAAAAGTGTTGGTACAGAGACTATATCAACATGCCAGAATTCACATCCTCTGAGATATCTCATATTTTGCGTGATTTATTGGAAAATCTCAACCGTTCAAATACACCATGGACGAATCTCAAAGCTCAAATAATACTGGCTCCCTATGCTATCCCCAAATAGGCACCGACGCGTCAACATGCCTTCAGTATACAAAAAACTAGCTAATACTAAAGGAGTTTAAAAGGATAAACTAGGCTAACAATGCCTCAGTTAATCCCCATCCCTAAAAGCAGTAGTAATATTTAATAACAGCTACAAAGTTTGCTAGGATAATAGCTGAGAATTACCAAAGTTATTACAAACCCAAGTTTAGCAGAAATCAAGCACAACACTTAGAACAAATCATGTTACTATCAGAAGTTGTTGTCATTTATTTATTTTTATTTTTATATTACTAAAGATGAAACTGTACTTGAATATAGATTCAAACCTCCGAGCATTGAACGAACACGTATCCATTTACTGTCTGATTTTTTGAGTTAATACATCTTGGCCGTTTGATTTTAAACGGAGCCAATCCGACCGTTCTAATTTTAAACACATGGACTTTTAATATTAGTGTGTATTTAGTTCTCATGAATTTTAAAACTG